>OW121793.1:16280769-16707251 GCA_933228885.1 Leistus spinibarbis | reverse complement strand
CTAACCTAACCTAACCTAACCTAACCTAACCTAACCTAACCTAACCTAACCTAACCTAACCTAACCTAACCTAACCTAACCTAACCTAACCTAACCTAACCTAACCTAACCTAACCTAACCTAACCTAACCTAACCTAACCTAACCTAACCTAACCTAACCTAACCTAACCTAACCTAACCTAACCTAACCTAACCTAACCTAACCTAACCTAACCTAACCTAACCTAACCTAACCTAACCTAACCTAACCTAACCTAACCTAACCTAACCTAACCTAACCTAACCTAACCTAACCTAACCTAACCTAACCTAACCTAACCTAACCTAACCTAACCTAACCTAACCTAACCTAACCTAACCTAACCTAACCTAACCTAACCTAACCTAACCTAACCTAACCTAACCTAACCTAACCTAACCTAACCTAACCTAACCTAACCTAACCTAACCTAACCTAACCTAACCTAACCTAACCTAACCTAACCTAACCTAACCTAACCTAACCTAACCTAACCTAACCTAACCTAACCTAACCTAACCTAACCTAACCTAACCTAACCTAACCTAACCTAACCTAACCTAACCTAACCTAACCTAACCTAACCTAACCTAACCTAACCTAACCTAACCTAACCTAACCTAACCTAACCTAACCTAACCTAACCTAACCTAACCTAACCTAACCTAACCTAACCTAACCTAACCTAACCTAACCTAACCTAACCTAACCTAACCTAACCTAACCTAACCTAACCTAACCTAACCTAACCTAACCTAACCTAACCTAACCTAACCTAACCTAACCTAACCTAACCTAACCTAACCTAACCTAACCTAACCTAACCTAACCTAACCTAACCTAACCTAACCTAACCTAACCTAACCTAACCTAACCTAACCTAACCTAACCTAACCTAACCTAACCTAACCTAACCTAACCTAACCTAACCTAACCTAACCTAACCTAACCTAACCTAACCTAACCTAACCTAACCTAACCTAACCTAACCTAACCTAACCTAACCTAACCTAACCTAACCTAACCTAACCTAACCTAACCTAACCTAACCTAACCTAACCTAACCTAACCTAACCTAACCTAACCTAACCTAACCTAACCTAACCTAACCTAACCTTTTTTTTTTTTTTTTTTTTGTTCAGGGAGAGGAAATCTTCATTAAGAGACTCACAGACGTCTGTGAGTACTGCGAGGCTTTTACTCGCTAAAACCTCTCCCCCATTCACACTGATATCCCGGAACCGCTTTCGCATTACTTCGGGATACCAGCTGCTTCAGGCGCGCTAGTCCTTCACCCTACGTCGTCTTCTTGTTCCTCGTCCTGCTCATCACGCAGCTTTTGCCCCATGACCTCGGCTGCAAACTTCGCCACTGCGTCCCACTTCTGCTGGCTCTCCAGCATCCCTAGGACCAGTCGTTCCGAGGTCATTTTCTCTTCCAGCACCTCCTCCACCTCCACCCGGAGTCCGCGCCATCCTTGGCATTCGAACATGGTGTGCTTCGGGGTGTCTTCGGCATCAGCATCGCAGTATTGGCAGATACTGCTTTGTCTCTTACTAATCTTCTTTAGATATGACCCGAAGCTCCCATGTCCAGACAGCATCTGTGTGAGGAAATGGTCGGTTTCCCCGTGCCTTCTATCAATCCAGGGTTTGATCTCAGGGATTAGGGTCCGTGTCCACTCGCCCTTTTCCGCTGCACTCCACAGACGCTGCCATTTGCCCATCAATGTAGTCCGGGCCGCCGACCTGCATCTTTCCCTGCCGTGTTCCTGCCCGTTTTCGTACCTGGTGGTCCTCGCCTCCGCTAGGAGTTGGATTGGTGGAATGCCTGCTAGAACCAGGATTGCCTCTTCTGAGACCGTCCTGTACGCCCTGCAAACTCTTATCCCCACCATCCGCTGCACTGATGCCAAATGATGGCGTGTCCTTGCCACCGTAAGGGATCTTGCCCATACTGGGGCAGCGTACAGCATGATGGAGTTTGCTACGCTGCCCAGCACCTTTCTCCGGCTATCCCTGGGTCCCCCGATGTTTGGCATCAGTCTTCCCAGCGCGGCCACCATCTTGGAAGCACGAGCTGCAGCCTCCAGCACATGGGGTGTAAATGACAGCTTACTGTCGATGGTTACCCCCAAGTACTTGACCCTGCTCCCCGGTGCAACTTCCCTGCCGAGGACGTTGAAGGTTATCGGATCGACCTTCCTCCTCCCGGTCAGTAATACTGCTTCGGTCTTCTCTGGAGCTATCTGGAGACCCATTGCAGCTATCCATTTGCAGATCCTTCGGATAGCGGTGTCTGCCGCTATCTTCAGATCAGATGCAGTCCTGCAAGTCACCAGTAGTCCCAGGTCATCCGCAAACCCAACTAGAGTTGCACCCTGTGGTAGTTCTAGCCGCAGCACCCCATCGTACAGGATGTTCCAAAGGTCGGGTCCCAGTACCGACCCCTGTGGTACCCCGCACGTTATCTTCTTCTTTACTTCCCCTTCTTCTTCGCTTTCCGCTAGTATGTGGCGTTCACTGAGGTAGTCGGCGATTATCCTGACCAAATACGGGGCCACCCGTCGCCTTCGGAGTTCTCTCACAATCAACCTCCATTGGGCAGTGTTGAAGGCATTTCTGATGTCCAGTGTTATAAGGACACATAGTTTCCTGGTTCTGTGTGTCCCTTTCCTGGCATCGTCGGCTATGCCTACTACCCGCTGGATTGCGTCAATCGTGCTTCGTCCCTCCCTGAACCCGTACTGGTTCTCCGCCAAATTACCGGTGCGCTCTACCTCGGTTCGCAACCGCGTCCTTATGAGGTGTTCGAGCAGCTTTCCCAAGCAGTCTAGGAGGCACAGTGGCCTGTAACCCCTTGGATCCTGCGGTGCCTTGTCCCCTTTCTTGATGAGAACAAGGCGGGCCGTTTTCCAGGTTTCCGGGAAGACTCCTGCCAGCAACGTCCCGTTCATTGCCTCCAAGACTGCCTCCGGGTGCTCGCTTACCGCCATCTTGGCCGCCTCTGCTGGGATGCCATCGGGACCAGGGGCTCGCCCGATGGTGAGCCTTGCGGCCGCCGCTCGTAGTTCTGCTGCCGTGAACGGGGGTACTTCTTCCTCCCGGACGTCAATGTGGATCCAGTTTATCTCCCTCTGTTGTGGGAAGAGGGCACCTATTACCATACCCAGCTGGTCCGTGGTGAGCCTCAGGGGAGGAGATCTTCCCTTCAGCCGTCTGGTAACAATTTTGTACCCCTCTCCCCACACGTCATTGTCGACGTCATCACAAATCTCTCTCCAGCACTTTCTTTGTGACCGCGTGATAGCAAGCCGGAGAGCTTTCTTCGCTGCCCTCTCGGCCTCCCTCTCTGGCCTGCTGTCCTCTTCCGTGCTGCCTCTGCCTCTGGCTCTGAGGTACCGTCTCCTGGCCTTTACTGAATTTCGTCTCAGCTCTGCTACTTCCTCGTTCCACCAGTAGACGGGTCTTCTCCTGCTGGCTTTGCCTTTCCTAGGCATCGCCACGTTGCAAGCCTTTGTGATGACGTCCTGGATCCTATTCGGGTTTGCAACCCACTCCCTGTCATTCAGCTGGCTCCCTAGGCTTTCTCTAAGCTTCTGGGTATCCAGCTTCCTGCAGTTCCATCCTCGAATGGTCTGCGGCATTGCTGGCACGGTTTTCTCCTTATGGAGCGTGTACGTGATGTATCTGTGAAGACTTAAAGTCTCTTCATCGGACACGCTCCATCCTCGTATGTGCGAGGTCATTCCAGGGGATGCCCACGTTAGGTCTATAATAGAGGTAGAAACGCCTCGCCTAAACGTGGGTTCGTCACCCCTGTTCATGACCGTGAGGTTCATGCTCGCAGCCCATTCTGTGAGTCGCCTTCCCTTAGCGTCCGTTGTCGGTGCCCCCCAGTCCGGGGCCTTTGCGTTGAAGTCTCCAGCTACTACCACTGTTGCGTTTTGTCGCTGAATGCTTGCTCCCAGGAGTGACAGGAAATCGCTGTACTCCTCAACGCTCCTGTTTGGTGAGAAGTAGCAGCTGAAGACGGACCAGCGACTAAGTTCTACCCACACGAAACCCTCACCCTTGCCTGAGGCCTGCACAGCAAGCGTGGTATTTAGGAGCTTGATTGCTGCATCCCCTCTGTCGTCCAAGAACCAGTCCCTACAGAAACTGTGATTGGGCTCAGAGACAATGAGTATCTCAGCTCCCGTGCTTGCCGCTGTAGCATACAAGAGATCATGCGCCGCCCGACTACGCCCCACGTTTATTTGTATGACTTTAGCCATTTCTCGTATTTTTCCCAGCCGTGCCCTTCTTCGCCTGCGCTAGTGCAGCCTTATGTGCTGGGCACGCTACCGTCCCGCTCCTGTGTCCCTTATCCTTGCACACAATGCAGAAGGGGGCCCTGTCGCATTCTTTGGCCTTGTGCCCTTCCTGTCCGCACCTGTGGCACCGCGCCCCCTGGTCCTCCCCCTTGCATTGCGTGGCCACGTGGTTGTAACCATGACATCTGAAACACTGCACTACCTTGACCCAGCTCCGGATCCTGCAGCTTATCCAGCCCACCCGGAGTGTTTTGCCCTCGAGCAGTTTTCTAGCTGCATCCCGGGACACGTCAATGATCGCCATCTGCGTCTCACCATACGACGGTCTCAGTGATGTTAGCTCGGGCTTCTGGGTGGTCACGTTGTAGACCGCTGCCTCAACCTCCTCTTTGGCCTAACCTAACCTAACCTAACCTAACCTAACCTAACCTTAAATCCTCAAATCCTATAAACCTTAAATTCTCAAATTCTATAAACCTTAAATAATATGCACCTTTGAAAATTTAAACCTTAAATCCTATAAACCTTAAATTTTCAAATCCTATAAACCTTAAATCCAATGCGCCTTAAAGCTTAAATCCTATAAATCTTAAATCTTCGAATCCTATAAACCTTAAATCCTTAAATCCTATTTACCTTAAAACTTTTAAACCTCAAATCCTTTAAACCTTAAATTCTCAAATCCTGTAAACCTAAAATTTTCAAATTCTATAAACCTTAAATCATATACGCCTTAAAAAATTAAACTTTAAATCCTATAAATCTTAAATCGTCAAATTCTATAAACCTTAAATCCTATAAACCTTAAAACTTTTAAAGCTAATATCCTTTAAACCTTAAATCCTCAAATCCTATAAACCTTAAATCATATACGCCTAAAAAATTTAAACCTTAAATCCTATAAATCCTTAATCCTCAAATCCTTTAAACCTTAAATCCTATAAACCTTAAAACTTTTAAACCACAAATCCTATAAACCTTAAATTCTCAAATTCTATAAACCTTAAATCCTATGCATTTTAAAAAAATTAAACCTTAAATCCTATAAGCCTAAAATCCTTTATGCCTCAAATCCTTTAAACCTTAAATCCTCAAATCCTATATTCCTTAAATCCTATGCACCTTATAACTTTTAAACCTTAAATCCTCAAATTCTATAAACCTTAAATTTTCAAATTCTATAAACATTAAATCCTATAAATCTTAAATCTTCAAATCCTATAAACCTTAAATCTTATAAACCTTAAAACTTTTAAACCTCAAATCCTTTAAACCTTCAATCCTATAAACCTTAAATTCTCAAATTCTATAGACCTTAAATAATATGCACCTTAAAAAATTAAACCTTAAATCCTATAAATCTTAAATCCTCAAATCCTATAAACCTTAAATCCTCAAATCCTATAAACCTTAAATCCAATGCGCCTTAAAACTTTTAAACCTTAAATCCTATAAATCTTAAATCTTCGAATCCTATATACCTTAAATCCTTAAATTCTATAAATATTAAATCCTATAAATCTTAAATCTTCAAATCCTATAAACCTTAAATCCTATAAACCTTAAAACTTTTAAAACTCAAATCCTTTAAACCTTAAATTCTCAAATCCTGTAAACCTTAAATTCTCAAATTCTATAAACCTTAAATCATATACGCCTTAAAAAAATAAACCTTAAATCCTATAAACTTAAATCCTCAAATCCTATAAAACTTAAATCCTATAAACCTTAAAACTTTTAAACCTCAAATCCTATAAATCTTAAGTTTAAACCCTTTTTAAATCCTTTAAACCTTACATCCTTTGAGCCTTAAATCCTTTTAAACCTTAAATACAAGTGCTATCTACAATTACTGCATAAGACGGGACTTATTGTGTGTGCTTTTGTATTTAATTGTGTGCAATCAAAGAACTACACCTCCACCACTGTCCAGAACACCAGTATTGATCGCCAAAGCAAATCGTAAAAAATGTACGAATAGGGGAGGGCGGTCGGGGGACGGAGGCGGTACAAATACGCCCCATAGAGAAAATATAATGCGACAGCTACTACTACTAGTTCGCGCTGTCATCGTAAGATGGCAGCAGCAATAAACAATGATCTTTTTGTATCATTTTTATTTAATATACTGTCATTGAAATAGTTCTCAATATTTTAAGAAAACAACCATTAAAACAACATTATTTAATTGATATATAGTTTGTTTATTTACATTATATAGCATAATTAACAAAACAATTGTGCATGTGGAAACAGAGATTCTATTTACAAATGTACCCCATAGAGAAAATATAATGCGACAGCCAATGCTACTACTACTAGTTCGCGTTGTCATCGTAAGATGGCAGCACCAATAAACAATGATCTTTTTGTATCATTTTTATTTAATATACTGTCATTGAAATAGTTCTCAATATTTTAAGAAAACAACCATTAATACAACATTATTTTATTGATATATAGTTTGTTTAATTACATTATATAACATAATTAACAAAACAAATGTGCATGTGGAAACAGAGATTCTATTTACAAATGTACCCCATACTACTAGTTCGCGCTGTCATCGTAAGTTGGCAGCACCAATATACAATGATCTTTTTGTATCATTTTTATTTAATATACTGTCATTGAAATAGTTCTCAATATTTTAAGAAAACAACCATTAATACAACATTATTTTATTGATATATAGTTTGTTTAATTACATTATATAACATAATTAACAAAACAAATGTCCATGTGGAAACAGAGATTCTATTTACAAATGTGCCCCATAGAGAAAATATAATGCGACAGCCTATGCTACTACTACTAGTTCGCGCTGTCATCGTAAGATAGCAGCACCAATAAACAATGATTATTTGTATCATTTTTATTTAATATACTGTCATTGAAATAGTTCTCAATATTTTAAGTAAACAACCATTAAAACAACATTATTTAATTGATATATAGTTTGTTTATTTACATTAAATAACATAATTAACAAAACAAATGTGCATGTGGAAACAGAGATTCTATTTACAAATGTACCCCATAGAGAAAATATAATGCGACAGCCTATGCTACTACTACTAGTTCGCGCTGTCATCGTAAGATGGCAGCACCAATAAACAATGATCTTTTTGTATCATTTTTATTTAATATACTGTCATTGAAATAGTTCTCAATATTTTAAGAAAACAACCATTAATACAACATTATTTTATTGATATATAGTTTGTTTAATTACATTATATAACATAATTAACAAAACAAATGTCCATGTGGAAACAGAGATTCTATTTACAAATGTACCCCATAGAGAAAATATAATGCGACAGCCTATGCTACTACTACTACTAGTTCGCGCTGTCATCGTAAGATGGCAGCACCAATAAACAATGATCTTTTTGTATCATTTTTATTTAATATACTGTCATTGAAATAGTTCTCAATATTTTAAGAAAATAACCATTAATACAACATTATTTTATTGATATATACTTTGTTTAATTACATTATATAACATAATTTAATATTCTAGGAACACTCACGCATACATATTATAAGAGCGCACTTTTACAATTTAACTAAATTAAACAGAGAGTAACTACAGGAAATTCTCTTTTTTCACATGCCTAAATAATGATTTTTTGGGCGAATAAACCATTGTACTAAGAGTTAAATTGGAAGAAAAACCGTCCTAGCTAATAATATTACCGATTTGAAACCGATTAAGGAAGATATGACTACATAGCAAATGTCCCTAAATGAATCCCTGGTAATGTATTTATGGAAGCGTAAAGAGAGTGTTTGTGATCTTATCGTACATTTAAAACTATGTAAAAGCTATAGTTTTGGAATCTAGAGAAAATTTGTGATTTTTTGGTGTATAATATGTATTTATTGGATTTCATTTATTTTTTACTAACCCTAGAATCTGTATATTGTCAAACAATACGTGAAATTTGATTTTCAAGTCCTTGATGGGTGCGGTTTAAGGTGAATTTATAAACTATGGCGAGAAAAAACAGTGTTCTTATAGAGTAAGGGAGGATCAAGATATCGGTCACCCCTCACTGATACATTTGTATTATTGTAGAAATGTGTAAGTCCCGTCACCATGTCAAAGTTAATTAAATTTAATGCACTGCATATTTTAAAACTACTGAAGATTTGGCTGCAAAGGGCGACATATATTCCTAATTTAATTTGGAGATAGCTAGCGAATAATCCTATTTATATATTATATGTAAAGTGATAGCAATAATGCTTGTTTTACCCTACGTTTTAAACATTTGTGTCGTTCGGTTTGACACACGTAAATAAATATGTATATCTACATATATATATGTTATTTCTATACAATATATTAATTGCATATATGCAATGCAAACTGCGAAAACTTTAAAAGAGCGGATGCCCAGCAACCAGAACTGGGACATCCTTTCTAACTTTAGTGACATGTAAATAAGTACAGTTATCAGGGGTCCACCTCCGTCCTCGGGTGGACCCATCTTGACGCTACGACCCCACGGCAGGGTCAATCAACCAACGCACCCACCCGGTCTCGATGCCAAGTTCGGTAACACCTTGCTTCTCCACTGCACTCTGGCCGTACAGCGGATAGGCACGGGGCCGTCCCTGACACCGAGCGCACCTATTGCCAACAACAACCATCAAACTTTTGTGCCCCTAACGGAGCTTACTAGGTATATCAGACACGTTGAGACAGATAGGCTTCTTAGGAGATGCGATTGGTCAATTTGACAAAACGCGCCAATACTAAACATTGTTAGTAATCTCATTTGGACCAAAAAAAGAAAATATGGCAAAATTGGTATGTAATAACTCTCCAGCTATATAACACCAGCCCATCACTAGCTTTGTACGTTTCTACACCGCAGCCTGGAACTTCCAGCCCCTTACCCTGGCCGTCTACCGGTATATCCAACCAAGAGCCCAACTGATACCGCTGAGTCATTTGCCAAACGGACTCGCAAATACTCACGATTAAACAGCCGAACAAATGGAAGCTACGATAGACGGCAGGGCCCAGAACGCAAAGCCCAAACTGAGGGTGCATACTAAGTACCCCGACACCCGTAATGCCGGTCGAGGCGATGGGAGCGCACAAGCCATAAGTATACTTAAATTAGCCAACTTGTTGATTAAAAACGCTGAATAATGTCAGCTTAACTTTAAATTAAATAACAATGAAATAACAATCAAAATTCGCGAGCCGACCACCCCAATACACCCGTGATCATCATTCATTTCCCTCCCACAAAAAATATATACAGGATCTGAGATATACAAACGACTCAGTCCAACACTTATTTAATCCATTTAACGTTAGCCCCGGGGCCAGTTAGGATGAGGTGTTGTGTTGCAGGCGCCCCTACTTGTAGCAGAGGGGCCTGTTGATGATGTTGTTGTTGTTGCACCCAGGTGGCGTTTATGCTTGTTTGCCCATTCCCTAACCTAACCTAACCTACCTACTTTCATTTCTATTACGACCTATTTTATTATGGGCAACACAAACATGGCCCCCAGGTGTCCGTTGTCCGCTGCGAAGCGTTGTTAATAATAAAATAATTAATTTGCAATATTTTATGATGCGCGAAGTTATGTTGAAGTTAGGATGTACGAATATATAATGGGGGGGGAGGAGTCGTGCCATTTTTCAAAATCGCTTATTCCCTTAAATATTTGAACTCTTATGTTTAAAGAATAAGGCAAAAGGGTAAAATAAGTGATTATGCTTTATATTTCCCAGCTGTGGAAGGCGTAAGTCGTTGTTAAGTCATGCAACTTCAGAAAGACTTACTTGAAAATAACTTACTTAAGTAACACCCGCGACTGTCAATTCTTTTGTTATAACAACAAAAATGATTAGAATTAGAATTGCAGTCGATTTTGATTTTCGTTCGCTGATATTAGGATTGAAAAACGACTCACCGCTTAAATCCAAATTTGTTCCTCTCCTATACCAACCAGGGCAATGTGTGCCCAAGTCACAAGAATCTGCCCAAAAAATACTCAAACAATATTGGCATATATGTATGCAATTTTACTTAAACATTTTTTTGGTAGACTTCTAGACAACTTGGCAACATTGAGCTGGTTGGGTACACCACAGCCGAAGTTCTAGTTGTCCTTTTTGACTGGCGATAATGTCACTTTTTAAAGAGTCCCGCGAATTATGAATTTAAAACACTCACTTCACATATTTTAAACGATCGTTTCATTATTTTTATAACACTGACTCTACACTAACTATTCACTGACTCTACACTGACTTTTCACTGACTTTTCTCACTGACTATTCACTGACTTTTCACCGACTTTTCACTGATTAATCACCGACTTTGGCAATTTACTATTGCATTTGAAAATAAACATTCGCGTAACACCACCGAATGGTCAAAATAGCGTACGGTACATACATAAATAAATAAATATAGAAATCAGGTGGGAAATATAAAGATGGCACGTGGGGCTAATAAAAAATCACTTACCCCATTTTCATTTCATTTCGGATGAGGCGTCTTGTTTGTTATCGGGAATGTTCCCTCTTCAGCGTGTTGTATGGTGTCAGTGTTGGTGGGCGATGTTGCCATTTTGTCCCTCGGTGTTAGTTGTCTTGGAAGACCGCGCTGACCGGAGATGACATGGAGGAACCTACTCTGTCACCAGCGTGTTGTATAGCTAGGCAGCAGGGGAACCGGAGTACCCGGAGAAACTGCCTTGTCCACCGTTGAAACATCCGTTGAGTGAGTCTGTAACAAGGTAAAGTAGACATTTAGTACAGTTGTATATTTTGAATATTGTTGTGGAATAAGTGTGCATGCTAGCTGTTCACAAACTGGTAGAAAACAATTTCAATTTAAATTTGAATTATCTATTTAAAGGATTGAAATAATAATGATTAACACTTACCAAAGCAGACTTCCTCATAGGCATTCTCTTCTTACAGCAGCCGGAACTTCTGAATATTTGTATATTTATATTTTGTTGTGTTGTATCTAACAAATAAACGAAATATAGACTGAATTAGATTACGAGTTGTAGAATGTCCTTGAATGATAAAGGCATTTTCTTTAATTAATAATGTTTGATTAGTTTATTTATTATTATATTTAAACTTTTAACAATTTGTCCGTGTCAATTTGGTTCTGCTAAAATAACACATTTAATTTTGAATTTACTTTCTTTTTTGTTGCAAAATTTCTCAAATAATAATAAATATAATAAAATTCACTAAACTAGATTTATACACGACGACCTATTGTATTGCACGGAAAGATAAACTAGAAATGTTTATACATACATGTTTTGAAATAAAGATTTAACGAAGACCTATCTGTACTCACTGCTTATAATATCCTAATTAATGAACGGATGTTACTAATATAATTAGAATGCATCGTCACAAGCTTTGAAATAAAAAGGTATTGTTCGAACTTGTATTTACGTATGATGTAAGAAGTAAACAAAATTTATTTATATCCACATTTAATACCTATATTTTTCGTTGCAAAGATTCAGATATGATCAATCCAAACGTTCTAAGTATTCGAATCAAGTTATTTGCGATTAGATTTAATACTATGCTTAAAGAATAAACTACACGAAATATAGACCGATTTGCAGCAACCATCCTTGGCGGTTATACAAACATCGGTACGATATTAAATTTATTTAACAGTAGACATTTATTTCGAAAATTGTGTTGTGCAATTGCGATTGCCATTCACCTCTATGTTAAATCCCATAAGAAACGAAACTGGCCTCGGCCGCATCTGAATTTTGCCGCCAATTACGCGTCATCACTTTTGTAGTCCATTGTAATAATATTATTATGAATAAAGACATATTTAGTAATAAAAATAAATGGTAGAGAAACTCAAAGGTGGCGACACTGTGTGTCGAGTATTTAGAGACTGAATGGTGGTTATATCAATTTAAAAATGTCAAACGGATGATTCAAGTTTTCCACAGGGTATATTATGGCTTTACGCTGATTGTGGTTACGTTGGGTTGTTTTAAATTAAAATTTTAAGTGTTGGGAAGTGATTTTATTTAATAAAAAATAAATGGTAGAAAAACTCAAACGTGGCGACACTGTGTGTCGAGTACATAAAGACTGAATGGTGTTTATATCAATTTAAAAATGTCAAATGGATGATTTAAGTTCTCCACAGAGTATTTTATGGCTTTACGCTGATTGTGGTTACGTTAGGTTGTTTTAAATTAAAATTTTAAGTGTTGGGAAGTGATTTTATTTGAATAAAATTAAATGGTAGAAAAACTCAAAGGTGGCGACTCTGTGTGTTGAGTATATAGAGACTGAATGATGTTTATATCAATTTAAAAATGTCAAACGGATGATTTAATTCTTCCACAGGGTATATTATGGCTTTACGCTAATTGTGGTTACGTTAGGTTGTTTTAAATTAAAATTTTAAGTGCTAGGAAGTGATTTTATTTGAATAAAAATAAATAGTAGAGAAACTCAAAGGTGGCGACACTGTGTGTCGAGTATATAAAGACTGAATGGTGTTTATATCAATTTAAAAATGTCAAATGGATGATTTAAGTTCTCCACAGAGTATTTTATGGCTTTACGCTGATTGTGGTTACGTTAGGTTGTTTTAAATTAAAATTTTAAGTGTTGGGAAGTGATTTTATTTGAATAAAATTAAATGGTAGAAAAACTAAAAGGTGGCGACTCTGTGTGTTTCGAGTATATAGACTGAATGGTGTTTATATCAATTTAAAAATGTCTTACATGAATGATTTAAGTTTTCCACATGGTATATTATGGCTTTACGCTGATTGTGGTTACGTTAGGTTGTTTTAAATTAAAATTTTAAGTGTTGGGAAGTGATTTTATTTTAAAAATATTGTGTATAATTTTGCGCTTTTTGTGATTACGGTATTTATCGACGTTACTTTCGGTGGTTTAATTTGGGAAGTGATGTTGTTTTATTAATATAAAAATTCCAACTTCCCACGCTTACTTTAATAGACACAAAATCAATAATACACATTGTGAAGTTGTGGCGTCCTTTGGAACTTCAACCGTCTGTCTACTAGTAATATTCAAGTTCTATCTACAATTACTGCGTAAAACGGGACTTATTGTGTGTGTTATTGTTTGTTATTGCGTGTAATTGTGTGTTATTGCGTGTAATTTCCTTCCACCACCGCCCAGAACACAAATAATGATCGCCACACCACGGCGTTGTTTCTACAAAACTCCAAATTCTGCATTAATACTTATCGGATCTTAAAATCCCCAATTGCACACCTCACCTCCAACCCCAGCACTAAATCTACCTACTCCCCAGTAAATAATTCCGCCCCAAAACTCCAAAATCTCCATTCTAAACTTCAGATTTCAGAAAGCGGAATTGCGTTAACCACCCCCCACCAAGCCACCCCCCGCCCCCCTCCTTGCTCCGCCTTCTGCTAAGTCAGATTTTATTTTAAAGCGCAAGTCCGAATATTTTCACTCTTATTACACATGAGAATAAGGGTCAAAATATTCGGAATTCCTTCCCCCCACTACGTCAAAACCGAATGGTATTATGCCAGTTATGGCATATAAGAATAAGGGTCATATTAGAATATTGAAAATTCGAGTTATTGAGCGTATGTCAATGTATTCTTTTTACACAAGAATGACTTGGCTCACTTCAAAGTCATGTTTTTTTGCTCTGTCTATCCAACGTATTGACAGAGCGAGAAAGTGATTCATAGCTGAAATTTTGTGTAATGGACTACAAAAGTGATGACGCGTAATTGTGCGGCAAATTTAGATGCGGTCGCCGCCATTTTCGTTTCTTATGAGATTTAACATAGAGGTGAAGTTGCATGTTTGTACCGTTCTTATTGTAAAGCTGGTGGGTATGAGTTATTTTTTTTAAAATAGGCTCATGCTTCAACTATAAATTCATGTATTTAAACTAAGGTGACCAAAACTAATTAGCTTGTAATTTAACATTATGGGAATATACCATTTAGAGTTTCCGAAAAGTCCTTGCATATTCGCGATAGATGGCACGCGCGGAACCCTTATCCGGCCTTGTGATTGGCTGCCTCGATCTGACAGTTCATTTTAATATACAAAATTAATTAAAACACGATTTTTAGCCATATCTATCAACATTATTCAATATATATTTTAATATAATATAATATGTAAATACCCAAAAGGTTATTTAAGATATTTTATTGAAATCAGAAAAATGTTGTCAAAAATTATGTCAATAATCATAATTTTTGACATATTTTCTCTGATTTCAATAAAATAACTTAAATAATCTTTCGGGTATTTACATATTTTATTATATTTAAATCAATCAAGGGGATTTTGTTATCTTTAGGTTGGTCACAAAAATCGTGGTCGGAGAAAACTTTGGATAACTTTACTGACATGTTATAGTAGAGCCTAGTTCCTAGCTAGCTTATTTAGAAATTCGCCACTGCTCAGACATCAGTTTGAAAATAATCAGATACGATTCAGAGAGGATCAAAACAAGTATTTCCGTTTACACTCGAGTCCGAAATTTTTCTTGTTTTAAATACTTCTTCATATATATTCGTATAAGAAAGTTAGAACCAGTTTAACAAAACTACATAACCTTTCATTGTTCAGCGCACCAAGCACCAACACGTGTACCATCAAGTTTATAAATAAAAATTGATCAAAATGGTATCAAAAAGAAAGAAAAAGGTAATTTTCAAATAAAATGCTAGTTTGATTAAATGATTATAATGTAATAATTAAATAAGTAAATGTTTGAAATGATATTTTAGTACACTGTTGGTGAAGGGGCACAATTTATGTCCCGCAAAGCAGCGTTGAAGAAGCTTCAGCTATCATTAAAAGATTTTCGACGATTATGTATCATAAAGGGAATCTATCCTCGAGAACCACGCAATCGGAAACGTGCTCAAAAAGGGGCAACTGGTATAAAAACCTTGTACCACAAGAAAGATGTGCAATTTTTGATGCACGAACCAATCATATGGAAGCTACGTGACTACAAGATCTTTAATAAGAAAGTTGGCAGAGCGAAAGCATTGCGGGATTTCGAAACGATGAAGCGGTATCTGGACAACCATCCAACACTGAAACTGGACCACATCGTCAAGGAGCGATACCCAACGTTTACCGATGCACTCCGTGATTTGGATGATTGTTTAACGTTATGTTTCCTGTTCAGTACGTTCCCGTCGTTGCACCACATACCTAGGGAACAGTCTACTCTATGTCGCCGATTAACCACGGAATTTCTACATGCCATCATTGAAGCAAAAGCTCTTCGAAAAGTGTTTATATCAATAAAAGGTTTCTACTATCAAGCGGAAATTAAAGGTCAAACAATCACATGGATTGTACCACATCATTTTGCTTTTGAAGTGAGTTTATTCATGAATTTAATGTTAAAAATAAATAAATATGTAATGAAATGATTTTCAGCCACAATCCAAGGAAAGTGTCGACTTCAAAATAATGTCAACATTTGTAGAGTTTTACACAGTAATGTTAGGCTTTGTAAATTTTCGTTTGTATCACTCATTGAATTTAACATACCCACCAAGATTCGCCGGTGTATCGGGCCCCACTGATACCGAGAAATGTCTTGTTGATGAGAGTGTCTTCGTATCGGAGCGCATTGCCGCACTAAGTATCCCTCTATCACGAACCACCGCATCAGATACATGTAATGAAGATGCTGAACTGGAAATCGATGTGTTTGACACTGACGATGATCCACAAAAGTTAGCGGAAACAAAACGCGAAGCGGACAAAATTAAACAGCTAAAGACACTTTTTCGCGGCATGCGATTCTTCGTGAATCGCGAAGTGCCCCGCGAACCCCTTGTATTTATCATTCGGTGTTTCGGCGGCGAAGTTTCTTGGGATCGGCAGCTTTTCTTGGGTGCGACGTTTGACGAATGCGACGAAACAATTACACACCAAATTATCGACAGGCCAAGCATGGACAAACAATTTATTTCGCGATATTACGTGCAGCCCCAATGGCTGTTTGATTCGGTGAATGCGCGTGCACTAGTGCCGGTGAATAAGTACTTCATCGGCACCGTACTGCCGCCGCACTTGTCACCCTTCATCGACATGAACCGTGATGAACAATACATTCCACCAGAAGAACGAGCCCTTAGGGATCCCTCACTAGTTGATCACACTGTTATTAATAATGGTATCTATTTATATAGTAGACAATGTTTTATTATACTTATGTATGTGTTACTTACTTATTTACAAACATGGATTTGTTCGAATTTTAGTTGATTCCGAATCGGAAGAATCAGAGCTAAATGACAACGGTCTTGATGAAAGTATGGATCAAAATCAGGATGGCAGCGATGAAGAGCAATCACCTGATGAAGAAATTGATGAAGATGAAAAAGCGAAAGTAGCTAAGGTAATAATATGATTACATGTTAGTGAAAATAATAATAATGTATGTAATTTTTAGAAAGAGAAAATGGCTGTAACAGCTGGTAAAGTACACAAAGAAGTGCCGTGGGTAAAAAACCAGCAAGAAAAACAAGAGTTTCGCCTGCGCGAAAAGATGATTAAAAAGAAACACAAGAACCTGTATAAGAGCATGATGGCGAGCAGAAAGGACCGTGCAAAAGAAACATGGCTGTTGAGGAAGAAACGACGTTTGCACGATGAACGTGAGGCAGATGAGAAAAAACCGAAAAAAAATCAAAAACAAACACCAATAAAAAAACAAGTGAAATAATTAAATAACCAACGTGTTTATTTTTACATATTTGTTTATTGTAAAGTGATTATTATTAAAAATAAATAAATAAAAATGATTTATTGTTATACTAGGTACGTACATGTGTACCGATTATAAATATTAAATAAACATTTGTAAAAAATGTATGTTTCAATAATAGACATTTCAAAGAAAATAATTATGAATCAATTATTATTTATTAATGTAATAATAATAATCTTACAACCAAATTAAACTAATTGTCTGCGTCACTGTCCTCATCCTCCAGCTCTGGCATTGGGAACCGCAGTACAGCAGCAATGCCAGTTAATTGATCTAATTCTAAACAATATTAATATATATATATATATATATATATATATATATATATATATATAATTAAACATACTATATCATTAACATAACACAAAAGAAAATTACTTACGTTCCCCCGATACGTGCATACTGGAAAATATTTTTACATCACCACCTGACTCCCGTACAATATCAACGATATTTACGTATTCCTTTCGAGTTTTAACATCTTGGCATCTAACAATAATTTTTGATAAATCATGTTTTATATATATATATGAAAATAATCAAACCTGAATAAATTATCAGAAATCAAAAGTGTCTCGATCGCTTGTGCTTCATTGGCCATTTCAATGTGTCGTTTACCGTAAAATGCTTTCGCTGGCTCGCATTGCAGCATTGTATAAAATGCTTCAAGGATTCGAACTTCACCGGCCGCTTTGGTATCGGCCATTTTGGCAACGACAGCTGGCTCTTGCAATACTTCTATGCAACAATAAATGGAATGATTGTTTGAATCAATATTTATTTACAAAAATTATATGAAACCTTTAAGGGAGTGTTTAAATCCTGACGACGAATGAACAAGCATAAATTTGCCTTTATTATCCAACAGCAATTTATTATCTAATTTGATCGCCATCTCAAACATATATTCGTAAAATTGATCACGAACAAAGCCTGGTGATGCAATTAAAATGCATTTAACAATGTCAAAATGAATGTGTCTTAATATGGCTTGCATAACGCTGTCGTAAAATTTCGCTAATCCCTAGAAATGTTTGGAAAAAATTCAAATAAAATATACAAACATTAGTATAAAATAGGTACTTTTTCATGTTGTTGTACGTTGCCTTTCCTTTTTCTCGGTATCGTAACATCAATTTTACTTCTGACTAACGTCATACTTGGTGTGATTAAGCAAATATGAGCCAGACCTTCTTGCATTATAACCGCAGCAACATCTGCAGTCTGGGTTGGATCACACGCCATATCGACACGTTCCAATGCCACTGAATCCCATTCGAGTTTTGTCAGTGTAAACTTTCTGTTTAGTTCTAAATCAAGGGTATGATAGGCACCCATCTAAAATAAATTCATTGCATTTATTTATTCAAAAATTATAATATTACTATCTAATATATGATGCACACTTTAACAAACTGATTTTCTTCAATGTTTCGCCCTTTTAGACGCAACACACCCGCCTGTGTATCAAAATCAATTGTCTCCACGCGTATTGTCAACGTTGTACGAACTCTCGTTGATGTAGATGAACCTGTTGCAGATTCATTTTGTACTTTACGAATCGTGGAACTACGAACTGAATCCCCCTCGGATATCAAATTGTATGCATGCCACATATCTTCGGGTTCTTCTGGGCTCAGGGTAATGGTCCTGGAAAGTTTATATTTATGTACATTATACATGTGACAACTAACCTAACGTATATATCAATCTCAATCAATACATGTTAAATATAGAATTTTCTTAAAACTATTTTCACTTACCCTTCGCCTTCCCTATCAACATATTTATGTATTAGTTTCATTTCGATATTATTTCATACATTATGTTTATAACAATTTTCAAATAATTCATTTCATTCATCTCTGACAGCTGCTGTACATGGCGATCAGTTAGAACTGAACCTCATCACATAATGTCAGCCAATGCTAGCGCAGCACCACTGAATTATTTTCTTCACTCAGGCATTCTGAGAATTCGCACCGAGCATGATTCCAAATGTGACATATTTATTTATTTAAAATAAAACAAATAGAGAAAGATTTTTTAAATATTTAATCATTTACACTTGTAAAGTTTGCGCTGTTGGAGAATTTTATATTAAAAAGAAGTATTTCTAATACTAAAATAAAGCAAATATTATTGCGGATTGTTTTATTTGGTAACAATGCGTGGCATCAAATTTGCGAAACGTCAAACCTGACTGCTTGGAATGTTCACTTCATCGATTTTGGAAAGAATGAACCTATTCTATTCGGGGTCTATTTGGTTCTATTCATTAATCACGCGCTAACCTTAGTTTAAATAGACATGGAACAAAAACATTATCTGTCACAATAAACTATTCATTTACTTTTACACGACTTATATTTTTTATATTTCTATATAATATTCATTTACTACTTTTAAATGTAATAAACTATCTATTAAACCTATTTTTACATGGAACAGTAATTTTATTATAGAACCACTCGAGGATATTGCATGGCCGAAACAGTTTGACGGTTGTCGTTGAATTTAAACAGCTGATTTGTATGAGTATAATGTGTGCGCGAAAAGTGCTTTTACTTTGACGTATTGTTACTTATGTTCGTGTTAAACATATATATATATATAGGTACGTTTTTCTTTATGAATTCTGTGGTAATTAAATAGTATTTTATTGTTTTCCTTGGTAAAAATGAAACTCCTTATTGGGAACTGTCTGTTATAATAATTGACACCTATGCAAATGTAATAACTCATCATGTAGGGACTTGCAAATTATTATGCTATACCAATAAACAATATTGTATTGAATTCATTATTCTTGTTGTTTTTGAATGTTTTCTCCATTGTGACAACACATTACATATAAACGATTAAATATTCTTTTGGTTTAAAGCAAAGTTATAAAAAATGTATGTACCTAGTAGAGTACATATTTACTACCTAAGAAAAACTTGTCAAGCGAATAAATTAATTCAAAATATACATAGAGTTCGATACATTTAACATTATTTATTGAATACTATTATTTTACAATTTTTAGTTATGAAATAGCTAGAGTTAGTAAGTTGTTTATTTGATCATCCGTATTGGATAGGTTTGGATGACTTCCAACAAGGCCAGTAGGCTACATCACAATATTTGTAATGTTTAAAAATAGCCCTTAATATTTTTTGAAATTATAATCAGTCGTAGTTTTTGCAAAAAAATGTGCTGATCCCACATCAAGGTGTATAAAATTAACAAATTTCTTTTTGTTTCAGAATTTTGTGTAAATTACGTTAAAATAATTGCATTATAGTTTATTGATTGGATTCGGTTCTGCTTATTTTTAGTTTTATATATATATATATATATTTAATAGTGCCTCAGTTTAAATGTAATGCTCATTTTATTAGTATTTTATTCATAGAAATGATTCAATGCATTATCTAGTAACGTAACATTTTCATTTACTAAAGTACCTAATCACGTATTAACTAGTACCTGTGCTAATAATAATAAAATATTTTTTAATAAATATGAGTGATATAATTGAATCAATAAATAAGGAAGAAATGGTGCAAGAAGAAACAGATAATAGTTGTATTGGTTTACCATGCCCAGAAATAGCAGAACCAGAATCGAGGACTCTAGACACGAGAACTGTTGCAAAACCGTCGGGCATTCCAGGACTAAAACTTTCCGGCCTTAAGCAGCCCTCTAAAATTGGTAGACCATGTTCAGGTCAGGCAAAACCAGGCTTACCGCCCGTGCCAAAAAGTAAGTGACTATTTCAATGTTTCATCGTTTGAATTTATTGTTTGTTTGTAATTATTGTAAAGTACTTGTCCATAACATATTTACAAATGAGGATACTTGTGTGAATTTTAGTTTATCATATTCCATACAATTTCATTATTAGTACATAAATTGATATGCTACCCGTTCCTTTGTTTGATGGTATGTAACAATAATAAGAATACATTATTACATTAGCCCTATGTACATACATGTCATGTTGGTTGCATACGGGGCTTTTGCATACATTTATGAATTGCACTTCATACAATACAAACACATAATAATAATAATAATATTCATGATTTTTGTATCAATATTTTTATTCTACATATATTTATTATAACCAAATACAGTTATCCTCTAACTAGACGAGTCAACTACGCCCTTCAGTTGACATCACGTGTTTATCAGCACTTACCTTCGGATTTCGTATTTGAAATTTGAACTGCCTTTAAAAATTCGTATACGTATCCCTACCATTTACATTACCATCTATCGCATGTTAAATAAGTCTGTCTCAGTTCTCTGTAAAGTAGGATGTGAGTGTGAGACCCATGTTGAATGGCACTCCATCACACTCCATACTCCACCTTCCTCGCTGTTACAATCAGAATAAGCTCAACCAAACTAAACAACATACGAGACATGAAAACAACGCAAATAGTAACGCAACAATAATAAATTACACATTAATTTTAGTATATACGTAAAAATAAATAAATGAATCACTGAAACATATAACAATTATTTAAAATTTATTAAACGCACAAATGCCATCGGCAACTGTACACTTTTTGGATGATATGGATTATTCTAAAGGTAAGTTCATTCAATTTGAGATTTATTATTAATTCATTATTCCGCACTTGTTTTTGTTTTGAAACTATAATTTCGCTAGAATTTTATCTGAATACTCAGTATTTTATTTAAGCTATATTATATTGCAATAGGTCATACAATCATTTTATCTTAAATGCCACACGATTCCTTCACAATATTTTCAAATGACATCATTGATTTTACGATATTATACCTACTTATCTATATGTATTTTTCATCTAAACAAAAACGTATTTAATAGGATTGTTGTCAGTTATTTTAAATTATTAAAGTAAATTATAAAAGTAAGTACTTGATGTATCGACATAAATTTTGATTTCCATTCGCAATATTAAGTAATTCATTTGGTTTAAATTAGAAACGTAAATGCTATTAATGTTCTTATAACCCACGCTTCATCTTAACTCATCCACTTAATTCATTCATTTCTTAAATAACATTTCTCATATATATATATATATATATATATATATATATATATATATATATATATATATATATATATATATATATATATATTTCTGAGAAAACGTATATAATATGCGCTGAATTGCAGTTCTAATAATGCTAACTTTTCCTTCTACTATTTTTATATAACTGTTACCTTGACATACACGAAGAGTATTTGTTGGTACTTTTAAAATTTACAGAAAGATTAATTATTATTATAATTTTAAATTGATGTTAGAATACGTATGACATTATACGTGTATTTACAGATTGTGTATATAAATAATTTATAAAAGGTGTTATAAATAAATTTTATTAAAAAAATAGTAATAAAAATGTCACTGGAAATAAAATCGTCGCCACTACTACTGCTAACTTGTATGTACTTGTGTGTTTGTTTGTTCTTTCGTAAAATAAAAGATAGCCCAGGTCCCTAATAAATGAAAAACGTTATACAATACATAAGTACTACGTCTTTGAGATTACCCACGCTGCATTTTAATAACTTATGAACACATATGAACAGTCAAGGTTATAACAATAACAACAAAAAAAAAACAATTCACAGGTGTGTGTTAAATTGATCAGACATTTGTTTACATTACATCAACATTAATTTAAAAAAAAAACGTGAATCTAGTATAGATATCTATTATTTCACTTCTAATGTGCTATAAAATGTAAGATTTGCAATAATATTTTATATTAAGATGACTTTTCATGAAAAGTTTAACATTGTTTTTACTACATGCGCCAAGAAATACTTATAGCTCATTCTATACTACATTGTACGTACTTATTAAGTGATTTGGAAGATACCAAATTTGCTAAATAAAAACCATTCATAATTTATCGATATATTATTCAAGATTAAATCAGTTAATATACCCACTCAAATATTCAATTTCGGCGGAAGACTTTTTTAGAATTAATTAGCAAAAAAAGAAAATGTTCAAATAAAATTCCTTGCAGCCATATTTGCGTATTAGGTCGACCATGCTTAACCTTGACACTTGCAAAGGCTATGGTAAATAAACAAATCATTTTTACCTATAACCACCCACTAAACTGACGCCCTCTGCCATTACATATATTCCCGCAAACTACGTTCAAAATGTACAACCTACTCTGCATCATTCATACATGTTATATACAATAAAATAAGAGTTCCGCATTTTATTCATTTATTTATTAATTTGAAGTGCATTAAAGATGACTTCTATATTCATACTAAGTAGGTATATCTAAATTTATAACAGATTTAATTTTGCTATATTTTTACTAATGCCTTTGTTTTGTTGTGTTTTATTTTTCGTTTGATTAATTGACAGATGGACATGACTTAGATCCAAAAAGAGAAGAATACAGAAGGCAAAAATTAACTGGTGAGTTTGTATATCTTTCTTTACTACTTAAATATGATTTTGCTTATTGCTTAATGTTGCAAACATGCCAGGTATCAATGAATCAAGTCAATTGTAAATGTGTACATTTTTTATGTAATTGTGATCTATACTTGGTCATTTTTACTTATAGTAAATTAAACGAAAGAAAAAGGTCGTACCATAACAATCAGAATTCATATCATACCTAAATATAGCAATAGTAAACCTGTTGGACATATACAATATATTTCGAAAAAACTGCGTGACACAGATCATCGATATAGATACATGTGTTCTTCGATTAAAGAAAATACAATGTACAAAAATAAATTCACCGTGAGTCATCATCTCATGGTATGTTGAGTCACATTAAACAAACCGATACTTAAGGAAAGTGTTGCGAAGATATCTATCTCTCACAGAATATAATAATGGATAAAATGAGAACGTAAATATTCATGTAGTTTTGAGATACCTGGCTATATATCGCATGTCATGTTTTACGTACATCAAAAATGCACGCATTTTTCGTATTTGCATTTGCACGTATATTATTTTCTATAGATGTAGAGGAAGAGGTCGATGAAAATGATCTAGAGTATGGCGAGAGATCTATGGAATCACCACCATACAGAAAAACTAGAAATTATTCAGGTGAGAGGAAAAGCTATGTTCTTCATAAATAACAACACATTCTAACTGTTAAATGAACATCTCAAATGATGCAATCTCGCACAACTTTGTTGTTAATAAATTGTATTTTGTTAGAATCAGTGTTGCATGTATTTATAAAATATACAATAAAAAGGTTATTGTGTGCGGTTTTTGCCACTAATTGTATAAGTAGACTCCTAATCTATATTTAAGGCAATATTTTTGTTTATTTATCGTTTTTATACGGAAAGGGAAAAAAAATGAATATTTTGCAATAATTATAAAGGCACCTTTCATTTTATGTCTGTTTTCTTATGTATTATTATTTGCACATTGTTCTATTGTTGCTTGTTTCTTTTCTAAATCATCCATAGTCAGTAGTAATATTTCAATGGACACATTATGGGAACTCCATCCACGACGCTTAAGTGAGGCTGGACTACGTAGACATTCAGGTAAATCTTTTAAGTTTATTGTGGATGAGTGATGGCTTGTATTGACACTTGAAGGATCCATTGCTAAAATAGCTTCTTCATAATTATATAGGTATAGTTTATGGTTCAGCGGTTCTTTTTATGTACTAATCACGATTAATTTTATATAAAAAGGTAAGTTCATGAACTAATTACTATTCAATCCAGATACATAACTTTTGTTTTGATATAAATAACAATAATAGTTAATCAAATGTAAAATTGTAATTTTATTATTCCAATTCTAAAACATTAAAAATAAACAGATCAGTACAAAAAAAAAGTAATAAAAAGTACTGATAATGATTCCATTTGTACTTTATCGTAAACTTGTGCAGTTCTAATAGTATATATATATATATATATATATATATATATATATATATATATATATATATATATTTGTATTCAGATACAAGCGTAGTGCTAACCGAAGACACCGACTGTTTTATAATTGGTATGCGAGTATGGGTGGGTGGCACAAAACCAGGTCAAATAGCGTACTTGGGCGAAACACAATTTGCCCCTGGCGAATGGGCTGGAATTGTCTTAGATGAAGCCATTGGTAAGATCCCATGCACAAGTATATTCAAAGATTAGGCGACTCTGATTCATAATAAAATGTAGGCAAAAACGATGGGTCTGTAAGTGGAACTAGATACTTCCAATGCGAACCAAAACGTGGCGTCTTTTCCCGACTGACCCGTTTGACCCTTGAACCACTGGCTGGTGCCGAAGATATAAAAGCATTGTGCACACCACCAAATGCAAATGGTACCAGGAAAACTACACCTGGTGCGTCTCCAGCGGGAAGCACGAGAAGTTTAATGCGTGCATCTCCTTCACTCAGTAAGGATTCATTATAACAACAATAAATACACAAATGAACAAAATAAATGTATAGATACTTCCACAACAAGTTTGTCATCTTCAATGATGATGTCGCATGATGTCAAGTTAGGCGACCGAGTTATAGTGCAATCGAGTCAAGGCTCTAAGGCAGGTACCTTACGTTTCCTGGGGCCAACAGACTTTGCAAAAGGCGATTGGTGTGGCGTTGAACTCGATGATCCATTGGGCAAAAATGACGGTTGCGTTGAAGGCAAACGGTTCGAAAAATATACATATAAACATATCTTTACACATATATCTATATTACTTATCAACTTCTGTAACTAAATACCACCTTTTAGATACTTTACATGCCAACCGAAATTCGGACTATTCGCGCCTTTGGGGAAAGTGAGTAGATCGCCGTCTAGCAGAAGACCTGCAGGTCAGTGTATAGTACACAAGAGCAGCTCTAGCACTACCCCTCAGCTACGAAGAACAGGGTCACGTGATTCAATGACATCGATGACGTCAATGACAAGTGCCGCCTCTAGTGTACGTCGGGTAAGGCTTGGTGTGACTTCGTTGAATAGCGCTAAGGTAGGCATGTGATTTCGAGTGAGATCTAACAGCACAAAGCACAGGAAATACAACACCAACTTCTGGTATTTGCATTGTTGTTTGTTAGTTTCATTCATTATTTACATAATTAAATAATATTGTATTTTTGCACATTTGTTATTTTTACTACCTACTAAGTTAAGTTTGGCATGCTTTTTCCAATTTTATCTTTCTATTTATTTGTATCTGTTATTCTAATATTTATTTTGTTATAAATATAATAATCAATTATGCTTGTATGTATTTCATATTCTTTATTGTAGTTTGTAATTACAAATAAAGATTACTATATGTTTTGTGTTTGAATATTGATTGGTAGAAATAATTTACAGAACTATAATAAAAGATTTAAATAAGTGTATTTTTTCCATAAATCTATTATTGAAAGAAAATTCCTTTAAAAAAAAATTGTAGTTATTGGATCTATGTAATAATAATAAAATTATTTCAATAATAATTCTAGTATATTTTTGAACAATAAGAACTAACAGTTGTAAAATTTGATAAAGTAAACCTACATAACATAACTGAAAGTAACAATGCATGTTTTCTATTTGAATTGATTATACCATTAGTTAGTGTTGTTCTGAATGCTTTATTTTATTAAAGAAAAAGCATGGTATTGATTTCACATGTGGTTTTACGTTTAATAGAAACCAATTCCAAAAGTCTCATCAACACCAATTTCAAGGACACCGTTACAGGTAATCATTTACATATATTGTAAATTATGAATGTTGTTGAAGTCCCTAACGTAACATATATTAAAAAAGGATGTTCTACGAGAAAAAGAACACCATATAGAACAATTGCTTAAAGAACGAGAGATAGACAGATCCGAAATAACAAGAGCTGCATGGCACGCAGAACAAACATCAAACAAATTATTGACCGTTGAACAGAATTATGAAAAGGTATTTATACACACCAAATTCGTTATTTATTCTTTGAACTAAATTCTATAAATGTTTAGTACCGTTTGGAAAGTGATAACAAATATCGTGTTCAGCAAACAAATTTTGAGGAAGTAGAAAAACAAAATAAAATACTGAATTCGCAGCTAGATGATGAAAAGAAAAAACTGGAAGATGCACAATTTAGATTTGAGGAGGAAGCATTGAATAAAGATGATATTGAGGTAAATAAAAACATAATATTCATATCGATGTACGTACTCATTAATAAATTTGTAAAACTCGTTTAGGCTACTAGCAAAAACTATCTAGTACAAATAAATCAACTTGAAGAAAGTTTAACAAACGAACGACTCAAGAATGAAAAACTCGAACAAGAAACGAAACGACTATTCGAAACTGAAGAAATGGTATCGAAAATTCAAGAAGAAATGGAACATTTACAGAAAGAGCAAGACAACACAAATGAAAATATTGACGTAAAGAAATCGGAAATATTTGAAATAAAACAGAAACTTGAGCAATCCAATCAAGCTTTGATGCAAGAAAAAGAGAAACTAAATGATAAACGGAATGAAATCGATAATATTACAAAAGAAAATTATAAATTAATGAAAGAATTTGAAGCTAAAATGGATGTATTACGAGAAGAATTAAATACAGCGAATAAAGCATTAAAAGAAAAACATAGTACAAATGAGATCGGTTTATTAAAGGAACTGCAAAAAGCTGAAATAGAGCTCAGCTCGAAAACGTTCGATTGCGAAACAAGTACGGAGAAAATAAAAGAACTAGAACTAAAACTTTCGCATTTGGAAGAGGAATTAAAGAGTGCGAAATCTACAGAAACGGAATCTGAAAAAGAGATACGATGGAAAACAAATATGGAACAGATCCGTAACGTTCTTAAAAGTACAGTGAATGAATTTTTAAAAATTCGCAAATCTTACGCACTACAAATGCTAGAAAAAGAAATGGCATTGCGCGAAAAAGACATAAAATTGAACTACGAGATCATTGAGATACAAAAACTAAAATCTGACTTTAGCCAAAGTATCCTCGATCTCACGCAAAGCAGTGCTGCAAATCGTGAACGTTACAACAAACAAATACAGATGAGAAATCAACAGATCGAAGACCTATTGAATCATTTGCAATCACGATCCGCAGAATTATTGAATCGACAGATCTTTGCCACCAAGTTGGAACAACAAATCACCAATAAAAATCACTTCATTTCAAAGCTAAAAATCGAAATGGAATCGTACACAGGAATCCATTCAGAACAGACTGCTTACATTGCTAAATTAGTAGAAGAATTAAAAATAGCAACACTAAAAGCTAGTGAATTTGAACGGAACTATCATCATGCAGAAGAAACAATTCTGCAATTGAAAGAATCGAAACAACAGCATGAACAACAATTCCGTGCCATATTAGACGCGTCTAAGGATTCAAATGGTCAGCTATTAATTATAAACGACGAACTACGCCACGTTGAAAACGCTTTGATTAATATCAAATTAGAAATGACGAACAAACTGGATATTGCAGCCAACACCAACCAACAGTTAACATTCGATCTAAGAACTATAAAGGAGCAATTTAAACTCGAAAAACAACATATCGAACAACAACTTAAAATCGTTAAAGATTCCGAAGCTTGTCTCAATGATAAACTAGAATTATCCACGAATGAATCACTTAAAATACACGCTCAGTTAAAACAACAAATTGTAGAATTGAATAAATCTGCGGAACAAAATGAATTTGATTCTAAACGACAGATCGAACAGCATATTGACAAGATAAAAGAATTGGAACAAATACTGGATATGTCTATTCATGAAGCACAAGCTGCATCTTCAGCATTATCAAGACGAATCGAAGAGTTGGCAGAAGAAAGAGATCAGCTGAAACAATCAATTAAAGAAAAAACAGAACTATTAGTTGAGCTAGAAGAAAAAGTTAAAGTAGATATAACGAATCAAGATTCTGCCCATGATAAACAAATAATTGCTCTTAAGACTAAAATTGACGAATATAAAGAAACCATTGAAGCGAATCAGTCTACCATCAAAAACATCAGTCAAGAATGTGACTCTGTCAAAATAATGCACGTATCGGTCGAGCGCAAATTGAGCGATCACGTTGCGCAAATAAATCAGTTAACCGAAGACAAAAGGAAATCAGATCAGGCTCTTTCAGATTTAAAAAATACATTACAACAAACGCAAGAAAAACTTAATGAACTAATACAACAACTATACAATTTAAATTTGGAAAAAGACAATTTTCAAGTCGAAATGGATCAGTTAAAGGAACAAATAACAGAACTTACCAATCAAGTGAAACTGTTACAAACGGAGAATTCAAATATAAACAACAATGTCTTGGAGAAAAATCAAAAACTGGCACAGATTTTAGAAGATTATTCACAAATACAAACTAGAGCAAAATCTCTTGAATTTACTGTACAAGAAAAGGACAATAAAATGACTGCACTGGCCGCACAACTAGAAACAATTATTCAAGAAAAAGGCAGTACATCGGAAACATTCGCTCAACAAGAAAATAAGATAATGTGCCTAAACATGCAAATACAACAGATTACACAACAAACGTCTACCCTGACAACGCAACTAACAGAAAAGAATTCGGAGATTACGAATTTAACTGACACTTTCAATAAAATGCAACAAGAATTAATAGCATCGTCACAAAATAAAGACACTCAAATCAATGTACTGAAAACACACATAGAAAAGTCACACCAAGAGAAAGAAACTTTTACAAACACTTTAAATGGTGCACAACAGAATGTTGCAACATTAACAAACGAAATCCAAATATTGCAATCAGAGAAAATAGTGCATGAAAATGCAATCAAAGAATACGAAATAAAGCTGCAACAATTCACCGAAGAATTACAGAAAATGAACGACATTAATAAAGACAATGAAGAAAAAATAATGAAATTAGAAACGGTAATAATGAAGGAAAAAGATAATGCACTTACAGAACTAGAATTGGAGATTCAGAAATTGAAAGCGGATTGGGATGAACCACTTAACAATCCTGTTGTTGTTGAGCTGCATACGAAATTAGAGAAAATGAATAAAATGTTAAAAGAAAAAGAAATAGAAGTGAATAATCTGCACGATCGGCTGCAGGCCATCACCAAAGAAAAAGGACATGAGGCTGAAATCATAAATGCTCTAGAAGCACAGATAATTGCTTCTAAACAAGATATTCAACAACTATCACAAGAACGAATGAATTTAACTACCGAAATTACAGCGAAATCTAATGAACTAATGTCACTCAAACAACATTTAGAATCAGAAATCTATCAACAATGTGCAATAATTACAGATCGAGACATCGAAATATCTTCAATAAAAACACAAGTTGAGAGATTGATGAAAACTGCAACAGAAACAACGAATTCAAATGAACAGCAAAAAACTAGAATACAAACGTTAGAAGACGATAAAGTTAAATTGGAACATACGTTAAAAGAAAATGAAGAACAATTTTCGTTGTTGCGAGCCGCTGTACAAACATCTGGTGATGGCAACATAGCACAAATAACAGAATTAGAGAAACAAGTAAATGAAAAGAACAGTACAATTGCCACGCTAAAGAGTGACATAGAGAAAGTACGAGAAGAAAAGAATGAGGCAATCAACAACCCAATGATAAAAGAAATAACAACCAAGTTGGAAGAGAATGAGAAAACTCTCAAGGATAAAGACTATCAACTTGAATCTCTAAACACACAAGTAGCAACAATTGATCAACAAAATCAACAGTTACAACAAACGTGGCACCAATCAATCCAACAATGGAAAGCGAAACTGTCGATTCTCGAAATGATCCGAAAACTTGCCACACAACAATGTGATTCGTTGGAGGAACAAGTTAAGATACTAACCGCGCAAAAGAACGGCAATGATGTTGAACCGATAATCAAACCAGTAAAATTCGACGAGTTTAAAAAACAAATTGATCAAGACCGAACAGAATTACACATGGCTTTGGATAAGACTCAGTTACTCTTGATTGACCGGGAAAAAGAGTTGAATAATCATAAAAATGAGTGCACAAATTTACAACAACAACTCAAACAAGTAAGTAATGTATTATTTTCATTATTTCTATTTGTCAAATGGAAACATTGTTTCGTTTTCAAATATATAGTGGACAAAAAATAGAATTCATATTTGGGCTATTTTAGTAATTGATAATAAATGATGGTTTAGGCACAAAAGAAATTTGCAGAAGTAAGTGTTGCCGTTCCAGGAGCCGCTGCCGCTGCCCCTAGTGGAATACCCAAGAAACAAACACTTAAAGTAAATAAACGTAAAGCATCACAACATATCTTTGTCAATATAACAATACCGATTAACGAATAATTACAATATAGCAATATTTTATAGTTTTATAGAACTAACACATAGACATAGTTATAATAAATATTGCATGTTTCTACAATAATTTCACGATAAACAATAGAAGAAATCATTTATCAAGTAATTCTGCAATTTGTTATTACGCAGGCAGGTTTTATATTTATTTATATTTCTCACATTAGTTACTAACGCACAGTTTGGATAATACTTATTATATATATATATATACAATATTTTTCTTAATATTATAATTTTCATAGGCAATAAAAGAAAATGTATGCGACATAGCAAGTTACCAAAAAATGCAAGAAGAAAAGGAATTCGCATTGGGCCAAGTACAATTCTTGAATTCCATCATTGTTGACATGCAACAGAAAAACGCTGAACTGCAGTCAAAAATCCAGATATTAGAAAATGGATTTTACGAAGAATCCCCAAATGATAATACGTTTGTTTTATTCAAATTCAAATTACACGTATAAATAAATAATAAATGAAAATCATTTACAGTAATAATATAAATCGGGTAATTCCGCCCAGACAATATTGTGATATTTGCGAAGAGTTTGATTTGCACGAAACTGAGGACTGTCCTGTGCAAATGACAGATGCAGAGGTTGTCTTCAAAGATGTCAATACAAATACAAGCAGAGTGCTTCCGCAGACTAGGCCTTATTGTGAAATATGTGAAGGTATACATATTATAATGACTATAATTTTGAATTTTCATTTTTATTCCTCTTTTATTTACAGAATTCGGACACGAAACAGAAAATTGTGATGCAGATGAAACATATTAGTAAGTACTTATAGAATTTATTATAAATTATTTTCCTCAGTGCTACATTAAATGCCCATTTTCCTTGCCCGCTAATATTTATTTATTTAATTCATTGGATTGTCTACAATTGTTCAAGTGTACTGATAAATATATATTTATAAAATATGATTTGTTAATATCTATTAACTGTTAACTTGTTGGGATTAAGTTCTTGTTAATAAAATTAGTCAATTATTAAAAATAGTTCAACATTCCTGTTAAAATATTCAATAGTTAAAAAATAGAGGAGTGTACATAAATACATATGCATGTTTTTATTTTTTATACCTATATATTATAAATGAAAATTAAAAATCATGCACCAAATACGATTTTAATCGATTCCTTCTTTCTTTTCCTTGATCGCCTCCTGTGTTAAAAAAAGCACGCTTATATTAGTAACATACACAACAATTTCGATCGGTCTGTTAACCTTAAATCTTTCCTCAAAAAGTGACAACTCTGCAATCAAGTCAGTGATTGCACCTTTAAACGCTTCATGCGGGCTACTATTTGCTGTTGTTTGAATACGAATTATAAATTTATGCTCTAATGGATGCGGTAGCTTATAACCAGCAAACAAAACATTCGGATCTTTCAACAACTGACTGTAAATAAATAAATAAATATAAAGTTTCATTCCTTATTGTTAATACAGTTATATTATATTACTTGCGAATCATGTTTCCTAGTGTATGGTCCTCTTTGTTGATTGTGTATATAGCGGCGTTTGTTACTTTTGAATCCTGTTCCTTGATAATTCTATAACAAAAACACAATTTGTAGGTTACGATTTTTCTTTATTCGTAATTTAGAGTATTTTGTCTTACTTTTTCTCTCCTTCGAACAATAAAAATGACTCGAAGGTCGGTGGCGCATTCATGTTTAAATGCTTTGCGATCAAATATTATTTTAAATAAAATATAATAACCGAAACTACCACAAACGACAATCTGGTTCGATAAGAACAGACAAGAACAAAATATGAACTTGTTACATTTACAAACAAAAACAGTGGCGTTTCCACAGAACTACCTTTGGGTTCAAAATTACACCTTAATATATATAATAAGTTAATTACAATCACTTGTAACAGCTAGATATTTCGCTTGACTTCTGATATTCTGTATCAATACCTGTTATATATATACAATATAATCTCGAATTTGTAGCGGCTTCAAGCGTTTAAGTGCCAATTGAGGTTACACTTACGTTTAGTTTAGTTTGCATTGAATCCCTAAAATGATATTCTTTGAACGCCACTGTACTGTACATACTAGTGTTGCCATCAAAGCTTTAATGAAATATTGATTGTTTGGAAAAGCATGATTTATCTATGTGCCAGCAATAATCTTAGTGCTAATTCGAGTTATATTTAAAATTCAACAACCATCAATTATGTCATTTGGTGTATTTGTCCGAGAACCGTTCGAACCAAATAGGTGTGTCTATCATCATTCAAGGCTAATATAAGTAGGGTTGGCAACAACGGTCAGTGGACGGTGGACGCTGAGCTGTTCGGTTCGGTGTAGTCCAAATCCAAATCCAATCAGTCAAGTTTGAGCAGCTGATTGTCTTCAGTTCCGTCACTCAGTCAAATATCAATTTGTTGCAAAATACATTTCGCTAATACCTATTAAGTAGGCAGTGAATTAAAGATTCGATATGCGAGTAATCAAAGCAATGTGCACAGATCTTTAAAGAGAATAGATAAATGATACAACAGAGCAAAAGCAGAGTAGTGTTGTGTGTCTCTCGTTTTCGTGGATCAGCGATCGTGATCGTGATCGTGGTCTTGGACTGTCAGTTGATGCGTGATTGTGTGTTGTTGTATTGTTAGCTGTTGGTGCGCTGAAATAATATGGCGGAGGCTACAGGTGACTCGATCACGAGCTCTAACCCTAATTGTGAGATTGTGAGGGGCCAAGCTTTCGAGGTCGGACCCCGATATTCGAATTTAGCCTACATTGGAGAAGGTGCTTACGGAATGGTCGTGTAAGTGAAGTTCTGATGATGACCTTGTATTTGTTGCGATCGTTTTTTTTTCCATTTGTTTGATTTTTTGTTGCTACCATACCATACCACTGCTCCATTGATTTGATTGCCCTCTACTTCTGCGGCAAGCCTAATCAACATTGATTATTATTTTCATGTTTCTTACAGAAATAAACACGCAACCTATTATTTATTACCTTGAACTTGAAATTTATTTTTACACTTGTATATTCGCTATACATACATAATATACTATTTTTGTATAGTATCTTCCGAATTGAACCTATTTATAATAAACAAATTATTTGCCTTTTGTGGTTTTGAACACAGCAATCAAAATCATGTATTGTATGTACGTATGCATTTATATTAGTAATTATTATGTTTACATAGCAACAGCATAATGCTACAATGCACAATCTATAATAATAATTTCATGTAACATATGCGTCGCTATAGGGATTGTTCCCTCTTCAGCGTGTTGTATGTTGAATGATACAAAATCATTGCAATGATGAAGAAATGAAACTTGAACGTTATCCTGACGGGAACCGGATATTCGATTACCAATTGATTGGAAACCGAATACTGAATCCCAACGACTTTAAAGTGTTTGATGAAGTATAAAAACAATTATCTACAAAAGATTAACAACTCTTATCTTTATACATACATATTTCTTACTGTTTATGCTAGATTAAATTTTTATCTAGTGTAAAATGCGAAATTTTGTGGAATCTTGCGTAATAATATAATTAGAAATTCTATTATTATTATTATAGATCGTTGCCTAGTCTGTAGCCTATCCATTACATTGAAATTGTTTTAAAAGTTTGTTTCGTTTCACAAAATGGTCAAGGCCACACTGCCTAATTTGATGTCATCATTTTGTTAACCGTTTTACACATGTATTCGCATTGTTGCTGAAATAATTCGTTTTATTTTGGCAGTTTTTTAATTTTGCTTACATACGTAAGTAATTTTGGTGAACCACAGTTTCCTTCCTTACTAAATGTTATTATTCATTTTCTCCAATAAGATTAAAAAGTATATTTATATATAACCACAAAAAAAAAAAAAAAATTTCGCATGAAACCGCAATAAAAATGTCGAGATAATATATATTTCAATGATGAATTCTATCAACAGTTCAGTAATCGCATACCGGATTGAAAACTATTTATGTATATTTATATTATTCATAATAATATACTGAAATAAATACTTATCTTATCAATTCATGCACTGATAACACAACTCTCGTACGTAATTACTAATATTATGTCCTCGAATTAGTGAAAACAAATATAAATTGCAAATTCCTAATTCATGGTGCTATTTGCGAAATAATACAACAATGAAATTACCAATACCAGATGCCATACAACTTTACATGCATCGGATCGAAGTCGAAGTGATCTCAATCCGATGGAATAAATAATTGAAATGTGAATTAGAATGAAAAGAGACCGCTAGATTCATACTAGTATCATAGCTGTCATATAATACAATATACAAATAAACAAGCATGAGTACAAACACCTATGGCTTCAGCTCGCCGTATAACAATTATAAATAACTAAAAACACTAACCTGCGAGCGGGTTCAAATGAGATAGTTAAGAATAAGTGGAGCAAATTTGGTTCAGATTGTTACGGTACCTTCGGCGGAGTTTTTCAATTCATGCTTTATGCCAGTACGAACTCAAGTCAAGAGCAACTTTGTTAAATTTGATTTGTTGTGGTCATCCCAAACAATCTTGCATCAAGACACACGCGTTATAATCTACATACTTGATGACTGACGAGAGAAAACACTTTGTGTGTGAATTCAATTTTATATATATATATATATATATATATATATATATATATATATATATATATATATATATATATATATGTGCACTGTTAAAATATTTGATTTTCACTTGAATCGATCGCGTTTCACAATAAAACCGAAAGGCTTTTGTTGATTCTATGCATTTACCAGTGCTTTTTATTTCTTCTCTCGCTTTATTTTCAACTTGTTACTGCGGTTCGCGCGATGTCTAACAGAAAACTCTGTAGTTTTACAGTTTGAGTGTAATGTCACATTTTAATAAGCACGTTTTATTTCTGAAATTTAGAACCAGAACTTTATATATAATATAACAGAGTGCTAAGTAAAATGTTGTACCTAGGGGTTGACCGCGGTGTAAATTTGTGATGTATATATTTCTTAGAAATTCTTTCAGTATTACTGGTTAAAAAATATATAATATTAATATTGTGTATAATAAACATGAAAAATGAATAAGCAAGCCCAATCCTCATCCCTCATCCTCCATTATTGAGCGCGAGCATATGGATGGCGCATTGCGTTCCAGGTCAAGGCTCTTTACTATTTCTGCTCTTCATTCCTTTCCCATCACACCACCACAAATCTATTTTTATATTTACTATATTATATTATATTGTTACAAAAAATAATCTGCTCTTAACAATTTTTAGCAACGAAGGCTTCAATCAATTGAAATATCAAATGCTTCAGCATTCTTACATTTTTTCTTTTCTTTTATGTTGTAGACTAGTACATACGCATACAAGATGTACACAAAATGTTCATTTTTACTGGTAATTGAGAATTTACTTTTGCTATTGCGAAATGAACTCATAAATAATGATTTTGTACGAATATTATTAGTGTATATAACGTTGAAATTTGTCACTAGATGATTTTGAATTTAACAATGGTGCCAATCAAGTAAAAACACAAATAATTTTATTAGTGTGCATGTCACGTAATATCTACAGTTAGGCACATGTCTTTTGTGGTTATTTTTCGCTGTACTTTGTGGTTTTACATAAGTAGGATGACGTCACAGTCCCTTGGCGCGAGACATTTTCAAAATGCATATATCTGAACCTAGAGACATATAAAAAAGCAACTGTACACTGTGTGACATTATATAAATTTGATGAGTGCAGAATAGAAGAAGGTTTGTGTCATCTGGGGACATGGGCAACGGGCAACTAATGTAATGTAATTGAATCCTGCTTGGCATCCGAGCAGAGTTATGACGCCCTGCCCTGCCCTGCCTGCCTGCCTGCCCCTGCGCTGGGGAAGCTTTATGCTTTACAGCAGTACAGCACAGGCAGGCAGAATGCATGCAGCACATCCCATCTTTATCTTTTCGCCAGCCCCCATAGCCCAGATGGGCGACAGGGAGAGTGGGAATGCAGACGAAGACGCGCGTCATCCGAAGGCCGTTACCCTTTTGCCACGCCCCGGTGCTTTCATTCCTCCCGCAGCCGCAGCCCTTCATCTGGAACCCATACGCCATACCCCCATCAAGTATCGATTCTCTACTAACCAGAAGGAAAGAACGTCCTTTGACCTTGACGTCAACCACCCTCTGTCATCACATTTAATCTGATATGATCTGTTATATGTTTCCGGAATTGGTTTTCCACTAATTTCTATTTATTTATATAACGGTGAATATTGATACCTATTATAGATATTAATAATTTGCGTATACATCTATTTCACTTCCTAAATATCTAATTGGTTGCATTATTTAAGTACATAAAATATGAACATCATTTATTTGAGCCTCTATGCTGTATTATTGTTGCTAAATGTGACGTCATATTTACAATTTTTGATTAGTTTGAATCATTATTCAGTGTATTAAAAAAAAACATCGCGATTGAATCATGATTCGATCGTACGTTTTGTGAACGTCAAATAAAAGTACTGTCAGATGCTAACCCCAATTAAATGTTGAATTTAAATATCTGAGCGAAAAGTAGTTGTAAATATAAATAGTTTAACATGGATGATGCTCGGGCAACGGGTAGAAAAAGACATATTTTATATGAATTAATAAGCTTTTTATTGAACTTTTAAAAATATGTTAGGTTATAGTAGTCCATTAATAATAATATTCATTCAAATTTTGTCTTAATTTGCTCAGTCATCTTTATTGAACGTAACGCAAGAGGATTGTCATTGTTTGGTCACAAAATGGTAGAGTAGGAATAACTAATAACGAAAGAAGAAACATGATTCTCATAATCATGATTACTTTGATTGCGAATCAGGGATCAAAGCAATACACTCAATTTCAGTATGTTTATTATATTTACCTAAGTATAGATACAGATAATAGTAAGATGATGCGGTTTTGATGGCTTGAATTGTAGAATTACTTTGCACAAGACAATCTTAAATTAAATTCTCTTAAGCTATACAGCGCAGTAAAGTCTATTTTTAACCTAAGAAAAAGCTGACAGATTTATCGTCAATCCAACAAGAATTCTCAGACCATTCATACAATCGGTCATTCATTGGTTGTGTTCTATTCATTGTTCTCATGTTTATTTCGATGACAAACTATTTCAAACAATACCACTTATTTTTACAATGTTTTTATTTACAGATCTGCATACGACAACGTAACAAAAACTAAAGTTGCTATTAAAAAAATATCTCCATTCGAGCATCAGACCTATTGCCAGCGAACGTTGCGTGAAATCAAAATTTTAACCAGATTTAAACATGAAAATGTAAGTACGAACCATCATAATGAACATCTATGTAATTTACACATATGCAAAACATAAAATAAGCAAAATAATATTAAATTTACAGTATGAATAATTGATCATATATACGCGCACGAAAATTGAATCTGTGAAATAATTCTACATTCATTTTAAAAGCGCAAATTTAGCTTTGTAGTACAATAATAGTCGACAATTTCGTGACCACCATTACATCAACGTTATTGCCTATACATAACATCCATCGAATATGTGTAATTAAAATGATTTTTATTGATTTGTAGATAATTGATATACGTGATATATTGCGATCCGTAACTTTAGATCAGATGAAAGATGTGTACATTGTTCAATGTCTGATGGAGACCGACTTGTATAAATTACTCAAAACACAGGTACATAGAGCTTCTCCCATGTCAGTTTTTCTATTTAAACAGGGATACATACTTAATGATTAGATAACTAATATTCTCTGAGCATAAATTCTAATCTTTTTGACCAGTTGTAATATATTTAAAATAATGAAATCAATGTATGTATATGATATTTACAGAGGTTGAGCAACGATCATATATGTTACTTTTTATATCAAATACTACGTGGACTTAAGTACATTCACAGTGCAAATGTATTGCATAGGGATCTAAAACCAAGCAACTTACTCCTGAATACAACCTGCGATCTCAAGGTAAGCAAACTACAATTCTATCATACTTTGATTCATATAATATTAAATTTAATTTAATAAAAACACATGAAAATTAGGTTTCATTGATAATACATTCATACATACATACATACAGTAGTTTAATGATGCAATAACATATGTGTTTGTGAGTGTGGTTTGTATGTCTCTTGTGCAGGCTAGTGTCTGCGTGCAGAACCAGCCTGCAGGCTTCCTGCCGCATCCTCCTGTTCGTCCTACAGGCTTACATTGTTGCCTTATCACCGTGAGTCGTTTCGAATATTAATTCATTCATGCATCATGTTCTGTTCATTATTATTATTATTCGTACGTTTGACTAAAGTTTATTTGTTTTAATGAATATTGTAGCTGACGCAAACAATGTGTTTGCTCTCATCTCGCTAAAACTATAATTGGTTCAATGTCAATAACGGCTATATTAAATGTAGTATATCAACCTATGCGCAATGAGAGTTTTGGCGAACAACAATTGTTCACATCACCTACAAATTCAAAACGAATACCTGACAATTGTTCAAATGTTCTGGTCTGCTCGCCTGATGGCTGATGCTTGCCTGCTCGTTCGCTAATTTAGCCAAATACTATATTATATTTAACTAGTGTTTTACTATTTATTTATTTATTGTTACCGTCACCCTATATCTATTTGTCCGGATATTCATAAATAAAGTTCTTACTCACATTTACAAGTTACAAAAGATCTTTCTCCAATTTGTATTCTACCTTCTCCACTCACTCCTAGTCTTACCAATTGAATAAACCAAATGTTCTTTACGTAACTGTTAACAATGCTTATGTTGCATTTGCAAGTAAAATGTAAAACTCTTCATCAGAACACATTTTATATGGGCATTTTATATGAACATTACTTCAAAACCTCATGTTATTGAAACATTCCTCATATTTGGCAAGTGCTCACTTCCTTCACGATCTCAATGTTGCCAATTTATTTGTAAAATGATAAAATAATACTGAAATCAGATCAGTTAGCACTGTATTTTGGTTTCAATTTTAAGAGGAAAGGAAACTTTTTTATTAGATCATGTATTAATATTTGAAAGAAACTTATTATAATTGCAGATCAGTTATGTTTGGATCAAATCTGAGCTAATATAAGTGTTAGAAAATAAAACGTAGCTAGTAAACATTCACAAAACGTTTATTTGTTTTTATTGCCATTTTGAAATCATAGCGCGATTATAGTATTGAGTTCCTTAAAGCATTTACTACATTATGTTAAGTATTAAATATTATATAATTTTATAAAATTATTTAACCAAAAAAACTTGAGTGCATTCCGTAACAGTATAGTGGGATAATAGAATCCCCTCTGGGATTCGGCCGAACCACATCTCAAACGATCCGATATCCGTTTTATGTCTGAAGAGAATTTATCTATAGATACACTGCATAGTATTATATCTATGTACTAGCCACATTCAACAAACCATATTACTATCATTTTTTTGCCTCCGGTTCACAAATTGTTATTATGAATTACTTGCACTTAAATTTAATAAACATAATTTATATATATATATATATATATATATATATATATATATATATATATATTATTTGTTTAATTAACAAAATAATTGCCGAAATGTTATTAAATTATTCAAAATAATTTCATTAAATGTTGCTGTTATAAAATGATGTTGTCATTGGTTTAAATCTAGTGAATTTATTATATATTTAGTTAAGTGATTTGATTTCTGTTGTGATTGTATATATTATATTCCATTTCAGATTTGTGATTTCGGATTGGCGCGAGTAGCAGATCCAGATCACGATCACACCGGCTTCCTAACTGAATACGTGGCGACACGATGGTACCGAGCACCGGAAATTATGCTCAACTCCAAGGTACACCTATACAAACTACGTACATACATATATAAAAATGCTTATAATTTCGATTTCGACAGACTTCTAAATAATACACAAAATATACTACTAATATGCCGACAAACTCTTTTCAACAAAAATTGACTGACTTATTCAAATGAAAATCGCCTGCCATCTTATATACACCTTTCAAGTGTATAAGATGGCGGCCGAGTACAAATTCATAGAGCACTGTAGAGATTTAGGGGGAAAAACAAGTTTTCAGAAAGGACCTTGAAGAAATATACTTGATATTAAACTTAATTATAAATAATTATATGTGTTATAATAATAATATGAATGATTTATTTCAGGGTTACACAAAATCTATAGATATTTGGTCGGTTGGTTGTATTTTGGCCGAAATGTTATCGAATCGACCAATATTCCCCGGAAAACATTACCTGGACCAATTGAACCATATTCTAGGCGTGTTAGGTTCACCAACAGCCGAAGATCTCGAATGTATAATAAATGAAAAGGTGAAAATTGTTGATTTGAGCCAAAAAGAAATGCATCTAAATTTATTCTATATACAGGCAAGAAGCTACCTTCAGTCGTTACCGTTCAAACCGAAAGTTCCCTGGAATAGATTATTCCCGAATGCCGATGCAAACGCACTCGATTTATTAGATAAAATGCTAACATTCAATCCAAACAACAGGATTGGCATAGAAGACGCACTCGCCCACCCATATCTAGAACAGTACTACGATCCTGCAGATGAAGTATGTTTTTAATTTGATTTGATTTTATTCAAAAGAATCATATTGTTTTATTATAATGAAATGAATGAAATATTTGTTGTATTTTGTAGCCAATCGCAGAAAAACCATTCAGATTCGACACCGAACTGGACGACCTGCCCAAAGAGACGCTCAAGAAGTATATCTTTGAGGAGACACTACTGTTCAAACAACGTGTGGGACCGGATCAGCAACTGGCCGTGTAGTCGTCGGAGATTCGCGTGTAAATTAATTGACAAATCGCCGAATTATCAATTGACAGAGCAAAGATTCGAATCAAGCTAGCAACATACATTTGTACAGTATACAACACAGAGGTTGATTGTTTTCTAAGTGTTTCGTCGGCGTTATTTTGTGAATTAATTACCACGTACCTGATTCATTCTATCATTCGTTCGTGTGTGGAATAATTATTTTTTAAATTCAAATATCAAGTGAGCGTAATTATATTTATATAATATGTAGGTACCGATGATGATGGCGTATTTAATATATATATTTCAAAACAAATATATTTTTTGATCAAATGATGGGTTTTCTACCATTAAACATTAGGCGTAAACACTAAAATGATATGATTTTATGGTTCAATGTGCCATTCCATATTACATCGCATATTATTTTTAATAATAACATCAAAATAGTGATTATTCGCAAACGAAATGCAAGAAATTCTTCATTAGAAGAATGTTTAAATTGAACAAACAGCAGAGTTATTCAATAAAAAATATTTAAATAATTTTAAGTTTTTTAATCAAGTAAACTCAAACTCAAAATCTCACAAAAAAAGTAATTTTTATTTTCACACAAAAAATGTCCGAGAAAATGTGATAGTTTCGCGGACAGCGATTTTTCTTGAGATTTTCCGTTACTGAACAAAAGTTACGTTCTCGTTGATTTTCTGTGCCAAATGGTATTTGCGCTGATGAAGAATTTTACATGGAAAAGATGTATTGCTAATAATTACGTGAAGAATATTTCTTCAACTGGTAACACTGTTCATAGTAAAACACTTGTGAGAATAGTAGCGATCGATACTACCATTTATTCGTTTGCGAACCAACGATTTTTTGAGTTGTTCAAATAAATGAAAAAACTATTTTAGCGATATTATCATTAAAATCACGCACATAAAGATATATATATATATAGGAGATTAAGTACCTACACTACACTACACTTTTTCCTTCCCAGGTTCTACGATATTCTTAAATATCATTCACAGCCACGAAATTAAGGTATATTATATGCACTTTGGTTTTATTTATATTTCTGAATTGGCCAAATGCATTAACACTAATTTCGATGTAAAATTAGTAGTATGATTTACCTTAATTTTATCACTGGTTGGTATTTTATGCGAGTTGAAACGTAATTGATTATTCCATTCCAAAGATATGTTATGAATGTGCATTATACATGTACATAACATTAAAATAGTTGCTATCTGCAATTTTGTCTACACCTAATTATGCCAGTGCGCATATAAAAAAATAAATATACATACCTGTATTCTTTGACTACATTTATCTATGTGTAACTTTCAATATTTATCATAATTGTTACTTATGAAATGATATGAATGTTTCCATCAATCAATCAATTTTTAGTATATTATAAATATATACATATTTTTGTCTGTGATTCAATCACTTTATTATGAATGTTTTCGTATATTGTTCAATCACATTGTCTTAATTTAAACAATTAAAAATATATCTATTGATAAATATAAAACAATGAAAGTAATTTTCCGTATTCGAAATATTGATTTATTGTAGAGATAATTTTTGGAAAATCGATATAATTTTAGTTTCATTTCGTTTGTAATCTGTGTAGTGTGTATTTGGTGTAATAAGTACTTTAAATATTTCATAATCATAATAATAATAATGAATGTTGATTCGAAGAAATTTCGCCTTTATTATCTCGAGTGTTTACAAATAATGAGAAATGAAAACAGCGGGCAAATATACCTACAAATGTTTTGTATATATATTTACATTTGTTATTCTTTGTAGATTACATTGTTATTTAGATTTTACATCTACATGTAATTGCTGAATGTTTACAATTATTATTATTAAACGATATGATTATAATTGTCTGGAAGAATATAAGATCATCTTCTTCCGCTCGTTTTATGTACATTTATCATATTCAAATGAGTACAACCGATTTATTAATTTTTATGTATATAGATATATAGTATGTTCCATAAAATGATATTTATTATTCATTCCGTACCAAGTCATCTAGTTTTTAGCGGGAAAAAATCAAATGACAACAGACGCACAGCTGATCGGCGGTCATTTCGTCTCATCTCTTCGGAACAAACTATACATTTATTGAAGACAAAAAGAAATTGAAATATCAATGCTGTGTGAATCAAATATATATATATATATATATATATATATAAAAAGAAACTGATATACTTATTATTACTATTAAAGAAAAGAAAAATAAAAACCAAAATGATGTCTTTGAAGGGCCTAATACTGTTTCTAGGTTAACTGCTGTTAATAATGTTGTTAATGAAATATTGTTAGTAGCAAAAATACACTTCCATTATTGCAACATTATAATATATATTGTAGATTGAGTCTAGATGTAAATTAAAAACCTATTCAATTACAATATTTATTTTCGTTTATAAATCAATTCATATTTTATCTAGTCCAGATCATTCCATTTGAACATTTATAAATATAATTTAAAAGAAAGAGGGGGAAAAAAATAAAAAAAACACCATACATTCCGTATATATCTATATATAACAAATTAAATTAAAAAAGAAGCATGATTCGTAAAAGTAATCATTTGTAAAAGGACATACGGAACACTTGACATCAGGATTTGTTGTTGTAATGATCATTGTTTATCTCTATCCGTAACGGACTCTTGTGATCTGACGTTAAACCTAGCCGTGATTTCAAATCCCGATTGAAGCCGGGCCGATGATTGATCGCTTTTGAGAATTTCGTGCGCACCGCCGGATCATACTCATCAGAATCACTATCATCTTCCGAAGAATCCGCACTACTGCTCGAATCATCGCTGTCTTTTTCCACTGGTTTTTCCACCGCTTTGAGCGCATTGTTCTCGCGATCCAATCGAGACCAGATCGTCGAAGCCACCGTTGGTTTCACCGCTTTTTTAACAATTAACGTGACTTTACTACGTTGCTGCACGTTTAGATCGTCATCATCATTATCCGACTGATCGGAGACAACTCGCCGACGAACCGGCACGAGTTTTTTCCGTACTAGTTCCGGTCGTAGCCGTACATTCGCTTCAACGGCTTGTGATTCAGAAATGGCTGCCTTTGGAGGTAGTGGGCGGCTGATTCGGTTACGCAAATCTGGCTGTGTTGTCTTCAAAATGATTTCTTCAATTTCTTCCAACGCCCGTAACTTTTTTAATTGTTTTACTTTAAGAACGCGAGCTTCTTCTTCATCAGCGTACATGCGCATGCGCGGTACTTTACTTTTCTTCGCTTTAAGTTCCTCTTTTCGACTGGAAGTCTCGTCATCGTCCGAAACGGATTGTGAACGCTTCGTTGCGATTCCCAATCGTTCAAGAATCGATTTTGTTGGCTTTGTTGGTGCAGTTGCGGTTGCAGCTGCAGCTGCAGCTCCAGTTGCAGGAGCTTCACCCACCACAAGTTCACTCACTGAATGATGCCAGTTCTTCGCCAAGTTACCCCATGGGTTACCTTTCACTACTTCTACAGCCGGTTCCGCCTCCAATCCTTTCATGCGTTTCTTCTTGCTTTCGCTAATCAATCCGACCATCCCACCAAAATTCGGATTGCCGTATTTCTTGTAGTATTCACTAAAGCGTTCTGCCCGGAACGGTTTGCGATCCGTTCGTCGAGCGTAGCGAAGCAACAAGTATTTGGATTTAGGATGTGGTGAACCCAGGCGCCAATAGCCCGGTGGAATAGGCACATTTATCTGCGATACATGTGAAATGACTGGCATATTGGCCATTGTGGGCTCATTGTACACCTCGACTTGCCTGTCTTTCGACATCAATAGAATACTTCTGCCTTTTTCTCGCTCTGCATCGTCCACCTTTTCTTCTTTGAACGGATCACATTTACCGACGACAGGCATTCCAGCGACAGCCGTCGACAGGCCATGGAAAGCGCGTGCCGCTGCGATCTTATCCAGCCACACAACATTGCACGATTCATCGTTGATCCACTCGATGGACGCAGGTCCGAAGCGTCCGAAGTAGCCGAACACCTCCTGTGTACTCATATCCGCAGTGCCGTACATATGAATCGCCTCGAAGCGTGTGCTAAGTTCATCTTCGCTCGTAATTCCCAAACTGTCGTGAACATCCTGCAACTGTTGCTCGGTCATGATCAAGGGATCCGTTGCATCTAATCCGAAACGTTCGGCGCGCGTCTGTCGCTTGATTTGTTCATCTTTCTCAAATATATCAATGTCAATCGCAAAGCCACCATTCTAAATAAAAACATTGATCTTAGTTTACTTAGCAAAAACATTTTCAAACGTTGTTGCTCTATACAAATTATGTTGAAGTATCTATTTTCATTATTATTTTCATGGCAGTGCAAAAAGCCATGTTGTCGCCACCGCTACTCATATTTTATCGTTAAGTATTATTTTATTACCTATGTCATATCTACATTTAAAATTCAAATAATGCGCTTGTTTTGTTTATATCATTATATACATGCATGCATGCATATGTACATACCTCTGTCCTGTTTGTAGCTAATTTCCGATTGAACGTAACTTTATTTATTGTTTGTGCATCTTCAGCGTCTTTGCCATCACTTATTTCGCCGTCCTCAACTTCTTCGGATACTGGGTTACTTTCGCCAGATTCGTCAACGTCCATTTCTTCAGAGAAATCATTTTTTATTTCAATTCTAATATTTGCTCGAGATGCACTAGTGTCACTTTGCGATGCCATACTTGATTCAAGTGTTGCCAGTCGATTGGAAAAAACCCCAGTTGAAATTTGTCATTAGAACGGGAGGCATGTTATGTTAATGCTAGCAGGGCTAGCAACTGCTAGCAACACTAGTTAGCACTAGTTAGTAACCGTCTTAAAGTTAAAACGTAAAACACAATTTTAAAAGTGTTCAGTTAATTTAAGCATAAATAGCACGACAAGGCCATGTTTTGAATGATCAACTTTATGAGAATATTATTAAATGATTTGTATGTACAAAGTGAATGTATTCTTGTAAAGTAAGGTTATGTTTAATAATTCAAAAATGACAATAGTAACAGATACTTTAATGGTACTCCAAATAATGAATAATAATGTTTAATGAAACAAGTGTTAGCAAAATATGTGTTTGTTTACAGTCGCGTTTTACACACGCCCTCAACAGTCCAATCCACATTCGTTGTGCAGAACTGACTGTTTTGATCGAACGATATGGTAGCAAAGATCTGCAAAATATTTTCCCAACTCTGATAGACAGTATCTTTGGTACTTCGGGTGGCATGAGTTGGGGCCTCCGTAATATAACGGCAGCCAATCACCCGCAAGACTTCATAACATTACACAATTTTCTGGGACCGCTGGGCCCTTTATTTCGCTTAATTTATAAATTACTCACTGATACGCAAATCAAGTATGAGTATTCTGTTTCACATTTGCCGGTAAAATGCGTCATTTAATGAATCAATTTAAATTACTTTATTATAACTGTTTTAGAAAAAAATACGACAAATACTAGAAAATAGTAAAGTACCACCGTTTTACACTGATTTACTAAACATTGATACACAATCCCGAAAGGTGCATTCACTATCTTTAAGTATCCTTTTACTATTACTATTATTATTACATTATTACAACCAAATGCATTCATTTCATGTATGTAATAAATACATTTGGTTTGGTTTGAATCACTTGTTATAATTATGTTTACAATAATTGTATGTACGTACAATGTACAAAATGCATACAATTGAATTGTATGTTGTATACATATATATAATTATTCCTTAAAAAAGAACGTTATAGATGCATTCGATTATTACATGTTCAATTTCGCGTATTATTTAACGAATCTATGGCAACAGCGTACCAATGTTGCGTGGGGTGCGTGGAATACAGTTTATTACGTCTTGAGCAGTGATTATATATTACATTTTCTTCCGACTGACCCAAATGTTGTTGTATTGCCGCAACTAAAGCATTTCACCGGTAAAAATCCAACAATAATACCCCCGCAGTCTGTTACAAACAGGTACATAAAATATCATATCAATACTATATCTTAATTATGAGCTCATAATGAATATTGTTGTTTAAAGGCCACAGTGCACATCAAAGCTATTCCGTACACACGTTTTACAACAATCAACCGCTGATCTAAGCAGCAGCAGTTTACATCAACCGATGCAACAACATCCTCGCAGTGAAATATGGCGTAGTGAGACAATTGTACAAATATTCATCGATATTTGGCTGAGTAACGATCAAATCAACACTGTTGCACCACAATTTAATCCGCAATTAAAAGTAATCCCACTCTATTCGCAGAAATATTATTATTATTATGATTATTATTATTCAAGGTCAATGAACTCCCATCAGGAGAATACGTAAGAATCATCCGCAACTTTGTTAAGCAACTGCACGCATTCTCCGCAACCGGCCGCAATGACGCAACGCCGCTGGGCGAACTGAAAAAGATCGTTCAACCGATGCTCCAAGGGCCAATGTATGCATTTTTACGTCATCTAGTGTACAGATGGCCATTGGATGGTTCATTTCGATTAGTTTTAGAACTATGGTTGAGCTTTATTCAACCTTGGCGATATTTGGGCGACAATCAGACAACGAGAAATCAGTATGTTTGTTTGAATGAAATAAAGGAATGAATGGCATTGATTTGAATTCAATTTTAGAGAAACAGAGATTGATGATCCGAATGCGCCAATCACCCGATTAGTAGATCAGCAATATTTAGGATTTATCGCTGATAATTTGCTAGCATACACTGTGATTTTTCAGCAATTATTACCGCGATTTTCTCGCGTTGATTTAGCAAGTCCAAAAAATGCGCTAATGTTGTTTCGCGTTTTTAAAGTTTGTATATACTTAAACATACAATATATATATATATATATATATATATATATATATATATATATATATATATATATATATATATATATATAGAAAATATGTAAACAATTTCAAATGTGATGTAGGTATTTGCGCAACCGAATTTATTGCCGATGATCCGCGAGATCGAAACTTGTGTCAATAATTTAAATCACTCGCCTACTCACTCATACAGCACGGTTTGGGGTAGCAGTTTACCGCCGCTGTCTCCGACATCTTCCTGGTCAACAAACACTACTTATAACATCTCTCAAAACGCCGATTATCACAATCAATCCAACAAATCAGACAACATGCAATTTGAGTCGCCGTCATTTCACCATCCGGAGCAAAGTCCACGCTTAAATTCGCTCACCAACAAGTGGGCTGCCATTGTCCGCCATCGCATTTATGAATGGGAAGGCCCTGACTTCTGCTATAAACCAATGTTTACAAGGGCGGCCGCCCCGGAAGTCTTTCAACTGGTTACACAAATACAAATTGCCGATAAAAATGCGGCCGAATTATTGCAACAGCGATTGGATGAGACAAACATGCAACATGGCATCGCGAATTTCTTTAAATCATTGTTTGGCGACGATAAAGTAAGTGATGAGTTCACAACGGATGATCGAAAAAAAGCGTCGATGTATTTGACATATTCCTATCAATATTTAGTCGATATATTTCAGGTAAAATTCGATTATTGTTATTTTTTTTTTATATATAAACTTAATTTTAATTCATTTTATACATAGATCAATTTAAAAAGTGTTAACCAAAATCAAACAGATTTAATGACATCATTCGATAATTCGACGTTAATGAAACCAAAAAAAAAATTAAACTTATCTCCGATTTGCGCCCGATCTCGCGTCAAACAGATAAAGTACCAAGGAGATCCCGATCTGCATCCGATTCGGTCGAACGAAAACGCCTTTTTAGTGCGTGTTTTATACCATTTGGCACAGAAAATCAACGAAAACGTAAGTTTTGTTTAGCAACGAAAATTGCCAAGAAAGTGTAGAAATATGGCGGCAATTGCCATCTCACTGTACGTGCTAAACTATCTCATTTTCTCTGACTATTTTTGTGTTCTTAATAAAATGACTTTCCCGAAAATTTGGATTACTTCAAAGAAATTTGATTGCAGTATTCGATTCAATTACGTTCTGGATACAGGCGAACCGATTTCCTGGGCAAATTATTCAAACAAATTCTATGTCCGCCGTGTGTGACGTACAGTTATGACAAAAAATGGGGCGGCCCAACGGGAGGCTACTCCCCCCGCGTCCAACGGTTGCTACCTCCACGTTTGAGCCTACGTACATTCGCTGGTCACTCATTCCTAACGTATTTCGTAATCGGTTTCTTTATAGCGCGATATTTTGGCTACGGAACATTTTCGTTTGTATTTCTTTTAATTTTATTCTGGTCTGTTCTGATTTTACTGAAAACAATATTGAGCTATAAAGATTCAACAGTAAACCGATTTTATGATCATGCTGATGATAATAATGATGTATCTTTCTAATTTGTTTAATAATAAAGAATTTCAATACATACTGTTTATTATGATTTCAATGAATGTCAATTATGAATGATTTATTCTGATAAATCGACAATATCAATTGAATTATCAGGACAAAAATTTCGATCACCGTCATTCTGAAACATATTTATTTAGGAATGGCTGATTGAAACTTATGTTGTAGGAAACGATTGTTGACAATCTTTTATAAAACTTACAATTCTAGCTAAAGTAAAATGTTCGATTGCGTCACTGTCATCGTCCGACAAACTTTCAACTTGTTGCAACTTCAATTTAACTTTCCGCAACGACGACAAACTTGCTGAACGCATTGGTTTCGCAAACGATGTGCACATATGTTCCGGCACTGCTTTTAAATTCGAATCCAAACTTGTCATATTTTCATTAGATAATTTTTCGGGATATTTATCCATCTTGAAACTTCTGTTATTGTTGGTCGGATAAACGTGCGCATCACAGTGCCGTTGGCGCGCTTCTAACAAACGTATTTTCGTCGAAATCTCTTTGAACTGTACATTGTTTAAATGTCGATAAAAATTATTATCATTGACTTCTGACAACTCTTTCTCCAGGACTATCAACAATTTCTCATATTCACTTTTAAGTGAATTCAAGTCTGCATTTTCAATTGAATCAAGCATCATCATGGCTGACAAAGTCAGCTTGTGCGCCAACATTAGGAAGGATTTACTGGTGCTCTTTATCGACTTTACCGATTTGTATGCGTTGATCGTTATATTCTTCAATTTTGTAACAGTGGCTTCACTTTCTTGGCAACGATCTTTTATATCGAGCGCCATTTCTGTTATTAGTGTCGCGTTGTTTAATAAATGCTCCATTTGCACTTTTATCGAACATTTGTCGTTATTATTTGAATAAGAATTTGTTGCTTTCAAATTGGGTTCTGCCATGGTTAATTCTGACAAAAATTATTGTCGTCGCGATATTCAGACAAATGACAACAAACAAAAATAAACAATTGAACATTTATTCATAACAATTATAAATAAAAGCCACTTGATCATTTGTCCTTTTGTTTGGTTTAGAGTTACATATATTTTACAACACTAATAATGTTACAGATTCGCGCCAATAATTTGATGACCAGTATTTCAATACAGGTTTCCAGTTGCATACGCAACAGGTGCATTTTAAACCAAAATCTAATCATGTATTGATTATAAATGTAAAATTTTTGGAAAAACGATGTTGTTATTGTCATTACAATTGATTGTCTATAGATACATTGGTGAATAATAATCAGTAAACTTCAAATAACTGAGTCACTAACTCACACTGTAAACAAATTTATGTACTTTTCGATATCATATATGCACAAGTTTTAATTTAAATATATTATACTTAAAAAATCCCTATAACAGGGTTAAAACATTAAAAAAAAATCTTTATATTTAGAATGATCGAGATTGATATACGAGAAATACACTTTTATTGAAGTAGGGGATGAAAAACAAATTTCTAATTAAAAAAAAAACAGTTTTAGAGTCCCTGTATTTGATGCACACCATATATATATATATGTTATCGCACACACCACGCAAACTCGGGTAAAACGAAATATTACGCGAACTTGGCGGTGAATTCGCAGCGTAAACATAACACCGGGCGAGTGTTATAGGAAAACCGCAGTCGTTATCAGTTGTATTTGTACCTAACACGGGCTCCCATTACAAGAATCTATGTTAGTTTGTATACCACCGTGTTCTTCTTATACAGAACATTTACATTTATATACACGTTCAGCTTTAAAGCATTTACAAGAATATATAAAATAAGTGTAACTTACAAATAATATAAATAGTGTAAGTAAAGGAATAATATAAAAAATCTACATTAAAAGAAATGCATGTGTGACTTCTGAATTATAGACTACAAATAATATTGTTAAAAAAAGTGCATTCAATTTGGTTTATTAAACATATTGTTCTTTAATAAGTAAGTACTTATTACTATAATAATGTATCATAACATTACCGTTTACTTAAAAACATATTAACTAAATAGTACACTATATTTAAAAATATATCATAAATGTTATCAATTATGTAAAAAAAAAAAGCAATTTTGGGCAGATAAATTCCTAATCTTTTTAATGAAAGCCAAAAAAAAAAAAACTTTAATAGAAACATGTGTTGACAGATTTAAAAGTACAGTTTAAGGCTTTAAATATATATAAATATTTATTTAATAACATAATTACTCCTCTACGCGACTTAAACTGAGGTGTTAACGATAAATGTGCTTCCGTACAATAATTGAATGTGTTTTGTATTGTGCAATAAAATGTGAACATAATAAATCAGATGTTTGGCGGTCGTGACTACGTCGAGACAGCTTAAGAAGGATGACCTTCACCTATGATGGTGAGTGGTCGTATAATCATGTGATTTATATACTCGAGCTTATAACACATCAAATGATAATAATCATAGTATAGTTTGAGAGCTACTGTTTATTTCTGGAAATTGTAGAAATGATTTTAGTCAGGAGATGTATGTAAATATTGTTAGAAATAAATTGCAAGGGACAAGAAATTGTAAAAATAAATTTAAATTAGGTCAACCATTGACTGGATAATCATGAATAATCTTGTAATTTCATCTAAACTATAATCGCGCACGACTTTTCCCACTCATATTAATTTTATTAAAAGGTTTCGGATGTGGAAATTTCACACACAGGAAAATCTGAATACAATTTGCAAATGAAATGAAAAGTTGAATTTCCTATATCCTATAGGTAATAGGAATATTGCACGTATTTCTGATAATATTTTCGTTGTGGAAACGCTTAGGAATGCAACTTGAGAATAAATTGAATAAGGGCAAATATGTCTAAATAATGGTTATCTCTTTGTCACGACGATACTATATTTAAGCCTAAATAATTTTAGGTGTTTTAGTTGGATGATTGTGGAGTTTTATGTTGCCCTTAAATGAGCGCTGTCAAATTGATTAAGATAAATGATGAAAAATTCGACACAGAATGTAACAAAATTAGGTCCCAATAGATTATGAATAAAAATGATAGTGGTCGTTAAGGGGACCCCTTGTCGTTAACTAGAAAAACAATTTAATTGTATCAAAGGGGAAAATGGTAACGTGCCGTTATTTATAGTGCGTATGCTAAAGAAATAATTTACACTGCAATAATATTACATACATATAAAAGATATGTTTGACATTTTGGGGAATGATTCATATGCACTTTATCATTTTTACAGTATTTCATTTTGTGTGTGCTACGTACGACAAACGACAAACGACACACACATACACATAAAAGAATTCAAATAAATAACTGATAATTTCGTGTTCACGCGAACAACTTTCGCCATTTCTATAGTAAAAACATATGTTTATTGCATTTAAAATGGCCGTACTGTACCATGTTCTTATTGCACAAAAAATGTAATTGCAGATTTCAAATGTCCATATACAAGCATCAAAGGTCGGACAAGATGGAACTTCGGCAATAAATAAATAATGTAACAAGTTTGCTGGCAACATCATGAACTCTACATCAAACTCAAGTCACAGCATCGGCACGGACCCGCTAAACATTCCTTACACCGTGTGCGAGGTCCTGGTGGCCATAATGGCCGTCATCGGCAATGCAATGGTCATTATAGTGTTTCGGAAAGAGCGTCGCTTACGGAGGCGCACCAATTATTATATCATTTCGTTGGCGACCGCCGATTTTCTGGTGGGCTTGCTAGGGATACCGTTTGCGATTTTGGCTTCTGTTGGCCTTCCGACAAATTTACATGCCTGCTTATTTACGGTCTCATTGTTGGTAGTACTGTGTACGATATCCATATTCTGTTTGGTTGCTGTTTCAGTAGACAGGTATTGGGCGATTTTGCATCCGATGGGATATTCGAGAAATGTTCGGACGAAGACTGCGTTAGGTAAATATTTTATATATTTTCTATTATTATTATTATTTATGAATTTTTGTAACTTTATATGTTATAATCAAGCTTTATTTACTCTTGCTATACACACGAATTAGATAAAAAGTTATTCTTACAAAAGTTAAACGTATTTAAAATTACTAGCAAATTCATTTGTATAGTTGTTTCTTTTTTATTTAATGTATGTACTTACCCACCTCACCCTCTAGCTGGAAACCGTATTGAGTGTTCAGACCAAGGACTTTATATTATCTATAGGTATAAATTGATGAAAAAAGAGCCAATCAAATGTTTTTTTTTTTCTTTTTTGATTGGATTGGATTTACACTATTTATGTGATTTGATTTGAAAACATGAAGCGACGCGACGGTGTCACAAGCAATCTGTTGGCCACTTGTTACGTTGATGAGTTGCGTGAAACCCACAAATAATTAAATATTTATATATAATGAAAATTCATTAGGTGCGAATTGAACAAGTCACAATTCTGACGAATGAATATACGATTCATTCAGTGTATAATAACTTGACACATTCGAACAAAGACTAGTATTTCTATGAAGCAACAAAAAATCGCCATCGTTGTATGAAACAGAATGTTTTTGTCGAGTAACTTAACGCGTTGGAAAGGGTTGGGTGTACGTCTAAGGGTCCTATATGATGAATGAATGCACTATATTAATAAGCAATCTCAGGTAACTGGTGGCATCGCTAGTATTATATATTACAACACCCTCGAGACAAGACCTGCGGGCAAATTAGAATTAAGTGCGTTTTTATTTCCACACATATACGATATAAGGTTGGTTGTCTGACATAGTGAAAAATTACCAATTAGGGGCAGGCCAGACAACGGCCACACTTTTTTACTTAAAATACAAACTGTGCTAACAAGTAACTTGAAGTTTTTTCTACGTAATCATTAAATATTTATATCTTCTTCATACACTCTCAAAATAGTGTAACAAAATCTATGTATGTAACATTACATACATACTTTTAAGCAAATCACATTTATAATTTTTTTATACGAATGTATATATATATATATATATATATATATATATATATATATATATATATATATATATATATATATATCCTATGCACATTATATGTAAATTAATTGGAGTACATTATTAGCTGATACATGTATTTTGAACGTAAACAGTACCTGTTTTACGCAAGTTTAGATAAAATATTAATTTACTAGGTAAAGTCTGGACTTTATTGATATTAATAATGTATCCTAGTTATAAAAGATTGCATTTATTTCGCATTCAAATATATAAGTATATGATGTTGTTTTTTGTTGAAAAACATTAATGATTACCTTGATTCAAAGAAAAATATGATCATACACACAGAAGAAAAATAAAAAAATAGATTTAATATGTAAATCAGATATATGTACATGCGAAAAGCAGTGACATGTAAATAATGATATGCGTGACTCTCTTCATATAAAACGTTCAATTTAACAACGAGCGAAAATGTTCAATTTATTATTAAACAGAGACGATTCCATTCCATTGTGTGTAGTACAACACCATTCACCATTCTCTCAGTTATCCGATTTCATGCATTAAGTGGCGACACCTCTATTGTCCGCCCATAACTATATAGAGAGTACATTTTCAATGACACTCACTGCCAAGTGAAATTGCTTTAGGAAATAATTAAACGGAAAAAATGAGCAATTGTACCTCCTAATTTAGTATTCTTGATACGGTTTTAAAAGGAGACGTGATTCGCTTTTATAACTATGTATATACAAGTTGAAATGACTACTGTTCCGATAATTCGTCAAACATTTCATTTGCAATTACTTTATATCCAACTGTACCTATATATTAAAATATATATATATATATATATATATATATATATATATATATATATATATATATATATATATGGATAAAACTTTTTTTAATTTTTTTTTAAATTAAATTTCTTTAATCGAAATAATGATAAATAAATATGGCGTGTACAAATCTAGGTTAGCAGGATATGATGCACAAACCAACGGGGGATGGGGGGTACTAATGCATCAACTACAAACAACAAGAAATTGTTACTTGAAGCAGAACAGATTGTTCTTCTTCTGCAAGTTGACCGGAAAATCACTATTACTTTCAAAGTAATTTATTAGTTCTAAACCTTAATAAAAACTTGCTGCGTTATTTCTAAAGAAAAACACTCAAATATATCGCTCCAAAGTTTTTCTACATTTTTGCAAACACATATTTTTGTAATCATAAAATATTTTAAATTCGAGATATTAACGGAAATACTCGTTTTGAACATACTTAAATCGAATCTGTTTATATATCTGTTTATAACGTCTATAAATTATAAATATTTAAACTTAAGACTTGCATATGCTCCGAAAGAAAAGCTTCTATTTTTGAAAACTATATCTGAACCAATTTTCTTTTGCTATTTGTTGCATATCTCGAAAACGACACGAGTTTTCCTAGTTACATATTGATTAGATGGTAGAATATCATAACAATTTTTTTACTGTTAAGGCCACAATAAATATTTTATTATTAGTAAAACATTGTAAATGTTATTATATTAATCATACCCTTTGTAAGAATTATAGACCCTTTTTTTTGTTAAGCAAACAATTATTCATCAACCTTGACACCTAATGAATGCAAGGGTCATATATTATTTGGTTTATATCGCGTGCTAACGACACAAAACTGCCCCATAAGACAACCGTGGTAAAACAAAAAATTAAATAAAAAACAATATTTAGCATTTTTGTAAAAAGAAAATCGATAGGGACACGAAAGAGCTGTTACTGTATTATTGTTGTTTACACAATCAACGTGCCGGATATCGCAAACATTGAATTCATTCATGATATTCACATTATCAAAATATTTAACAATGCCTAATCATTATAGATTTATAGTGAATTTTTATTGTTGGGATTATTTGTTATGCGATATTGGTGGCGTTTATTGGTGGAGTTTTTGCAAAATAAATATAATTAAAATTTGTGCGAAACGCGAAACAAGATAAGAGCCTATAAGTTCGCGAGTTTATAAATAATGTGAGCAATTTGGATGCTAAATGTGTCTTGAACAACTTTGAGGTAAAGATGATTATCATTACAAGCAGTCAAGTGTGATGATAATTCTAGAACTTGTGCAAATGTAATTGAATTTTGTTCTATATGTTTATGCATCAACTAAACTAAACAGATTACAAGACATATTTCGTTGTTGTGACAAAGTAAACCTTGAGTTTGTTCTCTAATACCACAACCAGATTAATTCGACCAAATTTATCTTTATTCGCGCTTCTATTATATCCGCTTAATTAGTCGTGAAAGTATATCACTTGCAAGCATCGTATAGATACTGAATAGTAACTTTTTTGATAATGCCAGCGGCCAACTATAAAATGCGATACACATTACTAAATTGTATATGAATGATTAAATTTAAAGATTTAAAAAATATTATATATTATGTTGTTTTAACGCTGTTTAGTATAATAATGAATGAATGAATCAATTAATCAATCAGTAATAAATAGTGTAGGGAGTTTAATTTCATGGAATTAATTAAAAGTTGCGTGCAGCAATCCAAGATGAGTATATCTCGCGCTTGATTAATTCATAAATAATTCAGTTTCTTTTTCCAATTATGTTTATATAGTGTTAGAAAATATATCGCAACAAAATGATCTAGTGGCAAACTATCAAAAATTTAACAATAGAAAAATGAGAATAGTTTTGACATGTTAACGTAAAATTATCTGTTCCAATATATTTCAAGTATTTATCAAATTTTGAAGTGAAAATGCGGGAAATTTTACATATTCAGGCCGGCCAGTGCGGCAACCAAATTGGCTCAAAAGTAAGTAGGCGACAAAAAGGCCGAATACCCGAATGACCGATATTTGTTGTTAGTTTTGGGAAGTAATATCAGATGAACACGGCATAGATCCCCGCGGCTTCTACAACGGCGACTCCGACTTGCAATTAGAACGAATCAACGTATACTACAACGAGGCAGGCTACGGGAGATTCGTGCCCAGGGCCGTTCTCGTCGATTTGGAGCCGGGCTCCATGGACTCGATACGCTCGTCCCCATTCGGCCAACTCTTCCGCCCAGATAATTTTATTTTCGGCCAATCAGGTGCTGGCAATAACTGGGCAAAAGGGCACTACACCGAGGGTGCCGAGTTGTGTGACAGCATTCTGGACATTGTTCGGAAGGAAGTTGAGTCATGCGACTGTTTGCAAGGTTTCCAGATCGTTCATTCACTGGGCGGTGGCACGGGGGCTGGCTTAGGCACATTATTAATAGATAAAATCCGGGAGGAGTATCCCGATCGCATAATAAATACATTTAGCATTGTGCCTAGTCCAAAAGTGTCGGACACTGTTGTAGAGCCTTATAATGCAACAATGTCTGTTCATCATTTAGTTGAAAACACCGATGAAACCTATTGTATTGATAACGAAGCATTGTACGATATTTGTTACCGGACTTTAAAGTTAACAGCGCCAAGCTATGGGGATTTAAACCATTTAGTGTCGGCCGCCATGTCTGGAATCACCACGTGCCTAAGATTCCCGGGCCAACTAAACGCGGATTTGCGCAAAATTGCCGTGAACATGGTCCCGTTTCCCCGTCTGCACTTTTTTATGCCCGGCTTCGCCCCATTGACCGCCAGGGGCGTAAAAGCCTACCGTAACCTAACCGTACCGGAATTAATAAAACAATTGTTCGACGGCAAAAACATGATGGCGGCCTGTGACCCACGGCATGGCCGCTACTTAACCGTTGCAGCCATCTTCAGAGGGCGGATGTCAATGCGCGAAGTCGATGAGCAAATGATGAATGTTCAAAGTAAAAACAGTTCGTACTTCGTGGAATGGATTCCGAATAACGTCAAAACGGCTGTCTGTGATATTCCCCCACGTGGATTAAAGATGGCGGCCACATTTATCGGCAACACAACCGCGATTCAGGAATTGTTTAAGCGAATTGATGAACAGTTCTCGTCGATGTTCAGACGAAAAGCGTTTCTGCATTGGTACACCGCGGAGGGAATGGATGAGATGGAGTTTACAGAGGCGCAGAGTAATTTGCATGATTTGGTGTCGGAGTATCAACAGTATCAGGACGCCACTGCAGACGAAGACGGGAGCATAGACTCCGATAGTTACGGATAACCGAACCGGAGATATGTGATATGTCTATATTTGATGATTTGTATTTTGTTCAAATAAATGTTGTACTTTTGTATTTTATTCCTTATATTTTATTTAATATGGATTCACTTTTTTTGTTTTTTTTTATTTTTTATTATTATTATAACGACTGTGTGGTAATGTAGTAAAAATAAGAAAACCATTTAGTTTTACTTTTCTTTATTTTGTTTGTTCCAGTTATAATAAGCATTTGCTGGATGGCTGGCACGTTCATCGGCTTCTTGCCACTTCTGGGCTGGCATCGCGGTAAAACCGAAGACCAGAAGTGTTTCTTCGTTGGTGTTATGGACTACAATTATCTGGTGTTCCTGTACTTCGCCACAATCATAACACCGTCGCTATTATTAGCTGCGTTTTACGCCCATATATATCGAGTGGTCCTCAAGCAGGTTTGTTAAATGAAGTTCAGTACGATACGATCCAAGTGAAAACACAAATATGTATTTCTATATGTTCATCAGCTTCGACAAATTGTAACAATGAATCCGGGCGGCTGTCGTCCCAACGGCCACATCCGAGCCAACGGCGGCACAATGCTTCGGATGCTTGGGGCTGCGCAGAAACGGGAAGTCAAGGCCACGCAAAACCTCTCCATCATCGTCTTGTTCTTCATGATCTGTTGGATACCATTGTACACTATCAACTGTGTGCAAGCATTCTGCGCCGACTGCGTCATCGACGGAACCTTAACATACTTCTGCATCATTCTATCGCATTTGAATTCCGCGGGAAATCCACTCCTATACGCTTATCATCTACGCGACTTCCGGGCTGCGCTAAAAAACTATATTCTCGCGTTGTTTGGGGTGCGCGAAAAGAAAACGAATTACATGACCAGTTGCCGGCCTTCTACAAACAATTTGAGTCATCGCTTAAATTATCTACGAAATCCTTACACAGGCGCACCACGCACTAAATTAGAGGGGCCCATATGTGTGCCAATTGTTACCACAACAACAGCTGTGGCGGTGGCTAGTACTGGCACAGGTGCTGCCAATCGCGACATGTGGATGATTAAAGAACTACCGTCGACTTCCGTGTCCGAAAATCAACTAGAACGTGACTGTGATGCTGGTGTTTTCCCGGCCGATACGTTCACTGTCAAAGACATCACCTCTGATAGCACCAGCAGTGGCAAAATTAATTCCGGCTACATTGAAGGACCCATAGACGACCTAGAGATAGGTGATGACGAGGTCTTTTATGCGGACGCCTCTACATTCAGTGCAAATTGTGATAGTGATAGTGAAATAATAAAATCAAACGACCCAACAATCGAAATCATTAAAAAGCGTAAAAGTAAAAGCAATCATAAACACTGTCTATCAAATTCATCGCCGCAATTATCGAGATCTTTGTTTCTCGTCGAAGCGGATTTGTGTAGTGATTTAGCGCGAAAACGAACAGTAGACGTGTGCAATGGTGTTTCTCAGTCAGCTTCCGGTGGTTTTAACCCGGACGTGTGCGCCGCGACTGTATCGCGGGCGATTTCCGATGATATTAGCGCGGCAAAAAGTTTAAAGTTGAGCCCGTTCCGAACGGTTGGCGGCTTTTTGTTACAAGCGAGCGCGAGTAAACATTCTAAAAGTGCGAATAAGATAGAGGAAGTATCGTATAGGGAATTGTCGCTGGTGCTGTATGACGCAAACCGTAATGGTGCTGTTAAAACGCTTGATAGCTGAGAATAAGTATCTAATTACTATTTATTACCGCGACGACAAACTGACTATATTACTGCTAATCTATAAATCTAATGTGATGTAATGTGGTGTGGTGTGGTGCGGTGCGGTGCGCCCCTATTCTAATACAGAGTAATTTCTCTTAAAAATCCGCTAGACGGCCACTTCCATTTGGTATTCGTATCGAAATTTTAATTAGAATTGTTGCGGTTTGTGCATTATTATTATTATTAGATGTGCTACGAAAACCTTCATATTCTCAAATTACATTTGTAGTTGCATTACTTTTGTACAGTATTTTCTTGTGTGATAATTTCGATAAGGCTTTGTGTATAAACGATATGTGTATATGTATTATTAAAATAGATTTTATTGACAAAAATTGTACAATTATGGAATGTATACTGAAAAATCATTTATTTCATGCCGTGTCAAATAAATGTGTTACAAAATATATTTCAAAATGTACAACAAAACAATATATATATAACAGTGTTTTTTTTTTTTTTTTTTTATTATTATTATTATTGTTAGAACCCTTACAAATGTATAATTTATTATTTACAATTAAGTGCAATCAATTTATTTCGCAATTTTACCAGATAAAATTAGCGACATAAATAAATTAAACAAACAGCATTTTGAACAATCAATCACAACAGTTTCACAAAAAAAAGTATTTTTTGTTTAGAGAACACAAAACTTATAAGTGTTGTACCTACATATATGTCCCATCACCAAAATTTACATATACAAAATCGCGCAAATTCATTTATTAAGTACATAATTATATATATATATATATATATATATATATATATATATTAAAATTAGAATACTGTACATTTCTTCGGTATCTTAGTAAATTGTTTTAAAACTGTGTACACATAATCAACTTTTTAAAATTGCACTTTTTAATTGTTGCGAATTCATAACTTATAAACATCCCCAGGTATTGGTGTTTTATATAAATAAAAAATAGTGTAAACAACATTCCGAATTGCAGAAATAAAAGTTAGGTAACCGATAGCCTTAAAGTAAACAGATTTCTTTCAATAAAGAAATATTTGTACGTTATTTTTGAAGGTTTTGCAAGAAAAGGCCTGGAATTTCTTTAGTAAATAAATAAGTAGCTAATAGTTGTAGAATTAAGCAATATAATTTCACAAAATAAAATGTTGTACAAGAGCAATGGTTGTTGGTATTCATTTTTTTAAAGAGTTCTGCGTGGAGAAATGCGTTTTGTACATCTCAATTGTTTGTAGGTAATGTACCTCTCTCGTTTCACACCTTACTGTCAGTTACATTTTATATGCATAGGTGAACACATTGTTGGTACGTGATGTCTTAATGTTAGTAGGACGTAATCATATGTTCAAATAATACTATAATTAAAAACTAATAAGTAAAGTTATAGTCTTGTTCCAACGCCTATGTATATGAAAAACCGTTTTTATAGTTTCTATAGAATTCTTTAAAAAAATAAACAACCATTTTGTTGACAATCGCCATTTTCTTTTCTAGTCAAATATTAAAATGAGATCGATTTTAGTTTTGTAGTTTCTTTTCTTTTAATATATGTATTAATATAAAATAAGTACGAGAGAAAAATGAATAAATTTCATAATACAAATGGTAAAATGAATACATGTTTAAAAAAATGACATTAATTTCCACATAAATAGATTTGTTTGAATAGTGATTTGAATATAATTTTAAAACAATATAGTGTAAAATAAAAATGCAAGTAGGTAGTAGAATTTGAAAAAAATCAATAAAAATAAAATAAAAAACAATCCAATAGGTGTGCGCTGCAGTAACACTGTATTAAAAAGAATGTGTGTTGAGAAAATCACAATTTACACAAACAGAACAACAGTGGAATGAAGGCGCCAATTGCAACAAAAACCGGCAACATGATCGACGAATCATCCATCGAATAGGGATCCGGATGTTTCGGGCCGCTCGGGCGCCGATTCTTCGGAATCTTCTCCTCGGGCTCCTCGCGATACTCATCCAGGTCCGGCTCGGATTCACTGGACATCGGCGGCAGTCGCGGCACACTCTCCAGCTTCCCTTTCATCACAAACATTGCGTTTATTTTCGGATTATCTTTGTAACCTTTGATGAATTCAACGCGTATTTTACCGCCGCGTATGTCGGATTCTTCTTCGTTATAAAACAGTTTGCCCTTGATGACACTGAACGGTATGTACTCGTCGTAGGCAACGCCACGTCCCACTCGCTCGAAAATGTCCAACTCCGAAACAATGGTGTGGTCGCCGTTTAGCACCACGTCGAATACTTTCATATTGGCCGCGTTAAAATAAACTTCGGAGAACTTTAGCACCAACACATATTCACCGTCCGTATTTATGGGTATATCGTAGCCGAAGGTATTGTGATGATACCTTTCGGTTTGATAGAGGATTTGGTCGTTAGCTGCAACGCGACCTATCAATAATTGTTTGCCGTAATCGGAGGCGGTGCCGACTTTTGACATTAACGGGTCCCGCTCGAATCGGATGCCGTTTGTGTCTGTATGGCCCTCGCCCCCGGCGTTTATTGCATAAATCACCTTTTCGGCTTTTGTACAACATATTACGATTAAACACAAGTAAACTAACCACATACCTAACACAATCCTTATAATCATTGTTCACTAATTATACTATTGTTGCTGCTGCTCCTACGTACTATACATACTTTATTTATATATTATATTCACAGGATTTTTATACACAAATCTCCTTTTTAAACGTGTCACTCATTTATTGAACTTGTCAACAGTCATTATGGCGCACGCTAACCTAAACGATCTCATATCTATTTGCAAATGTAGATTTTCATATTTATCCACAAACCAAATATACTTCAAACATCTATTTTTATTCAACAATTTATATATTATTATTAGGGCAACAATTAAATTCCAATGTTAGATTCAATGTTGCCAGAGTTAAGGATATTTTTTCATTTCGAAATTGAAAACTAATATTTCTGAATTAAAATTAATGTTTTGTAGGAGTTCATAAACTATATATTGAAATTGCTCTGATATAAAAATTTCGATGGGAAATATATTTCGAAGAAAATATTTGGTTCCGTTATTTGGTACAACTGCACCGTGTTGTACTTAGCGGCTCTAAAATATATATTTTAAAAAAAACCGAATACTAGAAATTTACAATTTTATAGAACGAAATTGTAAAAAAAAAACAAAAAAATAAAAAATTATTGTCCGTATATTAAGTAGAATACGTTTGGTGATTCTTACCATGTAGACAACATATTTATTAATATGGTACGACAATCATGAACTAAAATATATGTACATGTACTTACATTTTGAAGTGGGTATTCTTGAAACACAAGCACAGGCATTTCTATATGCTGTGTTTTACATGAACATGCACAGATAAAACTATCAAAAAGACTGTAAAATATATAAATTCATAACAAATATCTATATTTACGACTGAAACAGATTGAGAGGTAGTGTACTCTATAGGAAAACATTGTAACTTTTTGACAAATAGTGTTGCCAAATATAGTGATATTTTATTTAATTGAAAAATAGTACAAAATAAAGTATTTTCCGTAATTAAGGATGTTATATAGAATATTAAACATATATATATATATACATATCTATAAAATTAATGCTAGTAAATAATTATAGTTGGAAAAAAACATCATTTAAAAAGTTAGGCGAGAATATGTGGTGTGTGCCCTAGCTTGGTAACATTGAACGCAAGGCAAGCGTTTTGTCATTGTTTGCTCTTGTCATTTTGACGAATTGTGCGTGCATTTTTGTGAATTTATTCTTGTTTCTAACAAAATAAATAGTTTAAAGTGTATTATTTATTAGGGCACGTGTGGACAAGTACAATTGACATAATAGTGCCTAGTTTCATGTAACATGAGGGTTATGTTGTAAGTACAATTTTTCATTTATGTAATATCATCACAAGATAGTACTACAGATATAGATTTGTTTTATGTGATTCAACTATTTTTACAATATTTATGTAAGAGTATTTCAGTAATAAATATAAAGATTGCTCCAATATAACCGAATAAAAGTACAAAAAACACTCCAAGCATGTGGCTAACTTGTAGTTTTTGAGGCTCAGCACTCTCTGGCGATTTCGGCAATGCCGACGCTGCTTCTTTTACCCATTTTTCCAATAAACCCACACTGGCAAACCGTAAAATTAAGTCATGAAAACGTTGTAGCAATGGGTAACCTTTGCGAAACCACATTGCAATCGGGTTGCCAAATTCGATATCTCTGCAAATATACATTGCCGGTTTGCCATTGGCAAAACTATAATTTCTAGGTATTAAATATAATGTAGTTGCGGTGTTCGCAAGGAACGCTGAGTTTTGCTGATACGTTTTTGCGATTTGTACGTGTTCTTGTTGGGAAACAACAATACCTCTTTGCACGATATCTCGGTCGACTTGTTTATTTGAATTATTTAGCCGGACAAAGAAATCATTTTTAAGTATAATTCGAACGGACGAATCGACTAGTTCTCGAGGGGTTGCAATTTGATGTTCGTAGACGGGTGTTAGTAAAATACTACACAATTGTGATTGATACAAAGTAGCTAATAACAATGAAAATAAGGTCCAGAATAGTACGAGAGATCGCATTGTTAGGGACACAGGCAAATCAATGCCGCCTTGTAACAATGTGTACCAACACTTTAAGAAGCACATACTCAGTTCTTTGAAGCCTTTCTTATCAGCACTAATGACGGGAGTAGCACGTCCAAACGCCCACCACAGCAGCGTGTTAACCAACACCACCCCCACTATTGTAAACCATAATATCTTATTGAACGCATGTATCAAACTTTGCCACTGTTTACCCAAATGGGCAGCAGGTACAATCCATGAGAATTGTATGTAATAATAAAAGAAGCTAACGTCGACATCAATAAAGAAGGACACATTGGGAAAGAAGCATCCCAATGCGACATCACTTACATTTTGGTACAAATAATTCACAGAGCCATCATAAGTCCCGTTTATTTTGCGACTTGTAAACGCTCCTCTCACTTGTATAGTCGTCCGGCTCATATTTGACCTCTCTAATAGCGCGTTTAATATATTTACCTCTAATCCAGCCAATTTTGCGTTATCCGACATAAACAACGGATCAATCGTAAATGGCGGGTATATATTTATGAGGGCCCTTATTGGACAACCTTGCAAATTCACCGGTATTTTTTGTGGAAACACATCATCATCATCACAAGTAATATGATTACATTTTGCCAGTACTTCCGGTACGACAGTATCACCACATGATCCGTTCGCGTATGGAAAATACGTGAAATATAAAATCTGTTCATCCACCAACGCAATGATTACAATATTCATGACATAACGTTCCCATGCTAATGTTAATAATCGTTTTATATGTTCTGCATTTGTGTCAGCATTTAAATATGCCACTAAATAGCGACTATGTGCGTTCCATATTGCAGTCCCGTATACTTTCGACATGAAATCTTCGAATTCTTCTATTGTCGTTATGATTAAATAATGCATTGCAAATTTATATGGAAACGATGTCATGTTTTTGATGTTTTTCGACATATTTATTATTTGCAAATCTAACTGATGTGCCTGTAACAATTTTATTGCAAATTCTACTTCTGTCGAACTATTTTTATAATATGCAACTAATGTCTTCTCAGTTGACTTCTTTACATTTATAGTACATTCAATGATTGGATTCATTTCTACTTCTAATGTTAAATTACAATTTACATATTGTAATATTAGTGTTAAAATTAGTACTACAATATATTTGAACATATTTCAAATATAAAAGAATAATTTTATATGTTTGTGTTTATATAGTTTTGGATAACAAGTGAATATATTTCATTCGTAACTTCTTTATTTATAGCTTTATTTTGTTTGTGTTTCATTTCATTTCATTTGGTGAAGACATTTTATGATGGGAAAATAATTTGTTATTACCGTACTTATTGTTATTGAAAATACAATTGTATTGCTAAGAAAATTACGTGTTATTACACACACGTCATATGAAATTGAAATCCTAAAGAATATTTTGATCTAAGAGCACAAAAGTGACAACGTGCGATCACAATAAGTAGTTTCATATATTTGAGTATTTGTTTTATTTTTGTGATTTGATCGGGAAATGATTACATATTAAATACAATTTCAAAGGAACGATATTTAAAATATTTTAATACGTTACTAATAGATAATGAATTTATTGCCATGCAATGTAATTGATCAGATTACTAATTAAAAATTTAATTTAATGATCGGATAATTAAGGATATAAAATGGCGCTTTAATATTGTTCTTTTTTTGTGTAATTGGGTACAATTTCTCTATAAGACTGAATGTGCGATAGGGACTTAGAAGTATGTCTAATAAGAGAAAACATTAGCAAGCCATGTAATTAAGTATTAAATTGCAATGTCACATCAATTTATAAACATATAACGTCCATTTTGATTTCAATACGCCGCCACGCGGTGCAATCAACACAAATTCTCACTCACTCAACATTTTGAACATGTCTTATTTTGTATAACATTTCTTCTTTTAAATTGGCGTAGTACATCAATAATTTCAATTTATTTGAAAATGTTCTGGTGTAAGTTGATCCTGGTTTATGTATTTGTTACCACAAGCTTCCATACTACGAATCAAGCATTTCAAATGAACCACAAGAAGTGATTTACATATATATATATATACATACACATGTCAGACTTATTATATTCCGTACAAAAATAGTAACATATCTGTTATTAGGTGTGTTGTGTTGTGTATATACATATATACATAGGTACTTTATGAAAGAAGAGAAATTGAAACTATGAAAAGAAGTGAAAATATATTACAAGCGCGTAAGATGAGCATCAATATGCAATTTAAATCTAATTATCTATTTTCACGGCTGTCAGTTCTGAAATATTCCAAGTCACACAGCTGCACATTATAAACTAAACAAAAGGCGACATTTACAACGACTTTGGTCCACTTACAAGAAAGATTACATATTTTCATTCGTCCCGCTCGTGGATATTTCTAATTACAATTACATTTATTATAAACACCACACATTGTCAGGATATAATATAGCACTTCCCTACGCCTGAAGTTCTATATATATTTTTTGTGTGCGAAGCACACTAAGGCCACTTAAGAGAAATCACGCGTATAAGTTTTTGTTTTTTCTTATCTATATATGAGTATGAATTGTTTCTCACGGTCCGGTAATCTTCGCGGCGGATGTCTTTATACATTTGGTTTGGCCCGTCAAGTCTCACATAATCTCAATTTGATGATTTTATTGAATTTAAATAAGCGGAGGTAAGTCCTATTATTAAAATATTAGACACTGTGATTAATCAAAACATGAATGAATTATCAATAGATTAAGTGCGTAGGTATAATCTGTTCGTTTTTAATGAACTGTTGAAATATGTTCATTATTTTGTTCATCAATATTGTTTATAGGCAATGAACAAAATGATTCAATTCTAAAATGAAAATCCTCCTAGACAAAATTTCCACATTTGCAATCGATGAATGAATTGAAAGTCTCGATTGCACCGATCTCACTCAACTGTTAAAAACATTTTATACTTGTTACGCATCAATCCATAAAACTAGACTAAAGTTATTAAAATTTTAAAATGTCAAAGTTAAGCTCATCTTCTCATTATGATAGCTTTATGAATAATGTAAAATATATATATATATATATATATATATATATATATATATATATATATACATATATCACCTTTGTGCTGGAAAGGATATTCGTTGCACGTGCAATATCACATATACATATATTGGCACAGTTTTTTCTTATATCTCCAGAAGAAAGTCGGTCATTGAGCAGAAGAAACGAAAAGCAACACATCTTTTATTTGAAAGAGCTTCGAGCAGTGAAAATATAAACAAATATTGTGATTATACATGTGGAGCATGGAGCAGCACATTGCACATTACACATAGCCGAACGTTATGGGATGTTTTCAATCAAATATACCGCGCGCCCGCACACAGCAACGTTCCGTTGATTTATTTATGATGAATTGTCTTCTTCCGCTTTCTTTTCTACAATAGTAGAGGGCCAGTGTTTAAATGTCACATTTATTTTAGAAATTCAGATAAATGAATATGAATGATTAACAATTGTTTTAAATACGTGATTAAACAGAGAAATAAAACGTGTTTCGATAAACGTCTTCATCAATTTTACTTGTCTGCAGTGAACACACTTTGCAATATCATCATATCATTTATTTCACTTTGGTTCTAATAGAATAGATGATTGCTTTCATGAATCATAAATATGTATATAAATAAATATATAAGAGATTGCAGATCTTTTTTTGTTCTTCGAGAAATGTTTCGACTATGTAAATTATGATAATATTAGTGTTCGGCGAAGTTCTTTGTGTAACGAATTTTGTTAATAAATAATAGTAACATTTGTAATAACTATAGTGTTGGAAAATAATACTTATATTATAAAATGCAGCAAAGTGCATTGGCCATATAGGCCTTTGTTGTACATATGTATGTATGTATGTATATATGCTTGTGTTGAAATTAATATTCAGAGTTGCATTCACAACAATACCTACGTCTAACATCTAAGAATAGAAAAATACTGATTACACTATGGAAAATGTTGAAATTTATGAGAAAATTCCGGACAATAAAATCACCTTGCTCCAGATTCTAAAATCCAGAAACCATCAAGAATGGCAGCTCTGTTATTATCTTTAAACTATACTATGAAGTTATTTGCGGCTCAACTATAGAATTTAAACAATTTCTATTGACAAAACATTTTTTTGAAATATGAATAAAATAAAATTGAAAGTAAGTCGCATCTTTGGAATCAGTCTGATGTTAGGGGAACAGGTACAACAAAAACAATAACAAAAAAGAAAATGAACAACAGCTGCTTATTTAATAATACTACATGTATTATTAAATAAGCCCTTTCTTTTGTGTGAGTCAGCCATCAGCTGTTGACACACCTGGAGTATGTCTTGAGCAGTAAGCATAAATGTTGTGTTTTACTTGGTCGATAACCAATTTTATCTGAAATTGGCTAAACAAAATTATAAAAAGTGATATTAGAATCAGTGTTGAAGGCTGATTTGAATCCTAAATATTTGTAATATTTACAATATTCAGAATAATGCCCGTTTGTTCTATACTTGAACCCTGGTTAACTAGTTAACCGAGGATCAGAATTGTTATTTTACACAAGAAAATAACGTGAATGTAGTATATATTTGGGAGTAATCCCGGTTATCCCAGATATCCCAAATGGTATTATTGATCGACCGACCTACATTTGAGAAGTGGAATGAATACCTGCTGTGCGACATTGCGTACACTTGCGCAATAAATGTACTTACACTGTAAAAAATAGAGGAGGAGAATAACATGACAGTTAAAAATCATGTTATTCGTCGAAATGACATTAGTAAAATAAATGAATGAATGTACAAAAATGAGTTGAGCCAGCAGTAGCAGTACAGACATACGCGGATTGTGGTGGGTGTTATGCCCATATACTATGAATATAGCAACGGTTGTTACTTACATACAATGTATATATATATATTTTTCTTATTTCAAAAAATGTGTAAAGTAAAAGTGCAACAATATATAAGGCAACAAAAATAAAAGCGCCAACATTCTCTGTAGGTGCACATGTACGACTGGTGATTCATATTATGATAATATATTTATCAATTCACTGCTTTATTTAATCACTCTCTGAATTACAAAATTTACTGCGTGCGTGCGTGCGTGCGTGTGTGTTTCAATCAACTCTCCATTTCATTAGAGCGCATCTAACCTAACAATATTCACTCACATTTATTGTACTTACAAGAAATGGACATCAGAAAGTCTATCATTAAAATTCAACAAATAAATATTTCATTAAATTTACTACACTACATAGATAGTGGAAGGAGAAAACAAATGCGAAGGGGTGGCAGTCGGGCATTAGAAAACACAGTACTTGGTAGGGAATTTTATATAAGGTAATAAGGCAACATTGAATATGGCACACAAGACTGTATTGTATTGTATTGTATTGTATACCCCTACGCGTTTATAAAAAGACGTGGGGGAGCTGGATGCTGGATGCTGGGTGTCTCGCTGACCCCCTGGAGGACGTACATACATTCAATGATCATGGGGGCGTTTGCCTACCACACACACAAGGTAACATGTGATCATTATGACGTCACTCTTAAACATATTAAGCACTAAGTTTTTCGGCAAATAATGTTACTAAATCATATCATTTACTTAGTGTAATTAAGGCGCCACAATTCAAAGAATATAGTTTTATTTAACGTGTAACAAACTAAGATACGAATAAATCTGTGTGTATAAATCAACATTTTCAAAATTATAACTTAATGATTCATTTGTGAAAAATAGTGTATATAATTGTTTATATGCGTAACAAATTTGAAGGTTGCAAAACATGACACTTTACTTTTGACAGAAAGTGCACTAACACCTTTATAGTTATTTGAATTTGTGATTTAATCATTTAGTCATTTGGAAACACTATAGGTATGAAGGTGTATATACTGTGACTGTTCTGTCATTGTGTTCACTCTTGCGAAATTATTTTTTGTTCAGAACTAGATGAGAATTTTGTCTATTGTATTATATGAATTGTTAGATTTTTGTGTGCAGATAATATAATCATATAGAAAACTATTTTTACTTTCTTATATGCTATGTATAAAAAAATGTATTCAAATCACGAACAAAATAAAGCCGACATTTTCATGGAAATATCCGTGTTTTAAGGGTCCCTAAATACATTTTGACTGTTTTCACAATAAACGCTCTACAGACATATACACATATTATGTTTTGAATATAAGATTTTTATATTATTGAAAATATTATTTCATGGCAATTGTATATAGTTGTTTCAGATTTTTATTTTGGTTATCTAAAAAATACATTTGACTTTTTATCACTGAATTTAAATTTGATGGTAATTTGCAAGTAATGGTTCAATGACCAATGATTTCTCATCGAATTTTGTTTTTAAAGACAAACAAGCACCGATTTCTTAGTTGGATTTTGACTAGGCAGTATTAATAGCATGTCTGCAATTTATTCAAGCAATAATGACCTCTAAAAGTTACCGATATGTTGAACGTCAACATATTTCACACCTTTGTTTGTACAAATGCATAGACTTCCGCCTCATCGCACACTCATACACATTCAAAACATATATAAGAATTTATGAGCTTTTACATCAACTCCTTTTATATATGTATATATATATATATATATATATCCCTTTTTAATTATAACCACGGAAAAAGTGTCAAACAAAAAATTCAAATACACAAAAAACAGTTGACTCCATTATTTTAACCTTGCACGTTTATTATTGGGATTTTTTGGTATATTCATGGGCCAAGTCAGGGTTTTGGCGCAGAAAAAACTAAACAAATCCTTGATTTAGAATAATCACTATAAAGAATTCATTGATATTAATATTTGTAGGAGAGAGTTTTGAAAATATGTTTAAAATACTGATGAATCAAACAATACTTCCTTTTAGACTTCGGCCGAGATATGATTCCTGTGATACAAACAATAATTATTAACAATGTAATTATATATTTATTGTATTGCCATGGTAGAAATAGTAAAAGAGATGATAGTTTTATAGTAGTGAATTTTGCGTTGGATGAGCTGTCATCTGGAGACATTGTTATTAAAAGAGAGAAAATAATGTGCGTTCAGCATTGTTAGTCACCACCAAAGAACAATTGTCTCTAACAGTAAATAGAAGAAGAAAAAGAAAAAAATGTAAAGTTTCATTAATCTAGTATTTAAGATACTTTTGCAAACTATCAGTTATAATGTTTGAACAATGTGTTGTAATATTGCATAGGTTGTAATTTAAATATATTCATTTTTCATACAGCATCACTTTCACACAGAACTTTTAATTGTAGACAGCAGAAATTTGCATCAAATGTTGTAATTATATATGAATTATTTTCAGGTATGGTTAACATCTGGACTACTATAACTACTGCATCAGGACTACACACTACACATTTAAGGTAAATCTGATTTGAAAACATATATTACTCAATATTCGTATCGGATATTGGCTATTTTCCCAATTTCTTTTGCCGACATTTTTAGCTGCATCCAAATTTTGTAGTTGATCCGGCCTTATCTTAGAATAAATCCATGACTAATAGATTGCAGGCTAGCTTAATGAGTAACAACGCATGTCTAAACAATATCATGTTTATATTTAGTTGCACTTAACATCATACACAATATCTTACTTCCGGATACTTGTTGTTATTTTATAAGAGCAGAAGGTTAAATGAGAGACAATTTTTTTCTAATATCTAATCATCTTATTCATTAAAGGAAACTGTGAAGGACATGCGTGTATATTATTATTACATACTGTAGACGTATTAAAACAATCAAAAATATTGATGAAATGAAATATCATGAGAAACTTACTTACTAAACAAATAAATAATTACACATTACAAACAAATTAAAAATAACTGCTATTACTTTTTTATTGTGTTTTAAATTCATTGCCATGAAACAATATTAATATGTCTCTTTGCAAAAAAAAAATTAAATAATAAAAAACTTTTAATGTGCAATGTTAACAATCATTTACATAATTTGAGTTCAATTAATAGACAATTACGAACGTGTTAATTGTATAAATCCTAGAATCGTAGAATTCCTGTTGTAAAATCTAATAACTTCGATAAATCACGATTTCATTTTTATTTATTATTCTCTATTATTACAACAATATTGCAAAATTATTTTCTAACTGAAATTTAAGTTCAGCCTCTTTCGAGCACAAAGTTGACAGCTCTTGAATGTGAAATTTTCTTAAAATATTTTGTATATAACATTTGAAATGTGTGTATATATATATATATATATGTACTTATATTCGCGACATATCAGATATCATACGTAAATACGTGGAATGCTGTGATAAGTGTGATAAACATAACTTGATCATTGATTGTAAGATTGTTATTCCTTTAATGATTTGCATTTATATGTTTTATTTTTTACTGAGCAGCCAACCTAATTATAAATATAATTTCTAATTTGGCCCAATCGGGCCTAGCAATCAATATGTCAAACAAATCATAATATTTTATGTATATGCATTATCATTTTTATATCGGCAACTTTCATCTATCGCGATTAGTTGTGTACGTACCTTTCTCCAAATTAAAAACTTTTCGTTTATCAATGCATTCTCATTAGTTTTATAGCCAAAGCTCTTTCAAATGCATATTTAAAAGCAGTACAATCGAGATGAAATGCGTAAAAATCAACATCGATGGCATATATGCATATGAATAGAAACTTGGTTGCATTGTTTTCACATTGTTTGCATTCAAATTCCCTAGGAGTAGCCAATGTATATTTTGGAATGCTATTTCATTTTTTCATAATCAACATTTAAAACAAATATCCCTAGTCATTTGTAGATTAGGGCGAAATGTTTAGATGTGGCAACACTGTTCGTTTGATAATTATTAGCACGTGAATGATAAGGCGAAAGCGCTTAGGCTATGTATGTACCTACATACATACATACATACATACATATATGAAACAACTCTATATGCATGTATATTTCTATACAGTTATTATTTATCGATACATGATGTTATCGGATGCTAATTCATCATCTATATTGTTAAACATAAACGATTTATTACTTTGTACACACCTTTCTAGAGAAATGATGGCTTTTTATTTAAATCGTGCTAATGTGAACGTGCCATATCTATACTTCTGGTTGCAAATCTTTTTACTTCTAAGATTGTTAAAGTTTTAAATGAATCAAAATTCAAAAGTATAACTCCCAATGTTGTCTGTCTGTCTGTTGTGCTACAATAACACTATGAACATCAAAGTTGCCGAAACAATAGAAACAGGAAGAAACAAGACAAGACAAGACAAGACAAGGCGAGGTGAGTCATCGTATGTGTCTGTCTGGCTGATTACTTTTGTAACCTTTACAAATTGAAACGACTAAAGATCTATCTGTCCATAAACAATTTGGGAAATCCAATTTATTTATTAAGCTATCTACATTTTTTTTAAACTACTCTTTTTTGAGAATTAAAAATTGTTATTAGTCAAGTGAGTATATAATGATATAGAACATTTAGCATTTATTTGTTTTGAGGAGTGCGTGTAGACATAACACGACGTACATACATACCTACTGTTGTGCCCGCCGGAGCTGAAGAGATATTTATTATACATAGATGCTGTTACCTGTTAGCGCATTTCTATTCTATTGTTGATGATTTGTTGAATTATGATCGCATGTTTGCATCAAGGTGTTTCCAATCAACAGCAACAGCAACAGCAACAGCACTCTTGAAGTTTTGTGTTATTTAAGTGCTGCTACATTCTCACGGCTATTATACTTATTACTTAACCATCCCTCTATTCCAAGAATTTTCATACAACACATTTTTAGAATAATAAATATAATCACATTTGTTTATACGATTTTACATATCGTAATTATATAGTGGGACATGTCATCAAATACACAACTCATATTATATCAAATATTTAAAATAATACTTCTAGAAACATTACAATATTTTACTCTGGAAGATATCACCGTTGTGCTCTAATCTCTAATGGGAACATCTCCCAATTTTGTTCCTGAGGAAACACTATTATATCATTTGAGACATTTAGCACAAAACTTCAAGTACTGTTCGAAGTAATGTACGAAGTATGTAATTAACGTAGTATACATTACAGTAAGTATAGCGCTGATTTAGAGCAATTAATTGGCGAGGAATGCGAAACTACGTTTTAAGAAAATCAGCACCGTGAAAAGGTGGGGCTACTAATATGCAACTGCAACTGCAACTGCAACCAACGGAAAGCAATAAATAAATAAATACACACATCTTATTATCATAAGGCTGACCTTATCTCGCTGACCCAGCCATATAAAGAGAAACATCATATAACATATATTTTTGTGCAATTACCGCGACTGAGTTCACGTTCATTAAACTTATCTACTAATAACGAATTGGGTTTTCCTGCTTGTAACATTTGCGAAATGATCCTTGTACGTGTAATTACGCTTTTGTTCGGGAATGTACTGCTATGACTATTTTATTGATTTCCCACGAGGATGCTTTATCAATTCCCGTTAATTGCTAATGAATGTGTCTATTGTTTTATTATTTACACCAGCAGCAGCAGCAGCAGCAGCAGCAGCAGCAGCAAACGCTTCCACAAATCAAATCACTTAATATTCCCAGCGCGAATTCATCTTCTGTGCCCAACACAATGTTTTCTTATATAAGTTTGACTATTTCTTTATTTAATTTACATTCATTCATGCAACAATTTGAATATATCAAGTAAGCATTGCTTTACTATGAATCTAGTTTGTTTTAAAGTTCAAAGAAACAAAAAATCAATGTCTAGACTAGATCGGAATGATCTACATTTGTGTAATGATCATAAATCTCTATTTAGTAATTAAATCCTCAAGATATGATAAGATCGGTAGCAGTAGCCTACTACGGCATTTCTCGTTTTTCACATCATAACACCATGATATCTGCTTCAATAATTACCACTTGGAATAGGTAATATAGGTACACACATTTATCTAACATCTACATTTTATAGTATCAAATTATATCCTATTAAATTAGTCCTACTTTCAAAGACGCTCTATTAACAAATGTTTATAGTTTTACATTGAATTCAATATAATTTTGATTTAAGTTTACAAATGAAATCGTTTTAAATGTTCTGTATGTGCAAATCTCTGATGTATCATATATATGCTTCGCAGTTGTATAAAATATTCATACTAAGACGGATTCTCTTAATTTACATAATGTATTTGCGCTAGCGGATATAGTACATAGTGTAATGGAGTAATAATGTCGTTAAAAGGCGCACGACATTACTGTGATGATCGAAATGCAACACTTTGCAACACTAATTTATCTTTACTTATTAAATATTATTCACAATTTTTTGCACATTCTTAATTAAACATATTCAAATATAAGCGACAATTATATGGCTATTAGCCGACTTCTAATGGTATATATATATATATATATTACCTTAAAATAATTGGTTTAAATTTGTGAAAGTATTATCATAATTATATATGTATATATTTCCAATTAATATCGATAAAATATGTTTCCCATCAAGATACACAGGTGTTCACATTAACAAATAATTTTGCGACCTGTTACATAAATTGTCATTTATGTTACAATCAAATTTGGTGCGGTTTTTGCTAGCCCACTTTTCTTTGAAAACTACCTCAAGAAATATCTTTTTTGACCAGCAACTGAAACAAATAATACCTACTAATTTAATATTTCAAAATATATATAGAAACTGTTGATTGTTTTTTAATATTGTAATACATATATTGTTGGAATTTCTATATTTTGCAACAATTGTAGTAATTTTTACAATGTGTGTACAATTGTATGTATATGCGTAAAGTATGACACAAATAAAATTTTACACAACAAACACACTCGCTCACTCAAAAGCGTGACGAATGTTGTTACCGTTTGATTTTCTAACCACATATAGAGAAATGGTCAACGAACCCATCACCAAAGAACCATTACTTAGGTATACAGAAAAACATCTAGTACATTGAGGAAAAACTATCTTCTGCAATAATAATCATTCATGTTATTTCGCTCGAGGTTTAAAACCACAAAAAATAAATAGACATTTCGTTTTTGTCTCTTCTCTATACTATCATTTCTTTTTCTCAACAAACAACACACGTGACGTTAAACATAAACATTCTTAACTGGTCTGTTTAATTAACAAACGCACGTTAATTACATATAAATATGTGTTTGCCTTCCAGCGCTCTTAAATAGTTAATTAAAAATGTCATTAATTACTCTCCGTTTTTATATTATTGATCTACATATTTTGTTTATGTGCTAGTATTATACATATTAAGTGTATAAACATATATTTTAAGAGAAATGTACATTTTAACTGATAAAGAAAGTATAAGAATCATGAAATCGACGAGTAGTTTTTTTGTCAATATACAATTAGGTTTGAGTATTTGTAGGTCTCTTTTTTACAAACATGTAATTGAAACTAGAACAAAGGCACTGAGTGTATTTTCACAAATTTTTATGAAGCAAAACCAATGTTTTTTTACGACATTTCTGCTTTGATTTGAGATCAGCATTCAGCATTCAGCATGCTTGAATTGTGTTCTCCAATTTGAAATGCTTATATGCCTGAACTTTCACGACGTGTTATTCATATAATATTATCTATAACTATATATGTTTACACAAATGAACTAACCTTAATTTGAAAATGAGTGATTTTTTAGTTGAACTAATTTTCTTTTTACTGTTTACTGTTTGAGGAAGTAAGAAAATCGAATGATTATCGTGAGAAATGTCTGGTAAGTCGTTAAGTGTAACTTGATTAGGTAAATTACCAATGATTCATATTAAAGCTAGTATTTTGATGTTGTCATTATGCAGAATGATTATCATTGGTAAATGACTTCAAAGCAAAAGGATCGCTAATCACGATTATTGAACGATTTCTCGTTTAATATTCAATGAAATCAATGTTTAGGACACATATTTCACAATTGCCCATTTTACAAAATAACACACGAGACTTTACTATCTTGCATGTGTAATTGCAGAGTATTGAGGCGCGTTTAGTGCATTGAGCCTCTAGTTGTACCTACGAGTTGCCAATGCTAATTGTCCATACTTAGTCGAATCGTGAGAGTACAACAATGATAATGCAACGAGATGATAACTACATTCAAACATGCAATCTTCGACTTGTACTGGCTTCTGTTTATTACAAATCATAGGTTACTGCTTTATTTAAACATAGCTTTATTGGTTATCTATCAATCTATTTCGTATAATATATACATACACATGTACCTACGTTCAACTCTGAACTAAACTTCTATAAATTCATTCTTTTATTAAGTAATGTCTTATTTTTTAAAGATCAATTAGCGTACTTTGTAGTAAAATAAAATATATACTATCTAATCATCATTACACACTTGTGCTAATTAGTTTTGAAAGAAATGGGAATCTAAAAATATTGTTTTACCTCATTATAATAAACAGGCTCTAAAAGATAAATGGGTTCGTTTACTTTAGAACTGTTTTCTAAAATTAGTATGTCTATACTTATAAATGCAACTGATTTCTTTAAACACAGAATACTGGACCATCAAATTTTTGTCACCAATACATTTTATTGGATATAGCCGTTCTGAGTAATAGCTGACAATTTTCGCAATGTCTGTGTGTGTGTGTGCAGAATTTCCAACATGTGTGTACGTAAATATCCAATAGTGCACCGAAGCACCGGTAAATTGCATGGTTGACCGACTTAGGTGTATAAATGTATATCCCGGTACAAAATGTATATGCATATTGGTCAGGTCATGGTTATATTATAGTGTACGTACGTACGTACATACATATAATGTCAGGCTCCGGTATTCGCGCTTCGACTTTTCTGCCGTCGACTTGTCTAGTAATAAGACTTATAAGGAAAGTGTTATAAGTTGTAATAAGCGTGCGTGAATAATGTGTAATATACAGCATTCATTCTCAATAATAGCAAATTACTTTTGAAACTGACGATCAATTCAGATATTACAATTGCTTGAAATTGAGCCGCAAATAGGTCTTTGGCAAATATAATGTTAGATCCTCGTTGCCACATAAGGAATTACCATCAATTAATGGATCTGTTTAAAAGAATACTGATGTTTTTTATTTCGACTTTTCTTTTTGTGTTGCTTTCATCTTAAGCATATCCATCTTGAAGTCTGTATTTGGAATTAAGAAACTTATGGCTATAGACATAAGGCTCTCGACTCAACTCGATGTTTACATTTCTAAATTGTAATTTAGAACATATGGCCATAACTACATGAGAACTTTTATTCAATTTACTTGATCATATATTGACAAAACGAACTTATGTACGTATTATGTCTACTACACATAGAATTATATTTAAAAATGTATTACTATTATTATAACATTTGAAAAGTAAAGATAAAACAGCTCTCTTCAAGAATAAATTCACTATAAAAACGCATGCATACAATCTCAATCAGAGATATGGAAAGATCGCTCCATAAATGGAAGAATTATAATTCCGTTTAAAGAGAAACCGTAGCGAAATTCTAACAGATTCTCATAAGTATGTTTCTGCTATATTCACTGCGGTTATAAACACGCTTGTCCAATATTAGACATCACGCATTGGCAGCTAGCCATAGCTATTGCCATAGCCATAGCCATCCACTATCCACACAGATTTTTTAACACCGAAACACATCTACACATATTTCGACTCTCTCTTAATACTTAATCAATCATCTTTATGAATGATTACTTCAAATTGACAAAAAATATTTCTCCAGCCGGAAGACACCTATGTGATCTAAATGTGTAATCACAATTCAACAATGAAAACAATATATATCACCAATGTGCACTAAGATTATGACGCACGTTTGACCAACAAATATTTTGAACTAGTCGATTTATTCGACACATTTAGATTGATTCTAATTCTGGCCTTTCATAACAATAACATATCCGATCCGGACGTCAGGCGTCCTTCATATGTATAAAGTTTCACTTTTAAATCAAAATATTATTCAAATTCGCTCGATTACATTAAATCCTTGTACTAATTTCATTCAAAACACTAATATATAACACCCCAGTTAAGAGACAAGTGCGTCTAGGTGGTTTAATAGTAATTTTTAACCAAATTGGTGTGGACATTTTCAGTTGTAATCATTAGAGCAAAATACAAAATTTAGAATAAATATATTCTAAATATACAGGCACATAGTGTCGGGGTTATATGAAACATATATATTATATAATCGCATCTAATAATAATGTGCTATATTATAAGTGTGACCTTTAGCGAGGTCACTAACTATAGCAAATCGCGGATATTCAACAAGCAGAAAAAATATAACGCGCGCCTAACACAACTACGTGATAGGCGACCTTCGCGCCTAGGTATTTTAAGTTCCCGCCTTTTCGTTTTAACACACGAGAATCCAGTCCAAGAAATATGACGTCAATTATACTGATTAATTGCAAACATACCCCAATACCATACCGCCATTTAGTGCAAATACTCAAAAATATACTTTAATATATATATATATATAGTGCATAAAAATAATGGTATAGTATATATAATAGATATGCTTAAAAGCTAACTTCACGCCTTTGTGTGCTCGTAGTAGTAACATGAATATAATAGTTTTTATGACTAATATTTCTTTAGCAGTGTGTAAAATAATACTTATTACAAAATATAAAAAATTGTTGTTAACACATGATCCTTTCTACCGTAAAAGACAATTAAAACCTACATGCTTCACGTCTTCAACTTAAATGATTCTCTAAGTTGACTGAACTTCACCGACGAACAATATTTTATCTACTAAATAAAGCATTTTTATAAAAATATCATCATAGTCTTACCTATAAATGGTTGATACTAATTAGAAACTGCTATTGCTATTGCTATTGCTAAAGTTAATTTGTAATAAATAATTATGTCCACCCCTTAATACTGGCAACTTGATCGTCACTTAAGTCTAGAGTAACAACTGCAGACGTTCCGAATTTTAGAAACTTTTTAAAACGTTTAAAAAACATGTATAGTTGCATAGGTAAAGAATGTTTTGATATAATAAATATAAGATGGAGTGACCGTCACTCGACTTTCTTCATACTTAACACACAGGATAGTGAGCGTGTTGGAGCACGATCCAACAAAGGAGATCCTTGAAGAAAACGAATGTGTCCTGTGTTTCGTCCCACAGGACACGCGGGACAAATTGTATAGATTGCATTGTTGGTTGCATTCATTTTATAATATCCTGTAATATTGCTACAAACACATGACCGAATGCTTTAGCTCTTCTGTACTTCGTACGACCAGCTAACTATAATAAAATGTTCACATGAATATAATTATTAAACAATGCATCCTTAATTTAATGAGCATAAATATGATTTAAAATAAATAAAACATCAGTGAAGATGTTTGATTTGATCCAGTGTTGATAAATTGGAGGGGTTGCGTGCGCACCGCTCCATCGCCCTCTTCGATTTTATTATCGTCAGTCAGTTTGTATTTGACCGTTGAGCAGTGCAGACGTGTGCGCGTGGAACTACTGCATAACGCAGCAGATGTGTGTGTTTTTCCAATATTTTATTCGAAATTAACGTAGTGCAAGTGCTCAAATGGTTTGGAATGAAGTGTGAACATATGAATGATTAGTTTAATTAGTGATATTTCATTTGAGAAGTGCTTTTTCGCCGGGAATTTAACGAGAAACATTACAAATCAATTTTGTTGCCAAGGTAATATTGATTTACTTCAAATGAGGGATTTCATAATATTTTAATGCATATTTGTTATTTATATCCACAATACAGCGCGAATGGTTATATTTCTATAAAATAATTTTGTTCTGCTATATAAAACTACAATAAGAAGTCACCCTTGTATTCGAAGGAGTTGATATCTATATTGTTTATTTAGTTATGTAGTTACTTTGGAATTTCCTAGATATAAATGAAACTATATAAATCATTTAAATATCGTCAATGAATCTGAAGATTATTTCCTATTTCTTAGTGAATCATTTTATAAACTGTTAATTAAAAATTTGAACTATTTCAAAGATCTATTATACAACGAGGTAATATTTGTATGAATCTATTGTTATTTAATAAATAAATAAATTAATATATATCATACAATACAGCTGTTTAATTATATGTCTAGATATTACGTCAGAGTTAATTCTCTTATCGAAAAATAAAATATTATAACTGAAAGTGAATGTTATTATTCATACATTTAAGTTTTTCTAATGTTTATAATCAATATTATCATGTATGAATCATTTTACGAGTTCGTTTCTTGCATCAAGGGAAAATATATCGTGTGTAACAGCCTTCAATGTTTACATACTGCAATTTTTATCGAAATTAGCGCTAATCTTATCAGATAAAACTATTATTATAATCAGTTGCACGCAAATAAATAACATTTGTGCAAAAATAACGATGTTTAAAATTTGACGTTCAGTTATACAACTGATCCAAATAATCAGGTTTTTAAAATGTATTTCTGTACAGTACATACTCACACATACTCCTTTATATCAACCGAACTGGGTCAACCGACAATACACTGATTACGTTTTGCATTTTTGTACATTGATACATAAATATTCTATTTGTTTTTCTTGAAAATTAAATAAACTGTTTGAAAAACAGTCAAGGTCACGTCACGTCACTTCACGTCTTGATGTTTTAAACGAAACATTTACTGATATTTCAATGCAAATACATTTGTGATTATTGCAACAAAGAGAATGACACATTTGTAAACAAATCATTTCCTTAGAGCACAGAGGTGCTTTCAACAAACATTTCATTGATATAATACAACTGAAAATTGTTCATAGTAATCCAATGAACTTCTTTAGTGCACGGAGGTGCTTCAGTGTTTCAATGTTTAGTATAAATACTTCGAAATTTTACCGGCTATTTTGTATGTGCTACAAATACTATGTGGAAACATGACAATTCAAATTATTTTAATAATAATAACAAAACGTGTTTTTGAACAATTTGTACATGTCACATAGAAAACGCAAGAATATATATATATTTTATAAATAAATGTTTTAAAAATAGTTATAAATATTTGTGTATTATATTTCAATATGTTTTCAAACGTGTCAATGAAAGTCATAACAAAACAATCTATTGTCTATGTCTATTATTATGGTGTCTACAAATATTATATATATATATATCTGTAATTGTTTTATATTATCGTGGAGTGGAAGTTGTCGTCATATTTGTCTGCATGAGTTCGAAACTAAAAATATGTAAATATACGCGAGGCGACGCGACGCGTTGGTTGCTTTGGCAAATATTACTTTTGCCAATATGGCAATATCACTCTTTGACAGGTATCATTTTACTAGATTTGTAGACCAAATATATATGCCATAAAGACTGTAACTGACACCTTGTAATTGTAAGTAGCACAAACAGTTACAATGAAATAATAAATATCATTGTTGTTCGTATTTGAATTGATTAGAATTACATAATTTATTCGAAAGTGTAAATACAATCCTTCCTGTTCTATACATAATATTATTAATGCCCGGTTTCACCACTCTCACTCAACTACTGAACCTGTTGCACTGCATGTTAAACCAGGCTCAACTTATTCAAATACTGATTGACAAATAATTGTTATTTAGTTTAACCTTAAAATACAATAAAAATTGAATTTTTATTGTTCAATAAATGAATACTGGCCGACTAATTTTGTAAATACAAGTCAGTGGTGTTCAAATATAAAGACCCTTATTGTGTGACATGAAACTAAGCTTAATGTTAAGACAGTGTATAATAAATGTCAATGTATCTACACTATAAAATTGAAATATATTTCAACAATTTATATCTGTTTATAGACATACAATACAATACAATACAAACAGTATTGATCTGTAGTTGCTATAGACAAGAACCTACACTACACGACGTATGTACGTAGGCATGACGCATTGAATACACAATGTATAATTTATAGATTAGAAAATTGTAATAAATATTAGTAATTTTGTAGAATTACACATTGTAAGTCATGCACTCAATCTTTGTATTAGAAATTTGTTAGTAATTTAAACATTCAAACAGGCTGTCGTCGTATTTTAATTTCGATGAATATTTACTGTTGCGAATTGTATACAAAGGCTTTCAACTGATACATTTGCGCAAATCGTTAAAAACAGTTGGACATTTGCCATGGGTAATGATATGCATTTTTACATTCAAATAAATGTTATCAATATGTTTTTATGAGTGAAAATATATACTCATATATATGTGGCGCATGTTCAACGAAAATGTATATATTATTTGGCTGCTGGCCTTCTCCCAGGTCGGATAAATTTAGATTACATTCAGATTGTGGACAGCATCGCCAATCGCCGTCGTTAGACCGACACACACACACACACTACCTGTACAAACATATAGTTACTTATTACTATAATTCAATAACTTCTACTAAACTACAAGCATTAAATTAAGCGACAAATTCTATTTTAGACTCTGCATCATTCTCTGTTTATGAAATATCTGTGTTTGTTTTTGCTGCACCTCATGAATAAATAGACCGACTCGATAATTGTATACAGTTCGGAAGTCCACCATCTAAAATTAACCACAATTTTCAAATTAACTTGTTATTAAGTGACCCTTAAACACGTACAACGAAGACAAAAAAATATCCGTTTATTCACATTTACTGAGCATTCGAAATTTATATAATATGTCTCGTACAATATCCTAGAAGCCGAAAATCCCAAGAAATTTTCGAAAATCTTTAGAAATCCCTAGAAAATGATATGGTTCAGCAATATTATACTGTAGAACATATAATATTTTAAAGGTCTAAGGAACAAATATTTCATATTATAAAATAGAAAACAGGAATATTATTACAGTGCGCTAGGGAACATAAATAGTTAAATATTTCATATTAAAATTACCGAAAACTACAAAATTATTCAGAACATGGTCTTCTTTGTGCTCTAAGGAACAAATACATAATCCATATTAAACTATTAGATAAGCATGATTCCATATGTTACAAGTAGTTTACATATTTAAGTGTGGTTTATGGTTAAATGACAACCGTGTAATATAACAAATAACCAAATCTATTCGCCTTAGGAGGTAGGCAACCCTTTACACGCGTATGCAAACCGTTTTTTTTTTCTCGTAAATGTCAAATTTGAAATAAAATGAAAATAATGATTTTAAAACAAACCTACGTAATTTCGAAGGCCATTTACATCAATATTGGCTATTTATATGTAACAGTTCTTCCTTATATATATATATAAATAAATGTCAATTGCCACGTAATATATATGTAAAAAAATATTTGCATAACATTGGCTAATATTCGACAATATTACTGTGTTTTTACCTTTATGAAAAAGCAAAAAGGAACGCCCACATTGTTCTAGAAATTTGCAAACTTGTTCTACCTGTTGCTAAACTGTTAAATCAAATGATTCATTTTATACAAATGACAAAAAGTAGATATTTATTCTTTGGTCAAATCCCACAAAAAGCCTTATTGTTTAAACATGATTTTAGGAAGTTAACTTTCATTTCAGTAAGTAACGTATGAAGTCGTTATTTACTTGAATTAAATTTAGATAAACGACCCTATTTTGAGCACATGACTTTTAGTATTGTTTAAGTAACTTAAATACAAACAAAAAACCTGTCTCAATGATGTTACAGAGAAACTTTTAATTTCATTTTCGGGAGTTTTACTTTTAATAAATGTCTCTCAGAAGAATTAAAACTAGTACATATATAAAATGGTTCTTTAGTAGGTACAGTTACCTTTGATTTGTTGGTAAACAAAGCACAGTAGTTATTTTCAAGAAAATAGTACTGTCATGTCAAAAATATTGATGGATAAAATTAGATTGTTTTACAAATCCAAGTAATTAGTTTTTCTATATAATTTCATTTGTGCTATAACTAAGTTATTCTTGTTATTAAATGATTTTCACTGTTTTATTTGTAGTACTTGTGCGAAATATATTTATTTAATTATGAGCTTTAAAAAATAAAAATAAAAAACGTTTATTTTACGACAAATTAGTTGATAAATGTCTGTTTGAAATATGAATTAGAACTTATTGAATATTCGTGGTTTTAAGTGACATTGACATAATGATTCATATTGTCATTTGGTTTCAAGTAAATTTCATTATTTTTCAATTTCTTTTCAGATATTTGAAAATTTGAATACGTACCCAGTGTTATGGTGGACTACTACCGAACTTTGGAAGTGTCGCGGAATGCGACTAGTACGGATATCAAAAAAGCGTAAGTCCAACATAATTTATTCAAATTAATACAAGTTTAAATTATTAGACTAACTATAGTTAGAAGATTCATTTGAAAAAATTGTTGCTTTAAGGTATCGTAAATTAGCACTAAAATGGCATCCGGATAAAAATCCAGATAATCCAGATGACGCAAATCACAAATTCAAAGAAATCTCAGAAGCTTACGAAGTATTATCAGACGGTAAGTCAAATTTTCTAAATATCTCTAGTAAAAAAAAAAAAAAACCACACTAATTAGTAAATAAAAGATGTAATTAATAAATAAAGTAAAAAAGGTAAATATGTGGCAATTGTGCAAAAGTGTGTGTTGTTTTTAAGTCTTTAAGTGATGCTTTTATTGCGAATGCGCTGAATCTCGTCTCCAATATTTTCTGTCCAAATGATTTAGATTCAAAACGGAAGATCTATGATAGTAGACAACAGCGTGCGTCGTCAATGAAGCCTCCGAAACACTATTTCCGCAGTTTCTTTACTTCCGAATCGCCATTTCATCGATTTTTCGGTAGATAGATAGTTCTTGTGTGTCTGATAACCATTTTTGGGGTTTAGTGCTAATACACACTGATCTGATCATGATTGAAGCTTTACGCTCTAAAATGACATCAACATTGCAACATCTACACCAATAACAATAACTATAGAATTCAATGTTGATATTAGCTTAGATTGTCTCCTCTAGCTTAAATTCATATTAATCAATTATAATAGACTAGACGCTGCTGGCTGTTCCCTCTTAACGCTATTTTTCTTGTATTTAACTAATAGTTTTGGTGTGTGGTTTATTGTGTTGTGCTACATATTTACTTATAAAAAGTGACATTAAATCAAATGTTGACAAACATTAAACTAAATCTACAAATCGACTAATAATAGATACATAAATACAACACTCTAAAACATTTATTCAAATTTAGTTATATGTGTATATAATTATAAATGTAGTTTTATTTATATTTAATGGAGCAATCTATAAGGAAAATCTGTAACACATTTTAAACTGTATTTATGTATATTTCAGGTAAGTAACGACTTCATTATTGACAACAATTTTGTTAAAAGTAAAACAAACAATTTTATAGAATATATTGTTTGATTTTATTTAAAAATAAATAAAAATAAAGTCGTTATTTACCGAAGTAAAAGAGAATCGACGACCGACCACATTGTATTTATAAAAATTGTGTAGGAATTTCAACAGTATTTTATAGATTCTCTTTACAGAATGATGAGTGAGTTGAGTGGGCTTTATTATAATGTGTATTCTTCATTGTTTTGTTATAAATAAACATGTGTAAATTGTTGCAGATAAAAAACGACGGGTATATGACCAATATGGGAAAGAAGGTCTTATCAACAATGGCGGCTCAAGGTCACGAAGACATGACGATTCCTTTGATATCCCGTTCGGGTTTCCCTTTACGTTCCGTGATCCAGAGGACGTTTTCCGGGAGTTCTTCGGTGGTTCACCGTTTGCTGATCTCTTTACTGGTAATTATACAATAATTCAGCTAACTTTAATTTTAGCCACCTAAAATAATGTCCATTTTGTATGTATGTATGTAGATATAAATGGAAGACACTCGCATCACCATCATCATAGGCGGGGCAACCGCCATTCACACCCCTCCCACCAGAATGCAGTAGCGTCTCAATTTTTCAATCCGTTCGGCTTCGGGATGGGCATGAGCGGCATAGATGACCTCTTCGCCGGCAACAACCAGAATCAATTCACCTCCTTCTCAACATTTAACAGTAGCACGTTCCACGGGCCACAGAGCGGCGCGTCGGCCATTAAACGAACGTCTACGTCAACGCGCTTTATCAACGGCAAGAAAATTACCACAAAAAAGTGAGCCTCATTTATATAAACACATCTAAAACTAACCATAAATAAAATGATAATCATATACATTGTTTACAGGGTGATCGAGAATGGAAAGGAGACTGTATTAGCTTACGAAAACGATATCCTAACGTCGAAAACGGTAAACGGCGTACCCCAATCGATAAAATACGGTTAAATAATAAAATAAAACAAATTGTTTGCGTTTAGATGATCCCCATTACTTTTTATTACTGTGTCCACATTTTTAATTAATCATACTCAGCTAAAACATCACCCAAACCCTCATCATACATACATACATAACTACATAGTAATAATAACACGTTGTTCCTCTCCCCTGCCCCCCCCCCCCCGTTTTGTTTACGGATGAATCATTTCGCGCTGCCATTGCGCGCATAGTGATTATTATTATTATTATTTGATGAATATCGTATGAAATAAATTATTTTTTGCCTATTATAATAATAATAAGTGTTGGTTTTGGGCATTTAAAGTCGCGGTGCCATTTTGAAAGAAAAAAAAAGTTAATTAATTAATAACGTGATATTTAAATTAGACTGTGTGAGAGAGAGATTGCGTGAGGAAAGATGGCGTATCTTTATGGGTATGTACAGTTGGATTAATATAAGTATTCAACTGTATGTATGTTATGTATGTAACCTTAGTATTCAACCTTATCATTTTATTATAATTGGTATAATTTTAAGACAAAGTGCTCAGGACATGATTTTTTTTAATTTTTTTTTGTTGTGTATACTTCTTTGAGTGAATAATCGTTTATTATCTATAAAGTTAATAACTATACATACCATACCGCTCGCTCCTGTCTACTGATGTTATCGACAATTTCTTCATTTTCTGATTATTCTCATTGTCGTGTTTGTTTTTGGTAATTGAAGATGCACACATTGTATATGAATCCACACACTTATGTTTAATTTTAAATTAATTCTAATCTTATTATTAAAATAATATAAAGAGGAAATCGAACACATGGAAATGTACTCTTTTAGATTTAAGATTTTTTTGAAAATAAAATAATTATTTAAATTTATATGCGCTCCAGCAAGTGCTTTTAAATAACCTAAACATAGAATGGTAAGTTCTATAATTGTGTCATTTCCCTAATAAGTGCACTTTTTTAAACAGAATTTTCTTAAATCTCATAGTAGCGATGTCAATTGTTTCTAAGAGCAATCTGCTAATTTGTTTCAAATCATACTTTATAATTGAACACACAATGTATATTAAATCAAAAAAAGTGTTTCATTTTTATTAAGTATTATTACAAAGTAATCTGGGCTTAAATTAGATAAATAATTCAATGACATTCACAGTGGGAGAATTTTACAAAATAACTCCAATGCATAATGAACCAATGAATGAATAGATTAATCACTATCAGAGTCAACTCCACTTGAGGGCGGTGTGCTTAAGATTTCTTCAGATCCGGAGTCATCCTTACTTGATTTTGAGGGCTGAATGAGCCAACAAATATTCACCATTTCGTTAACATACATTTAATACATTACATTTGTTAAACTTACCGATGAAGTTTTCTTCTTTTTCTTTTCATTCTCCTCTGCGCTATCTACATCTGAGTCATCTTTGCGTTTCTACACAAAAACAAACAAACAAATCATTTTATATTCATAAATCATAAAATTCATAACTTACTGATTGAGGTGGTTTCTTCTTCATCATTTTCTTCTTTTTATCATCATCACTTGCGCTGTCTACATCCGATTCCTCTTTACGTTTCTTTACAAACAAAACAAAATCATTTATAAAACAAAACAAACCAAACCAAAATTCAACTAAAACACGTACAGTTGCTTTTTCTTTCGTCTTCTTCTTCTCTTGTTCGCTATCTTCATCGGATTCTTCTTTACGTTTCTTCACAAACATAACATATATAGAATAATCATATAACTATAACATTCATCAAACACTTGCACTTACTTTCTCTTTTGCCTTTTTCTTTTTCTCTTGTTCACTGTCACTATCTACATCGGATTCATCTTTACGTTTCTTCACAAACATAACATATTAATTATCAAGTCTATATAGGCTCACTAATAAAACACTTACAGATGCTTTTTCTTTTGTTGCTGTTTTCTTCTTCTTTTCCTTTTCACTGTCACTATCTACATCGGATTCTTCTTTGCGTTTCTTCAAACATTAACAAAATTCACAAAATGTATTCATCTTGCATATCATGCTTGACTTACCGATGATGCAGCAGCAGCTTTCTTTTTTTTCTTGTCTGTATCACTGTCGCTCGCCACATTTGCTTCGTCTTTGCGTTTTTTCGGCGCTTCATTCTTCTTTTTTTTGTTGTCGTCGTCATCCGAACTGCTGTCATTATCGCTAATGTATTCTTTGCTCTTGAACGCTCCGGATTGTTTGATAGGTGATGCGACTGCTGGTTTACTCTTAGACTTTTTGTCCGCGGATTTCTTGTCTGGTTTCTTGTCCGATTTGTCTTCTTTAGCACTGCCACCGGACGCTATATACTCTTTCATTGCAATCGCGTAATCTTCCTTTGCCTTGTTTGCCTTTGCTTCCCATTCCTATGAAGTTCAAATATATAAAAGGTATAGTCCAAGAATACTACATATTACATCATCATCGAATGTCAATATTAGAAACAAATCATTTGACATGGTGGTGGGCACGAGTTCACCTAGAATAAAATGTTAGTAGGCGTTCCTTACCGATTTATTTGTAAGTTCCTTCCAGAGTTCGCCGCCCTTCTTGGCGATGTCCGTGACTCCTATGCCTGGAAAATCTGCTTTGATTTTGGGCCGCGTATCATTCAGCCACAACATGAATGCTGTCGTGGGCCGTTTGGGCCGGTTGCTGTCTTTCTCTTTACCCGCACGCCGTTTTCGTGGATTCTCAGACTGAACATATATAAGGTGGAAGATGTTTGGTATAGCGAGCACAAATAAATATCTATCTACCTTACCACAGTCTTCGCTGATTTCCTTTTCTCTTTCTTTTCTTTGTGCTTCTTCTTCTTCTCATCACCGGAGCCGGCTGGTCCTCCGTCTTCGCCAGCTTCGCCGGATTCACTGTCTGTATGATTGCTGTCATATCTAATCAATAAATAAAATATTTGTTCTAATCATTCTAATATTATTACTAGTACTAATATGAAGACTAGTCTTAATTCTAAAACTAGTTGTAATATTGATTCAAATAGGTACTAACTCTTCAGCCACATCGCTTTCCTCTTGATTCGGATTGAAATCCTCATCAGTACTCTCATCCGAATCGACATCATCCAACTCTGCGTCGCGTTCCTTAGCTTCCGCCTTAACGCGCGCCAAATACGCATCAGGTTCAGCCTCATTATCTGAATCACCGAAATCATCTTTATATGGTGCTTTATCCTAACCACAAAAACAAAACACACACATTAAAAAAATAATAATAATAATAATAAAATAAACAATAAAATACAAAACAACAGAAAAACTTACATTTTTACCGCGATTTTTAACATGCAACTTTTTCGAAGTGATAAAATCAAACAATTTCGAATATTCCTCTTTTTCGATGCTACTGAACGTATGGGTGGTCGCCGATTTTAGTTCAATCTCGAAATCGAATGATCGCGTACTTCCGCCGCCACGTGCGAAGTTCACCGAATTGATTTCCTCAAAGCGGATGTGTATCGGGGGTTTGTGCACGTAGATGAAACCGCGTTCTAGCGGGTATAAATAACCGGCGGCCGCTTTAAACGAACAGCCTATCGATGGCGTACCTGTATGCCTATTAAAATATGATTCAAATGATTCCGTTAGATAGATAGAGAGAGAACCGGTTTTACCCTACAAACGCGCCTGGTCCCGTCAATTTCCGGTTGATTATAACTTTCATTACTTTACCCAAAACTTCGTAAGTTGGTCCCGATAATTCTTTGGTTAATTTTCCCTCATATTTCTCTTTCAATTCTTCCCTAAAAATAAAGAATAGTATTTCAATAATAAAATTGAATGAGTGCTTGAATAACAACATACTCCGAAAACGGCAGTTCGATGGAGGTCTCTTCTTCTTGCCCGAACAACAACACAAGAAAATGATATCTAGTTTGGCCCTGTTTTATGGGCGGATCCAGGCTTACCACAAAGAACATTTGTCGAGAATCCTTGTGTGGCAAAACGAACATTCGTAATACTGTCGACATTGGGATTTTATAATCGAAAGTCTTTCCGTGAAGTTGAAAGAACGAGTGGAAAATTTTTATATCATAACGACCACTGAAATCATTATATTTTATAATAATAATAATAAATCCTCTTAAATATATATATATTATTTAACCGTGGTGTCAAACATTGGATCTCCCTAAATATCGCGATTGCATCACCAGACACACTAATCACGCTCGCCTTGTCCATCACTTGTTGTTGGAACGCTTCAACGGGGTCCAAATCACCCGCAAGTTCATTCGACGGAATAAAAAAGCGCATTTCCATTAAACTAACTGGTGCATCATCATTCTAATAAAAATATCGAATAAACTATAAATATAAATAAACTTTAAATGTGTATTACCTGATGAAACTCCAAGGTGATTTCATTTTTGCCTGTGTTACACTGCGAAACATGATTCAACGGAATTTCAAAAGCCGAATGAGTTCCAACATCAAAGCTAAGTGCAGCCCCGTTAAATTTCGCAGTTCCCCAATTCCAACCTTTCAAGCTTAATTCCTTCTCTAGCATATCTTTTTTGTAATTAATAGTAAAAAATTTGGCGACTTTATCCTTTTCCTAAACAATGATTAAACGAATTGTATTCAATTGTAAAATAAAAAACTAAAAACGTAAAACATGCACGTACAGTGTCTTTAAAGCCGCCAAACCGGTGCAAAGTACCATTTTTCAAAAAGATTCGAAGCCCCCAAGAACCAACGAACGTTTGGAAATTCACCATTTCCATATCGCTGCTTTGGATTTGCTCGACTTTGCCCGTTTTACTGTTTTTAAACGCGATATGTTGGTCGGTCATTTTTAATTTGCCTGGAGTCTGAGTTTTCGACAAATTGTTAGAAAATGAATACTTACACATATTTCTAATGTAATATATATAAATATATACCATAGACCCTTTTATCTCAGCCGTTATATCAGAATATTCTAGGAAATCCATAATTAACAGCAATATACACTTATTTATATTGTTATATTTTATGCACACTACAATTATAATTTGAGGTTATTTTTAAGGCGGTCTTTTATTACAGCAGTGTTTCCACTCACAAATAAAAATATATTATATTGAATATATGCACCGAGTGCACTGAAAATCGCAAATATATGTTAGGGTTTTTATTTAACAATGGTTGTCAACAGTTGATTTACGTTAATGGTTTAAAAAAATGGCTGCTGCAGTTAGTACGATGTTAATGTTTAATTATACATAGAAATAGTGTTTATTAATGATTCTTTTGTAGATGAATACATTTAAAATTAAGTTATTTATATGCATTATATATGGTATGTACTCTTATTTGAATTGTGTAATAACGTTTAAATTGTATGGGTCGATATTTTACGAACGATTCATTTTAAAAGTGTGCTTTCAAATATAAAGTTTAACTACGGAATATCTAATCATAATTTTATATGAAATTGTATTTTAACACCGCTGTATATGTAGATATCGTTTGATTATCAACAACGCAACAAATCTATATTTTAAGTGTATTATATTTGTTGTGGTCCAAGATAAATCATGTACAACGGAATTGGTCTTCAAACACCGCGTGGTTCCGGCACTAATGGCCATGTCCAACGAAATTGGGCACTTGTGCGCTCTCACAATAAGGACAAGTTGAATTATCGCACTGAAGAGGAACTCGCCAAGTTGGACGCGGCCACAAATCGACAGCCGAACAAGGAGATCTTAGACCATGAACGCAAACGGAAGATTGAGTTGAAATGTGTCGAGTTAGAAGAGATTTTAGAAGAAAAGGGGTAAAGATCATTTAAAAGAAAGTTAGGTTATTGTTGAAAGTGTCTCGTTCGTAGGTATGAACAGAATGCGATTGAAAATAAGGTGGAAAACTATCGAAAAATGCTGATGGGACATGATGGCAAAATCGATATGCCGAGGGACGAATGGGGCAGAGTTGCGTGAGTTCTATTCTTTTAATTATATGTATTATCTATGCATTTTAAGTATACATAATCATAATAATAATAATAATAATAATACAGTTGTTGCCAAAACACAAAAAAGAAGCTGTTGGTTTCATTACAAACAATTTAATGCAATACACAACAACAAATACACCAAAATAATCGCAACATTTACATAACTTTAACATCATCAACATCAACATCGTCATCATTTAGCGCATTTTTCGATTTCGGAGTGTCTGATTTCTTTTTGGAGTCTGCCCCTTTCTTTGTGACCTTTTTCGTAATCTTCGTTGATTGTTGTTTCGCTAGTGTTTTCGGTGCGTCCAGTTTAAGTAGGGTGCGTCGGTGGTTGACTTCTTCGCGTCCCATATTGAACCGTTTGAACCACTGGAACGCTGTACTTTTCGACATGACCCCATCGCGGTACACCTCTTTCATCATTGCATATGATTCGGTGAACTGTTGACCAATCTTCACGCAGAATTTTAAGTTTACGCGCTGGTCATGAAAATTCTTCATATTTTAATGAGATTTCTTACTGTCAGCACAATTTGGAATTTATAACATTATCACTAAAGTGGACGGTTTCTGGGGGAACCTAACCTTTTGTGTGTATTTGTTTTTATACTTTCATAGTTTGCTTAGAGCTAAACACACTTATAGAAATGAACATGTATTGTATTGTATTGTATTGTATGTATGTACATTTAGGGATTTTCATTTTTTTAAATTTAAAGAATGTGGACATGTTACATTTGTGCTCTAATGCCATTAGAAATAACAAATACTAATTCAGCTAGTATTTACAACAACAACAAAACGCTATTATTTGTCACAAAACAAACTGGATTATTATTTGTAATTGGTAATTGAGTGCAAAGTGAGAATGAATGATCGTTCCTTATAAATTGTCGAAGTGCATTTAAAATTGATTCGCGAACGGAAGCGAAAAGGAAGATACAAGGCAGCGAGGATTAGAGACGACGTCAACATTTTCGCAGCATGATAGCAACGTATTACACAGCATCCTGCCTCCAAATCGATATGATTTCCCCCCCCCCTGCTTTTCTCATCTCATTCCCTGCAACCCCCAAACCCCCCTACCAGTGGCCGCCTGCCGCCACCGCCAGTAGCAAAATGACAGCCGCCGTCGTTTGGTCGCGCTGTATACCACCTACCTAAAGAAATGTCCAAAATGTAGGCAAAATCCTACGTGTAAACATTATAAAATCACTATATGTCTTCCAATGGTTCACGATTTTGAATCTTACACGTGTGTGATATTTGATAAGTTGTCGTCTTCCAAATCTAACAAATGTTAAACGTATTTTTATTATATTTATTACAAATATCGCGTTATATCGATTATATATTATTATTAATAGTGCTTCCACTTATTACTTACGTAATTGAATAACAAATTAATTTTATTTCATCTAATAAATAGTGGTAATCAACCTGCTTCCACTAAATTAAATACATAGTATATTTTTATTCACGTAAGAATTATTAAATACTAGTTTGTGTGAATTTTAACATATTTCTTCAATTTGCTACTATATTAATAACATATTATACCGTATAAAATACAACAAAGCATTGTACTAATTTTACCAAATTTACCGCTACAAATTATCCAATTAGCTACAATATTAATTAATATCGGGTGCTTCGAACTTGTTAAAAACCAAAACCATAATTTAAAAATACGTTATAAAATAAATAAAATATTGTACTAATTAATACATCGTTGAAAATAAATAAAGCAAAATGTTGTGTGCTGGAAATAGAGGTCGGTACGCGGTCGACGATCGTGTATTGTTTGAGAGACTCTGGCGTGGCGCCCTGTGTCAGGCACTAGGTGACAAGGGCCCCACGACAAGTGCCCCCCTAAGAGGTGCTGTTGCCGGTCCCCCAAGACGTAGTATGGTACCGACAGCGGTACCACCAGCACCAACACAGTGTTGTTGCCACTGTCATTGTATGCGTGTGTTACGAGACGACACAATGCTACCAAATCAGACAATTGGCAAACAGAATTCGTCAGTGAATGCCAAAACTATGCGTTCTGTCGTCAGGTAAACACAAAACTATCCGTTTACACTTGTTCTTTTTTATATATATATATATATATATATATATATATATATATATATATATATATATATATATATATCATAAACAACAAGTAAAAAAAAAATGTGTTTCTTCTTTGAAAAATCGCTATTAATTTATATTTACGTTTCCCTTGTTACAATACATATTGATTATGTTTCATAGCAATCGTAGGCTGAATTTAAAACAAAACAAACGCATTTTAATAAAGTCGAGTAAGGTCCACTCAAGCTTTTTAATAACATGGAACAAAAAAAAAAAAAAAAAAATATATTGTAAACTATCTAATTTGAAAATTGAACGTAATTAATCTGCATAGAAATAAATTGGTTATAATCTAGTATGCCTAAAGTGTTAAAAATGAATGCAAATGCATGTGCATATTATACACGGAAGAAGTATAATGTAATGTGTAATACAAGTAACAGGGGCATATATTGATTATTTCAACCAAATGGGGTTGTTGGTTAAGGGGGTAAAGGCAGGGAGAAGGGGTGTGCGGGATGTAGAAGGGGGAAGCAGTGCGCTCTGTCGTAATATGATCAGTCGGAGGCGAACCGCCATCTGCTTATGCGATTGTTGTTTATTTTTGTTTCTTATATACGCTGTTGAGGGGCAAAATGGGACAAGAAACTCGTATTAAGTAATATACTCATTTTATATACATTTATATAGAATTACTGATTCATATAATAATATGTGTTATTTAAATGTAATCATTTGATAATTTCCAGTGTAACAGAAACACATCAAGTAGCGGAAGCTCAGCAAGAGAAAAATGCAAAATTACGCGAAGCATTTGGTATATCGGAGTACTTTGTCGATGGCAGCAGTTTTGATCCAGCTCGCGAGGCCAAAGAGCAAATCGCTCGGACAAACGCGATCGCGATCCGTGAACAGGAGAAACAAAAAGATCAGGAACACTCGAAACGGTACCAGCTATTGAACACACCCAGCCCTGAACCGGCCGCAGAGAAGAAAAAGAAAAAACGCAAGAATAAAGATGAGTAAGTCATATTATTTATATTTATATATATATATATATTCATTCATTCTATATAGAGTACATTCTTCTTTTAGTTCTTCGAGTGAAGAACCAAAAAAGAAAAAGAAGGGCAAACGGCACAAGAAAGATAGGTATGTCTACTAAATATATTTGTATATACAAACAAAACACTAAATATATGTTTCCACTTTATTTATGATTTTACGGTGAATTTTGTTTTAAAATCGATAATAATCATTATTTCACATTTTTGTATTGGTGAACAATTTACTAGACCAATGTCCACCATTACCTCCCCCCACCACCACCCCCCACCCCAACGATACAGTGCCCCGCCTCCAAATAAGATTTTTAATATTTGTGTGTATTTTTTCAAAGTCATTCTCAATAATTGACGGCTCATCAGGTAATGGCTTAACATATAAAATTCTCAATAATTACACAATATTGTTGCTATTTAATTGTTTATTATCTATCTATTTGTTTGTTTGTGATTTTTGACAATAATAGCTTTACTCCTACTTCTAAAAGTACGTCTGAAGAATGCCCTCAGGTGCGTTCTCTATATTTCTGTTGTGATTTTTGTTTTAGTTTTTCGACCATTTTAGATTCATTCCTTCAACACACGATTCAATAATAAAAAAATATTCATTATTAATTTTAAATTGCGTATTTAAAAATATAAAACTTAACTTATAAAGCCAGTTTGATACTGTTTAATATGCAAAGAAATATATATATATATATATATATATATATATATATTGGCTAGTGTCAAACAAGTTTTAGAATAGCAGCGAAAGTCTCCCGAAATATTCGTAACTTAAATAAAAATCGACACTTAAGCATGATTTTGTAGTGTGCCAATGATTTATTTTTCTCTACTTAGATCTGCCAAAGAGAAGAAGGAAAAGAAGAAATCAAAACGTAGGAAACGGAAGTCGACACCGGTGTCATCGGATAGCGATGAATCGTCGAGTTCTTCGGAAGAAAGCAGTGACTCTAGCAGTGAAGATGACAAACGGAAAAAACGCAAGATGAAAAAGAAAGAGGTTAGTCTTATTTTGTTTAAATATTTAACATAATCAATCCTTAAAATGAATTGCAAGTTTTTCCCTTGGATTATTTCAATTTAAATTGGTATTTGTGATAAGAAATTTAAATATTTTCTTTTTTTTTTTACAACAATTCTTTTGCTTTAGTTTAAAAACATAAATCAATTAAGCTTAGTTTATAATATGTACGTGAAATGATTTAATTTTGAGTTATACTGGGTGCTGGAACGATGAATCACTTATTTTTATGAATAGTAGACATTTTCAATGTTGTTTCTCCTAACGTTAACGTCCGTCTTACATGATGACTTATAATAATGAAGTAAAGAAATTCTCTATTGGTTGATTATTTTCCCAAATATTATTGTTTTTTGTTGAATTTTAATTTTTTAATGCATGCTCATGTGAAATGCGAGATATGATTGGAAGTAAATATTGTTCTGTTCTGAACCTTGCGCAACAATACGTAGGATAGCCCATATGAATATGGGCAAACCGCCAACGATAGTAAGTACTTCCCTTGCCACGAAAACGTCTGTCTCTAGCACAAACAATTTACGTACATTTACTATTTTATTTCATTTCATTTACCTGCATGCTCTACATCTACCGCTTAGAGCACACATTCAAACAAACATTATTTATTATAATATACAATTTGTTTTTATTTTCTACTTTTACACTCATTTTATTATTTCATACGTTATAAAAATAAATTATTTAAAATTTTACAACTGGCTTTAGTGGAATCGTTGTGCTCTAACGGTTGATTTATAAATCAGATCATGTGTCTGTGTGTGTGTGTGTGTGTGTGTGTAATCGCACAAGTTAAATAAAGAAATAAATATAAATGCGATTATTTATATATATATATATATATGCAAATTAATTAAATGTTAAAGTAATTTACCCTAATATTTAAAAATAATATGTTAACAAAAAATATTTGGCTTTTACACTGTTATTTTCAACACATTAGTTATCATATTCACATTTTATTAGTAAACACACAAATGAATATCTCAGGTATTTTTTGTTATGATACCTTGTTAAAACAATTATATATTTCCGTAAAAGTAAATAAATATGAATGTTACACTTGAAATACTTATATATATTTGACTGTCATATAATTAAATAGAGAGACTGATCTGTAATTATTATTATATAACTATAAAGTTTGCATTTTGGTTTTTGTTCGTGTTTATTAAGTTTAGGAGTGGCCCTTGGATCTATTGTTAATTTTGGAAATTTAATTTGTATAGAAAAAACGTGTATCTAAGAAGAAGCGACGATCATCTTCTGATAGCTCCAGAACTAGGTAAGTTCACGACAAAACCACATATCATCACCATTACCACCACCACCACCATTAAATCTAATCAATATCTTCTTATCTAAATAAAATAGTTCCCCTGAACCACCAGCGAAAAAATCCAAAACTGACCCAAAACCTGATAAAGCCAAAGACGCGAACGACCCCAAATGGAATAAAGGTCACAAACGTCCCACTTATGACGATCGGAACGTGGACCGCCACTCGAAACGGTACCACGATGAACCGGAACACAAACGGCGTAGCCGGTCACGTGACCAACACTTAAAACCAACCAAGAAACAGTCTCATTACTCGACATCACCAAAAGCGCAAAGTCCACAAAGACGAAGAAAATCAGCTGAGAGAAAACGTTATTCAAGATCCCCCGTTGCTGAGAAACGTACTAGTCGCAGTCGTTCTAGAAGCAATTCACGTCGAAGACCACCACAGCAGCGCAAACCGGATAATAAAAATGCAACAACAACAACATCAACAACAACAAAACGAAATTATTCTCCGTATAAAAGGCGTTCTAATTCACCGCAGAAATCTAAATACTCGCCAACTAGACCACGGCGTTCCAACTCACCCCAAAAGTCTAAATATTCTCCAACTAGACAACGTTCCAACTCACCCCAGAAGTCAAAATACTCTCCCAGCAGAGCACGCCGTTCTAAGTCGCCTCAAAAGTCTAAATATTCTCCAACTAGACAACGTCGCTCAAATTCACCTCAGAAATCAAAATATTCCCCGAGCCGGCAAAAGCGTAGGTCTAGGTCTAAACAAAAGGTGTCTCCGGTGAAACAAGTAACACATAGAATAAAGTCACCTACTTACAGAACCAAATCACCACCCTATAAAGCTAAATCGCCGTCTAATAGGACGAAATCTCCTAATTCTAGAGCAAAATCTCCCTATAGACAAAAATCACCGGTTACTAGAACAAAATCACCAAATTCTAGAGCGAAATCACCGACTTACAAAGTAAAATCGCCTCCTAGAACCAAATCACCGTCTTCTAGAGTAAAATCACCAATTTATAAAAAACGATCAGCTTCACCGAAAGTGAAATCTGTGTCACCACAATCTCGAACGGTTTCAAAACGAAGATCCTCTTCACCAAAACATCGATCACCCACTCCGAAGAAACCAACCAAACGTTCCGTGTCGCCCGCATATCGGAAGCGATCCCGATCACCTAAAGCACGATCACGATCCCCGAAACCACAAAAAAGATCACCAAGTCCAACGAAACGCTCGGCCAGTTCAAGAACTAGAACCAATGATGCTTCGACTAAAAGTAGAAAATATTCACCATCTTCAAAGTCGCGAGATCAAAGTTATTCGCCGAAACGCAGTCGTTCTAGCTCTAGGCCACCGAAGAACGAACGCGACCAAATTAAATCAAAGAAGCCGCCAGAAAATATGTTGTTCTCTAGACATTATCAAGATAGCAAGCTAAAGTCTCCCGAAAAATCACGTCGAAGTCACAGATCGAGTACGGATTCGGACAGTTCACCGGATCGCTCCAAACCGAAAAATGCTAAGGCAGAATTAAAGAAGTTGTCATCGACGAAAAAGCATCTGAATCCAGCGCCAGTAGTACGATTGCGCTCGTCGAGCGAAGAGCCCGAAACAGATAACGACAATGAAAAAGTGGACGAGGAGCGCGAGAAAGAAATTCGAACTCTTAAGTTATTAAAATCAGACTTGACGGCAAAAGCTAAAGAAACACTAGAGAAGAAAATGCCAAAAATGGCCAATAAATCACCTGAGAAATATGATCACTTCGATATACCGAGCATTAAGAATCATTCGCCGCCAGTTGAAATTCTAGCGAAGGTTGACGTGAACCCGATTAAGTTAATCCCACTTAAAAAGCCGATTCACTCGCCCGAATATTTACTGAAACCAGATGAATTAGTTGTAGCGAAAGTGGATGAGACTAAATCCGTTGTTGATTGGGACAAAATTGAGATAAAACGTGAAACACGGCCAGTGAAAGTCGAAGAGCGTCCATCGAGCAGTAGGTCCAGATCGAGATCAGATTCGCGAGATGCAAAGGAGCGCAAGAGCCGCAGTTCGTCTAGGTCTTCATACAGGTGACATCATTTTACTTTTCTTGTTGTTGAACAATATATATATATATATATATATATATATAAATATATATATATATATATATATATATATATATATATATATATATATATATATATATATAATATATATATATATATAATATATATATATATATATATATATATATATATATATATATATAATATATATATATATATATATATATATATATATATATATATATATATATATATATATATATATATATTTTATGTATATCCCTTTAAAATAGTTCAACACGTAGAAGTCGTAGTGGCTCGTCGTCGGATTCGAGTCGGTCGCGTTCACGCAGCCGTTCTGGATCGAGATCGGGTTCACGTTCGCGATCCAGGTCACGGTCGCATAGCTCGTCTTCGAGCAGTTCGACGAGCAACTCCAGGAGTCGCTCACCGTCGATTCCACGTCGCCACGGCTCTCCTAGTTTCTTGGATAGACGTCGTATTACAAGGTAAGCGCATGCATTTTTATACATTTTCATTTATTTATATCGATCTTTACTAGTTGTTTTATTTTTACAGCCTATTCGTTTTTTATTAGTACTTATAGTTGACTTATGGAATTGTTCTTCTGTTTAACATCCGTCGTTTCGTATTCAATTTAAATAAATTCATTTTACCGTTATCATTTTAAATATCTTTCGGTCAACTTTACTAATTTTTTTTTATTTTTTTTTTACCAGACAGTTCTTATATATATACGCATCGATGTTATATTTGTTTAATTCGTGCTTGATGAATTATTTTAAAACATGTATCAGAACCGTATTTAGACCGAAAGTGACTAGATGTGAAATAATTGTTTAAATATTTGAACAATTCCAATACTTAAGCCGGGAATATAAACTTGTGTAAAAATGCGTTAAATTGAAGTTTCTGGTAATTTTTCATATCGTGCACACTAGACATATCAAAGAACTATGAAGTTTTTTTTTTATTTAAATAAATACTAAGTAATCATGCTGTACTTTATATTCCTGAACTTTTTACTAGTATTAAAAGCTACTACTTATTATTTATATTCCAACATATCTTATTAAAACAAAATTTCCCTGATTCGGTATATTTGCAATTTCTAGTTTTCATTATTTACTTTACAGTCAGAGCAAAAAGGATTCAAGAAAACGTTGATCCCGATCCAAGATTTTTCAATTAATAATTATATAAAAACAAAAAAAAAATATATCTAAAAATAATTCGAGAATAGTATGATATACTAAAAAAAAGAAAAATATTGGGAATGATTGATTGATGGATGAATGTGAAACAATACATTTCGTGTGTGTTATATTATTTGCCATTTAATTTTTTTTTAAGCATTTTACGTTTATATTGTAACATTGTTGTGTAATATCATTATTTTTTTGGTTACATGTATATGAATAAACGAATTGAATGTCATTATTACAATTCTTATTATTTGTTAGTAATTTGAATTTTGTTTCCAGTTGTCACTGTTTAGTTTGTAGAATTTGCACTCGAGTGTATAGAGTTATTATTTTTGAATCCGCAAGATGTCTCCACAGATCTAAGGTTAGTAATTGTGTACGCTACATTTTTAGTGCATGTTAGTGTAAAGTTAGCGCATGCGTATCAGAACAAATGGATTACTGTGTGTATGGTGAACTAATATTACAATCGCATAATCGCATTAAAAATACTAATTTATCATTTATAATAATATCATATAATAACAATGATAATAAATAAAGGTTATAACCTCTTAGAAAAACTAAAATTATTTACGTCATTGCATGGAAATATATATTCTTTTCAAACTAATCTTCTCTTCATTTAAAAACCGATTATTTGTCTGAATAATGAACCATCAATATACAGTTTAGATGACAAATATCGAAACAAATTGATTGTTCATTATGCCGCTCGAACCGTATATATATATATATATACACGCCACAACAAACTATGTTTTATAGTGCCCGTAAGCGTCCTATACCATATCATCGGCCTACGCCATCATCACCCTCGTCAGTAAGTAGTTGGAGCAGTCGCAATAGCAGTCCGTGGTACTCGCGCGTGACGTCTCCCGTACCACGTGAGCAGCGTAGCAGCCGCAGCGTGACCGGGTCACCACGCTCGCCGGCGCCACGCTGCACCCTCTCACGGTCACGCTCAAGATCACCGCGCCTACTCGCTACTTCGGCAATCATCGGTTACTCCCGATGATTATTGATATGGTAACATTGCCTATTCGGGCTTCTCGAATCGGCATTGTGATCTAGTACAATGTTTTATGTTTTTTACATAGACACAGCATAATCAAGTACATAGTTTATGATTAAACAACAAATATGTTTACATTTACGATTTTGTTGTAAAATCAAGAATTTCAAGTAGGCATTCCAAACCAATTTTCAATTCAGCAATATTGATTGATTGATTGCTTGATTCCCGGCAAACACATATGTATATATTACATATTTATATGCTAGATATGTTTTAGCGTTTTGTCTTTGCTGGGATATATTATTTATACATTCCAATTTTTGTGATTATTTTTCTCTAGTCGAATTTTTTAAGTCTGATATTATTGTATGCAATATTAGATATATATATATTAAGGTAAAAAAGAAAAAGAAGTTCAAAATTATCAACGATTATTGTATATGCGTAAGGCTTTATAGATTATGTATGTCCTACTGTTTCAATTTTATTATTATTATTTTACTTTTTTTTATTTATACATTTTCTAATATAAAATGTACGGTTATTGTACATTAAAAACCACTCTAGTCAGCCTCCATCCCCTCTAAATTGATTAATAATTTGTTTTTTGATACATTTTCTTAATAATATGTACGGTTATTGTACATTAAAAATGCGTCTAGTCAAGTCCCTCTAAGTTGAGCCGTTCAAACACAATTAACAATTGATTCATAATGTTTTGCTACTAATTATTTAAAGTTGTTATAAAAATGTGAATTTTGAGAACGGCTCTGCAATGTAGTACTCAGAAAAACGAATGGTACTCCATTCTATATTAATGATATTGTAGCAAATTGTTGAGATTTTTGTCAATGTGATTTATTTTATTCGTTAGCTATTTATTTATTTATACATTGTTTTTATTTATTTATTTATTTATTTCAGTACATAACGCATCTCTGATACATAAGTCTTGTTATGTAACTACTTAAATTTGCGCTTTGTTGGATCAGTACCGTAACCTGGCAGGGGCAAGTATATATATATAAAAAAAATAAAAATTAGGGGGCCCAAAGCCATACGAAAAGCTAGTTACGGCACTGGTGAAAATATGTATAATTCATTCATTATATATATAGTTTCAAGAGCTACAAGAAATAAAATGTATTATTGTTGTGGATAAATGCATTTTATTTATTTATTTATTTATTTACTGACTTATAAAAAACTAATAACAATACACATACATATGTAAAGTACAAAACATATTTAAATGTAATAAATCCAAATGTTAAAAAAATGAACAGACAACCGAAATGATTACATATTAATTGTTACGTTTTTCTTGTTTCGCTCGTAACTGATGCGCTAGATAAATAGACCAGAAGAACCCCACGAAATTCATAAACAAAACTCTTAACTGAAATGAAATAAAAATGTTTGTATTATTAACAAACACTAAATGTTTAGGTTAGGTTAAGTATTTAACTTACCACTGGTGGTACCACACTTAAGTTAATACATTGCAGCAAAGTGAGCCATTTCCAATTCGCTTTTAAAACTGGCCAATACGTTCGCTCGATATGTTTTATGGCGGTTGCGTGTGATTTGCCCTCCAGTCGCGCCAACATATAAATTACAAACGCTTGATAAATCGGCGCGTAAATTAAACGTTCAACAAATAATTTTTTGGCAACACTGTGGCCAACCTCATCTGAAATTAGCCGCTCTAGCGAACTATAAAACATGTGTGGCACAGTACCACCGAACAACAACCTAAATCAAATCATTTGTTTAATTATTATTAATAAAATGATTATAAGACACATTTACACATATTATATTTACCCGAAAAGTCCAAATGATATAATACTATCATGATTCAGCACTTTGTTGCCGCATAAATACTGTGAGGCAACATTACCGCAAATCGCGATTACGCCACTAGAAATATGATGTATGTATGTTTAGTGCATCATGTTTTTGCGTTTCTCACACATTCATTCATTATTTTACCTGCTCAGTGCCCTAGTCCGGATTGGATTCAGGTATAACTGCTCTAAATATGCAGTGAATACACTCAGTATTGGTTTTGAAAGCGACATTATTGAAATCACGTAACGAATTGTTTTAAGACACACAAACAAGGCACTTATCTTGTTTTATGTTATCAAGACATAAAAAACAACACTAGTTAAACTAAACACCGTCAAGCAAGGAGTTGTTACGTTTGAGTACTACAGTCAAGGTCAATATTCTATACAATGTTCAAATTATTGTTATCAAATATTAAAAAAGGTTAGTTGGCAACACTGATCTTATCATAACATTATTACGTAAATTAATAAGAGTGAAAGTTAAATACATTACCAAATACGGGCATTTATTTCATGTTAAACAATTACAAATCAATAACAAAACCTCTAATATACATTCGTTGTTTACACATTAACACAGTAAATATGTCGATTGATATTGGAGGTATTTTTTAAAACGTTTTATTTATTCTTTATATAAAACAAATTAACAAAACAATTACATTTTATTTCATAGGTATGCGTACATCGTATAAAGATAAATCGCAGGCATTTTTAGAACAGGATATTCCAATTAAGGAGCCTATAAATCAATTCAAATTGTGGTTCGATGAAGTTAAAGATAATAAAAGCATTGTGGAGCCGAATGCGATGTGTCTGGCAACTGCAACAAAGTAATTTCTCGTATATTATAACCTCATTTACTATTTTAGTTGGGAACACTGACAAAATCTTTGAAAAAATGATTTATTACTACATGAAGCAGTGTTCCCAACTTATAATAATAAAATCGTTACCACGGCAAATAAACCTTGAATTCCACATAGAAATGCAGTCCCTTCCGCAAGGTTTGTGCTTTTAAAAGGTTACGGGAAAGAAGGCTTTAAATTTTTTACACATTATGATAGCCGTAAAGGTAAAGACTTAGTAAGTTCATACAATTTATCATAAAGAAAATGAATTAACAAGTACGAATTGTTTAGGAAGAGAATCCTGTGGCAGCATTAACGTTTTATTGGGACATTTTTAATAGATCTGTAAGTTGGTATATAACATTGTTTGTTGTTTCCTTTTTCGTGTGAATGACAATGTCATTTTAGGTACGAATCGAGGGACAAGTGAACAAATTGGATTGGAGCGACGCCGATAAATATTTCGATTCTCGTCCGAGGCAAAGTCAGATAGGTGCGCTAGCAAGTAAACAAAGCGTAGCGATCAGTGATCGTAATGTTTTATGCTCGAAAGAAGCGGAATTAGCAGCAAAGTTCAAAGATTGCGCCGTACCTAGACCTCCAAATTGGTAATTTCTATGCTTTATGCGGTTTACTTTTGTACAAATAATGAATGAGGTTGCTTCTTCAGGGGCGGATATTTACTAGTGCCCGATTCAATTGAATTCTGGCAGGGGCAAACTGATCGTTTACATGATCGAATTAAATTTCGCAAATTGAGAGCAGCAGAAGTTGTCGATGGTGCTTTGTTACATCAGGGAGAAGATGGCTGGGTGTATGAAAGATTGTCTCCTTAATTACGCTTCATATTTACCTCATAATCATTCCATATCGGTAAATAAATTGTAAATATTACATGACAATTTTCATAATTTCCCGTTGTACTCCTTCGGTTAATTTCCAAACTATTTCCGACCGAAATTTTCCGCTCTTTTTCAACTTTTCCTCAAATAATCGCGTTCCGCCTCCTACTCCAAAATAATAAGTCTTCGCCGCTAAATATCTGATTTATTGTCAAGAAACTTTTCTTTTTTTGTTTTAATTAATTTTAGAATTTAATTCTTTTTAAGTTAAAAGGATACATTGTGCCATTAACTTCCAATAATTCACTGAATAATTCTATAAGTTTCTCGTAATTTTCTGGATTATAAATTGTTTCGGAAGTTAAAATGAAATCATATTTAACATTCGTTAAATTTATAAATGATTTCCAGTCCCCTGAATAAAATTTACAACCGTCTAAATGTTTATCGAAATTTAAAATCACGTTTGGTATTGTTGTATATTCTATTACTTCCTTATTCTATAACATATATATATATAATACTTGAATTGTTATTATCTAATCTCAAATGGTGAACAAACTTAATTCTTAAGTTGGAAACACTGGACAAGTTCGCTTATCGAAATTAGCAACATATAGAAATGTATGCATATGGTCACATTGCATCAATCGTGTTCGATTAGGCACGAGCGAGTCCGCTATTTTGGCTTGATCAGTGTTCCCAACTGAAAGAAATGTCACCACACCACAGCTAATGAAAACATACATAATCCTGAAAATCAACTAAAGCCCCTTTCGTTAAGGGGAACAGCCCTAACATGCCGGCCCCACAACCCAAATCTAAAACCCTTTTGCGTGAAAACTGAATATGTTGCTCACTTAAATAATTAATTAAATCGCTGGTACATTCCCAAATTTTTAATCCACCTAAATAATAATAATAATAAATAAGCTCAATTTAAACCATACATATATATTGTACAAAATAAAAACCTTCATATTTTGAGGTTATCAGGTCAGAGTGATCAGTTTCCGCCTTTAAAACAAAATTCAAATCATCCTCAGAGCGTAATTGATTTAAAACTACACTCGATGCTACGTGTACAAAATCAATTGATTTACATTTAAATTTATTGATACTTAATAGTAAATCCTGTATGTCGTAATTGTTTACAACGGGCACAATTTCTTCTGACTCCAACCATTTCGTAACAGGTTTTGGTGGTTCATCTATTCAAACCAAACAATAACAAAATGAAAATTAAGTTTAATTAGTATAATTACAATTTTCTTCATTATCTGCACTAGAAAAACCAAATTTAAACATTATTAGCTATATTCTTTTTACGCAAAATCTCAGCTAGGCTCAATTATATGACATGCTCTTGCTCTGTCTGCCCCATGTGAGATGTGATGTGTAGACAGAGCGAGAAGATAAATTTTAACTGAAACAAGCGAGTTTTCTACACAATCATACCAACCATATCCAAAATTAATAGTATTAGTAATCATGTTATTTAGCGAAATTTACTATTTAGATCAATTTTACTATGTATATTCTACAATTTAGTTAATGATTGTATTATATATTTGCGAGGAAATGGGTTTGATAGTAGAAAAAAATGAGGTTGTATGCAAAACAGTTTGGAGGACACTCAACTGTTCTGTCATCGTGACAGTTGACAGTTTCTAGTTTCACTTGGGTGCTGAAGTGTCAAAGTTGGGTGTGTGTCTTGTATAAATAAATAAATACATAAATAATTTATTTATTATGTTTAATTGTTGTTTGAATGTGTGTTAATTAATGGCTTCACTATCGTTACCCAGGGCGTTACAACAACGAAAAACTAGTTTAGAAATCGAAAGGGAAAATTTTGAAAAATGCCAGGTGAGCCTTTTCCATAAGTGTGCTTAAGTGGCCGCATGTTTTCAATTCATTAACACCTGTTCATGATTTGAATGAATTTTACAAATTGTTTCATTACAATTTATAAAAACAACACGTATTTGTTTCAAGGTTAATATTTTTAATGTTTATAAGCTAATTCGAATTGTTTTTTTTTTAATTATCGATCATTCCTAATAACTATAACTTATATATATAATTATAATAAAAATTGTGGTGGATCCTATTATGAATTAAAATTCCTAGAATAGTTGCTATAGATATTAGCTATGAACGTAAACTAGGGCAAAACATGCAATTTATATGTGTGGGCGATTTTATCAGAACATGCGATGTCGCCGTGAAAACATTTTTTTTTAATTCGTATATTTTATCAATACTTTGTAGATAAAGAATATTTGAATTGTTATCTTCCACTAGTTAAGATCTTAATATGATTTTATTAAATAATTATCACTACTGAACATTTAATTGCTACAATGTATTTAAAAAAAAAAAACAATTGCTTGCCGGATGTATAGAAAGTTTGGTCGTGTGTCTGTCACGTTCTAGGAAAAAACATTGTGCACAAAAAAAGATTCATTCATATTATTCTATTTATATATGTATATGGTATGTGTATATAAAGCACAGTTCTATAAATATACAAACTCTGGTTTGAAAATAAACACTAACAGATGTTTTATGTTCATAAAAGCGCAAATATTTATCGAACCCCAAACGAAAATAGATGAACGACATGACATGTCTAACATTGAAAACGTCGCTACGAGTCTCGCCTAATTAAACTTTTTTGTCTTACAGTTCCTTCCGGTTATCACACTAAAACAATTTTACTTTTTAGCTGCTTACATCCCATAAATAACAATTTTTTATAACTATTTAATCATTTTATTATTACAATATTATTTTGCATGTTTCCAAAAAATGCATGATATTTCAGATAACCAGTAACACCTATCGCTATACCTGCTTTTATTAACATGTCCGTAACCATTGAAGAAAAACGTTTTACGAATTTGGTAAGTTAAGGGTTCGAATTTTATTTGTCCCTAGTTTTTAGAAATAAAAAAAGTGTATATAATAGTAGCGATGTATATATATATATATATATATATATAATGTCGGTGATAACTAAAGGATGTTAAATAGTAACTACTTCCGGTGCCCTGATAGAAATACCAGTGCTTTTAAAACATTTAAACATAATCGCCAGTATATTTGTTATTTATCAATGATCCCTCCCCCCTTCAGGCAACTGCAATACAGAAAGCTATAAGTAAAGACGAATCACCATTGAAACAGAAACATGTGCGAAGCGCAATTATTGGCACTTTTGAGGAGAAAAGTGCCCAAACATTTTGGGTGGTCGTGCTACGATTACCGCTGCAAGAAGACAGAATAATCGCATGGAAATTTTGTCATGTTTTACATAAATTGTTGCGAGAAGGCTACTCGACAACAATTCAGCATTCGCAAAGGCACCGAGACGTGTTGGAAGATTTGGGCAAACTTTGGGTAGGTAAATTGTTCAAAACAAACGCTCTAAGAAACGTTTACTGTTAAATATGTACTGTGTGTTAATACCATGTTTTTATGTGTGCTCGTAATGTGACACATTTTTAACACGGTACATAATCACTAAAGACAATAGAATTACATTTTCTATTTTCCTGTTTAGTTTTACTTTCTTGTGTTTAAGAAATACAAACAAATTTTACATCTTACTTTTGAATACATTTCGAACAATTAATTTGTAAATCAATTGATTAAATATGTATTTTAGGTTCATTTAAAAGATTCATATGGCAAACTAATACGTTTATACTGCACATTATTGCTAGCGAAATTAGATTTTCATAGGCGTAATCCAAGATTTCCGGGCAACTTAGTCGTATCGTATAGTGACTTAGAGACCATATGTGAAAATGACATCAATAATTAGTATGTGTAATGAAATGAAATTTGTTGAATCATTATAATATTGTTTGAAACAATTTTAAATGTAGTTTTCAGATGTCCGTTGAAATGTTCGATTATATGGACACTATTTTGGATTTACAAACAGCTAGTAAGTTTATTATATTTCATTTCGTATTGATTTACTAAAATTTGGTGAATTTTAGTATTTGGATCGATTGATAGATCCCGATCGAACTCTATGACAAGTTCAGGCCAATGTCGTTTATCTCCACTGATACCTTGCATCCAAGACGCATCTAGACTCTACGATTTTTGCGTCAAACTTCTATTCAAACTGCACGGGACCCTTCCTCCCGACACCCTCTCAGGCCACCGAGATCGTTTCATTAAACAGTTCAAAGAATTAAAACTTTTTTACCAAAACTCAAACGCACTGCAATATTTTCGCAATCTTATTTCTGTACCATCATTACCTGAAGTAATAAAGAAATACTCTTTTTATTCTTTATATACTCTTTTATCACTTATATGCAATTTTAGAATCCGCCGAATTTTTTGGTGCAATCTGAATTGCGAACGTATGTAACGCCGGTAGTAACAATCGTGCCTGAAGAACCGGAAGTGGATATCGTGCAGGAGGGCACTTTGATTGATACGGCATCGATTGAATCGGATAGCGTTGATGGATCGAATCGAAATGGTAGTATATCTCCATCGCCACATTTTACTCAGTTGATCGCTGATAGAGATCATCTGATTGGGCATCTTCAACATGAGAATGAAAATTTACGGTATATTACTGAAACTTGTTGAACATTCTGGGCAATCATTTGAATATTAATATTACAGTTTGGGTTTGCAACGCTTAGTATTAGAGCACAAAAAGGATGTCACTAATTTCCAAGAACAGATAACAGCGGCCGAGACCGAATTAGCGACTAGAGAAAGTGAATTAGTGCAAGAAAGACAACTGAAAGATGATTTATTTCATCAAGCAGCTGCCACTGCGCATTCGCAAGATTCAGAACGTAATTAATCATCACTTTATAATGATTTATTCATTATTTTATTGTGAACATTTACAGAGAAATTAAAGGAAGAAAAGTTTACTAGATTGAAAGAAGTGTATACGAAACTTCGAGAGGAACATATCCAATTAATACGACAGGTATTTTAAGTGTTAATCAGTAATTAATACGTGAATTCTACTAAATATATCAATACAGAGCTTGTTGTGTGAATTTAAAATTCTAGAAAGCTGACGTAGAAAAAAAGTTACTAGCCACAAGTAAAACAGTCACCGAACTAGAACGAACAAAACTAGAAATACAAAGTAAGCTAAGTGAAGTGCAACAAGATCACGTTCTAGAACAAGAACGTATTCAACAGAATAGTGATAACAGTGTAGAATTGTTGAGTTTGAGGCAAGAACATGATATTTTAAAAGCTGAAAATGAGGTATATCAAATACATATATACATATATATATATATATATATATATATATATATATATATAATAATTATGTAACGTTTAAATAAATTATGTATCCAGGAACGTAATGCAACAGTAGAACGTTTAACGTACGAAAAGAGTCAATTAGAGCGAAATTTAGAGGATGGCAAGGCTCAAAAAGCGTATCTTGATGCTCAAATAAACGATTTAAAAACGAACATTGCTAACCTGAACAGCGCCAATGAGCAATGTAGGCTTTTAATTTGAATTTAGAGCGATATGTAATTCGAAATGATTCTTTCTTTATTTATTTATTTAGTGCGCGCAGAAATTTCGGACAAAATACGCGAAGTAATGTTAGCTTGTCTGCGCGAAGCGGATCTTATAATGACGAAGGCAATCGATGAAGTGGACAACCCCGCATTATCAGCAGTCACATGTACTCCCGACTATTTCCGAACGCTAACCGAAGCTAGTATAAGTGCGCTAACCGTTGCCGAAACGGCCAACCACACTAAACCAGCTGAATTAGCTGTCACTGCAACGCGCTTGGCGCATGCGCTCGCCGTCTATGTGGTTCAAGGTCGCGCTACTTCAAACACTAGTCCAGATATCATGTTTGGCGAACGTATGTCTTCATTATATTATTACAGAAAACAAGCATAAAATAAGAATCTAACGTTTATGTATGTATGTATGTATGTATATAGAAATGGCAGAAAAATGTAAGCAACTAGGCTCAAGTGTGCTAGCCGTGCTGCATGGTTTGCGCGATAACCGTGACGTCATCGATGACGTAGCACGAGCAAATCGGGAACTAAACGCGATGGCTGAGCTTGCAGAAACACTCAGGGGTACCTTAAAAGAGAATTCTGTTGAGCAATTAGCGGATTTGGTGGAGAATGAATTGTTGGCGATGGATAAAAATATTGAGGAAGCCGCGAAAATGATTCAGGTCTGTCTGTTTATCACTTGAAATCTGTTGAAATTTCAATTCATTCTTATATTTAGGATATGTTAAGTAAATCCAGAGCAGCTGATTCCGGAATTAAACTAGAAGTAAATGAGAAAATATTGGATACGTGTACCAAATTGATGCACGCAATTCGTTTGTTAGTGAAAAAATCCCGTTTGTTACAAGCTGAAATTGTCGCACAAGGCAAAGTAAACTCTTTCGGAACTTACAATATATATATATATATATGTATTAAAATAAATGATTGTTTAAATTTAACAGGGTTCAGCAACAGAAAAAGAATTCTATAAACGAAATCATCGATGGACAGATGGTTTAATATCTGCAGCAAAGGCTGTTGGAACAGCCGCAGGTTTTCTATTGTAAGTTCATAATTTATGTTTGAAATGAAATGGGATTGTTTTAAAAGCGAACTTAATTACAGGACAGCCGCTGACGATGTAATCACATCACAAGGGAAACTAGAACAACTTATTGTAGCTGCACAGGAAATCGCTGCGTCGACCGCTCAACTAGTAGTCGCTAGTCGTGTAAAAGCGGATCGTACTAGCCAAAACTTAATCGAATTGTCACAAGCTTCACGCGGGGTATCATCAGCAACTGGGGAAGTTGTTGCTACAGTTAAAAATTGTAGTCAGTTGATTGATGAAGCAGGTAATTTTACACAGACTTTTATTTAAACGTTGCGTTGCGTTGCGCCTTCACAGGCAGATGATTTTCTTTTCTTTTATTATTAGAAGAGTTTGATACGACAAAATTAACATTGCACACTGCCAAAAAGCTGGAGATGGATACGCAAATTCGAGTTCTGGAACTGGAAAAAGAACTGGAGACCAACCGGACGAAATTATTGGCGCTTAGGCGTCACCATTACCAACTTGCTGGCGAAAGTGAAGGATGGGTAAGTTTTTCAGCAAAAAATTTCATTGCGTTGTGCTAGATTCTTAAACTTGAACTTAAAAATATGTGTCTACAATACTTTCTAAATACGTTTTTGTTTAAATCAATTCAAATCGTATTTTGTGTATTTTAGGATTCGAATTCAATTGTACAATAATAGAAAACTTATCATTATTATTGCAAATAACTATCCAAAGATAACAAAGATGGAGTAGATTAGCACCCCACGCCCTGCCCCTCATTTATATAATTGTTTTAAATATTTAATGAATTTATAAACGTCATTGTTTATGTATACGTCGTATATTAACTTTTTAATATATTTTATATAACATGTAATAGTAATTAATAATAATTTGTATGTATTTGAATAATGATAAAAGTCGTTATATACAACCCACACCCTTATAGACTAAATATAATTACCCCAGAATCACTTACATCATTTTAACGATCGAAATATTGTCACTGAAACGAATTCTCTTATTATTATTTCATTTTATTAAAATACCTACAATAGTTTATATTTAAAATTTAAAATGCAATAATTCATTAATATATTTATTTAAATAGTTTACATTTAAAGTAGTTTAAAATAGAATTACATTTCATTTATTATAATTTGTCTTTTTTGTTACCTTTTTAGGCACAATTTGGATAATTGGATAATCATAACAAAAGAGAAATTTAATTAAAACTTACATAAAAATTGTTGCATAATTTTGCCAAATTAAATCAAGTAATGTACATTCTAAATTTTTTATTTATGAATCTACAGTGCGTGATATGTATATACTTCCCATATATGATTAAAATGGGGAAATTCGCAGACAATAACTAACATATATGATGATTGTTGAATGTACGTCGGAGGAAAGGAGAAAGATTCTGGCGTCTTAGATATCATTCTCTATCTGACACACGCGCAAGACCCACTTAAATATATAATTCTTTGAATTTCTCGTAATATTGTTGTGTTTTTATTTGCAAAAATAAATCATGTGGTGACTTCAAATGATTCAAATGTTCAGTTAAGTTTAGTTCAGCGTAGAAAACAGCGGATTTGTGCCAACCGTATTTCATTATTGAGTGATTTGGATATTTATTGAGTTTGATATGAAACTATTTTTGCAATATAATTTTGTGATATCGGCGGTTATAGTTTTTATAACTTTATTTCAAGGTAAGTTAATAAAACACTGACTACACGTTTTGCGACGCTCATAATATTTATTTACTGTTTTATAACTAATAAAATGATTAAAACCCAATTTGTAATTAAACCATGGCAACTAAATTTGCATTTTTTAAGCTTTACCTATAGTTCAACGTAAATAGTGCAAGTAAACATAAAAGCCATATACAAATGTACACTTAACGCTAAGCTTAGCTTAAATTCACCTAAACGATAAACTAGTTAAAAACAAGATCAAAAAGAAAAACAATTTTGCAAAAATTATACTAAACGATTATTTTATGTTTGACCGGGCAGATACCGAAAAGTTGGCGGCTACCTCCTCATCGCTTCCCGTTAAGAGTGCACTAATTTAGCACAAGTATCTGATACTTTAAGTTAAATGTCATGCACTAATAATTTAAATATTTAGAAAATCTGATAGTAATCTATGTCTATGTATCTGCGAATGCAGTTTCTTAAACAAACGATTATTATTTATAAGTCATTGCCCTTATAGATTTAAAAATGCATTGATTAGACGGAAGTATGTAATAAGTATGTGAAGTTACATTACAGTTAACAACTGGACCAGTATACTACTAGCCTTTCTAAATCGTATCTATATATTAGCATTATTATTAAGGTGTGGCTTTACAAAAAATTATTGATTTCTAATAAAAATCACTTATCATTCCACTTTAAATTACTTTTAATTGTAAAAACAAACGTATTTCTGGTTGCATCACAAATATATAACTTCGTATTTATGTAAGGATAATCATACATTTCTTTTTACTTTTACAAACATCAAACATCTTATTTTTATAATATAAAAACAAACAAATATTTATATGAATAAATAATGAAAACATGAATTCAAATTTATTTTCGTATTCTGAATTTGTACTAGAAATCTAAATATGACCAGTTCTGGAATTAGTTTCTAAACATCTTTTTATTTACCGTTTGTCATTTTTTTTGTTTGCAACTGCATTATAAGAGCAGTGAACTTGCCATTTACAATATATACTAAAACCTGTTTGTAAGTTGCGAAATTTCACATTTCTAATACGGAATATCAAGATCAAATATGTTTTTATTAGCGAATATAAAGTTCAATGTATTTTCAGGAATTCTTTGTAATTTTGGAGAGATGGATATGTTAGACTTGCGGTATTGGCGGTGCCTTTTAAAAAAAAATGGACGTTGTCCTACTGACGAGGTCAAATTTTATTTATATACACAGTAAGTATTTCATATAAAATTATTTGAAAATATATATTTGGACAATGTTCTTGAATTTAGTCAGTCAGGTAAGGTACGAAAACGAATAAACATGCATGATCCAGGGCGATCGTTACATCAACATGGGTGGGACCCCAGTAAGAAAAATGTCATTGTTATCCATGGGTTTAATGGCACTGAATCAAAGACACCCATGACCCTACTTCGAAATGGTAATTTTGCCTACTAGATTACCCAACACCAGTTTAAAATAATATTTTATTTAGCCTATATATCTCGAGATGACTACAATATATTTATGGTAGATTGGCAACCTTTAACCGTCTTCCCATGCTATTTGTCATCTTTGTCTAACACTAGACTAGTTGCCCAATGTACAGCCCAATTATATTCGCATATAACAAAAGCAGGCGGGCAAGCAAAAAAGACGACTTGTGTCGGCCATTCGCTAGGCGCTCACATATGCGGCATGATTAGCAATCACTTAGATTTACCCCAACACAGGATAATTGGTACTTAATCCTAAATTAAAATGTACATCTAGCCCTAAATTCAATTCATAAATAGGTTTAGATCCTGCTCGGCCTGTTATAAATAAATATGCCGACAAATATTTTCGATTGACTAGAGATGACGCCCATATTGTCCAGGTTATTCATACAAACGCTGGCCTATTGGGCGAGGTCAACCAGGTCGGCCATGTTGATTTTTGCGTCAATGGCGGCCAAAACCAACCTGGGTGCCACGGGCACATAGTCAGTACGTTTTACACACACACACACATGCATATATATATATATATTTAATATTTAGAACGAGCCCGATGTAGCCATTTTCAAAGCGCATGCTATTTCGCGCAGACCCTAATGAATGGGCAAGCAATGATGGGTCGCCCTTGCACTAAAGCTTGCCCTAAAGCCAAAAACAGTGGCATTCTCCCTGGCCCGTCAATCCCTATGGGCGAAGACACACCACCCAAGTAAGTGTGCCGTCGTCATAGTATACACATGACGTCATAAATTCAATAAAATTAATTTCCAGTATACGAGGGTCATTCTGCGTTACCTTGGACCACGATAATGATTGTCCCTTTTATTAATAATTATAAGTTTGTAATTGTATATATTGTTATTAAATATATATTGTTTGAGAATGAGTGGTTTATTTTCCGTTGGTTGGCATCAGTGCATTGTATTTAGGGTGCGCGTGCGACGTGCGTGCTACATGTGGTCAATCGAAGATTCTGGCAGATTCTGGTGATGAAGTAATGGCCGATATGGAAATAATGAAAAAGTCTAGAATATATTTTCGATTTCGCATTTAGTACCAAAGGGATTAGGTTGTAATTTGCATAATTAATGTGATGTGACAGTGTACTTTGTAACTGGCTGGAAGTAAGATCTGCAAAAGTGTTGATTCGGGGACGCCGACAAAGGAATGAAGATTATTCATGTAAGGCAATGGGAAATTAAACCGCATTATGTGTAATCAGAAATTGTTAATAATCGTTATGTAGTATTGGCGCTTTTACTGTTGCTGCTATTATTTGTGTGAAAACCGGTTCAGAAATCAAACGGGTTTTCAAATTAAATTTTTAAGATGACCTGTTCGTCTAATTGGCCTACCTAAATTTGCTATTTTACGTAAAAATTGTTTTTTTGCCAATATTGGACAGAAAACTGTTCCTTTATATCAGTCGCGTAATATTAAAAGCTTTAAATATATATATATATTTTATTACCAACTAGTTTGGAAAAAGCTTTGTTATTTCAAAGATAATCTGGTCAAACTGGATGTATTACATATTATGTATTAGTAATGAACTAAGTGCCTATTAAAACTAATGCGCGTTAGAGAGATAAAACATAATTGCATAATTCCAGGTGTTTGAAAGTATTTAAAAAAAAATGACTGAATTCGTGGAAGACTGGAGTATTTTACATACATTAGGCGAAGGTGCATTTGGAGAGTACGTTTGTTTTTAATGTTATAATTGCTTGAGAAACTTCTAAAAAAACAACTTGTACACTTGTTAGGGTAAAATTATTAGTTCATCGAACGTCTAATGAGGCAGTTGCAGTAAAAATCATTGATTGTGAAAAACATCGAGATGCTGCAGATACAGTCAAAAAGGAAATCTGTATACATCGGATGTTGGTTCATCCGAATATCATTCGATATTTAGGACAACGCAAAGAGAGTCTTAGAGAATACATATTTTTAGAGTACGCATCTGGAGGCGAATTATTTAATAAAATAGGTATTTTTTTTTTATTTTTAATTTGAAATCGCCACCACCACCAATTTGAAAATAACAAAATTCAATTGATTTAGAACCGGATATTGGAATGCCGAATTGGGAAGCGCAGCGATATATGGAGCAACTGCTAAAAGGTGTCGAGTATTTGCACACGAAGGGGATCGCGCATCGAGATCTGAAACCAGAAAATCTACTGTTAGATCAGTACGGAAATCTAAAAATCACCGACTTTGGCATGGCAACAGTATTTCGATTGCGCGGTAATGAACGCATGCTGGAGAAACGATGCGGCACACTGCCTTATATACCACCGGAAGTGCTTATTACACCATATAAGGCGCAACCGGCCGATCTGTGGTCTTGTGGCATCATACTAGTCGCTATGCTATCAGGAGGTTCGCTTGCTTCGCTTTTCTTTACAAATTCGTACACTTTTATTTATTATTGTCCTTTGATACATACATACATACATACATACTGCCGAAACACTTCATTGGTCCTTTGAAGCACTTCCTCGGTCCTTCCAAGCACAATGCTGGTCTGGATGAAATTCTCAATGTGATTTTCATTAGAATTACCATGGGACCAACCGACAATGGATCAAGTGGAATACGAATCCTGGATAGATGGTAAGTACATGTTATTGTCGCCCTGGAAGAAACTGGACAACATGGCGTTGTCGCTTGCGCGCTGTATCTTAGTGGCGGAGCCCCGCCATCGTTTCACTTTGGAGAAAATCTGCCAGCATAGATGGCTGAAACATGTCTTCCAGAAATGTGGTACGTTTCCATTTAGAGATATACGATTGACGAAATTTTCAAACACTCGGTTGCCGCCGTACTTTGGCAATATAGCAATATGATTTTATTTGAATTCATAAAGCTAGATTACCAAAGCATGGAGGCTTGACGGCAATCATCGCTTCAAAACTTCATTTTGTATTATTCATACTCGTATTATTGTTCCGATATTTATTTGAAATCGTTTGTAGACGTGGATATCGTAGACGGTTTAGAATCGTCAAAACTAGCAAAACGTTTATGTTCTATTGACGACATAACGTCAACGCAAAAATCGTTTCTTTTCGATAATATCATGGTTGCGCAATCGCAACCTGTGCCCCAAAAAGAGACTCCGACAACGGTGCAAGTTGTAAACATGATCGAAAAACGCGACCATATTTGTTTCTCCCAACCAACACATTTCGACGATTTAATTGTCAGTTCGGAAATACAATTTACACAATCCCCGATAGATAAGGTACAACAGTTCATTATTTGTTTAAGTTGTCCAATTAATTTTAATCGATTTAGACGAATTTCCAAAAATTGGTGTGTCGCATGACGCGTTTTTTCGTCACAACTAATTGTGAGAAAACGTTAAAACTATTGTCGGCCAAATTGGAGCAGTATTCGTACACATGGAACACAGATACTTCAGGATTGGTACATATATTTATTAATTTTGAATGATTCGTAGTTTAATTTAATTGGTTTTATAGCTAACAATATCAACAGTGGATAGCAGAAAGATGCAGTTAGTTTTCAAAGCAAATATCATAAATATGGATGGCAAACTACTTCTAGATTTCCGATTGTCTAAAGGTTGCGGTTTGGAATTCAAACGGCGATTTTTAAAATTGAAAAATAGTTTGCGCGAAATTATTTATCATGATGTAACATAATTCATAAGTTTTGTAATGTTTTATACTTTTTTACATGTACATATATATATATATATAGTATTTTTAAAGTTATGTTTTGTATTTATGCGTACAATAAAATAAATTGTGATTTTGACATTGCTTCCATCTTTGACAAATACATATAAGTACAGAATGTGCTGTTCTCGCCAAGAATTTAATTCAAACTACAAATATAGGGATTTTTGCTACAGTTGGCAACATAATTTAACGAATTCCTATCAAAACATACACATTTTAAAGTAATGGAACCAGATGAAGTCGAATTTCTCGCAGAAAAATCAGTACTTCAAATCGTTCCAAATTTTAGCACAAGTACAATACATTTAATATCAGGCGATGTGGGACCCTTTACCGGGGGCATGCCCCTAAACGTGCCATTCTGGCTAGGCATCAATTTAAAACAGCAGCAAAAATGTGTGATAATCGCACCCGACTGGCTAAACGTTGATCGATTAGAAGATATATTGAACGCAGAAAAACAATCAAAGTTCGTATAAAACAACACACAGTGTTACTTAAAAGTAAGAGGTTATGTTTCTAGGAATTTCGTTCGAATGCCTTCCGAACACTATATGATCGAGGCGAAATTAATATTAAGTTGCGCCGCTGACGATATTATACGGTCGGATGAAGTGCGAACTTTCGTCAAAGATATATGGGATATCCGAATGTCGAAAATTCGCACTTCCATGGACGCGTTGGTCAAAGAGGGCGGCCTTTATGCGGCGTTAGATAATTTAACAATGATGGAAATTAATACGGCGCGGCCCTTGTTACCGCATGCTTTAGACCAGTATTACCGGATGAAGGTTGTTTCAATCAAATCTCTTATATTTGTTACTATTGTGTTATAATTGTTTATATTTTAGGCACAACAACAATCTGGAGTTTACTCTCAAAATGCATCTTTAAGTTTAACGTAGTTCATATGTTCATATGTATTATTTAATAAATTTTGTACAAATAAAACAGTTATTTTTTATTTACGGATTTACGCCACTGTTACCAACCATATCAAAAATATGTAATATGGTTATTTTTTGTTTACAAGTTGCAAAGTCTGTGGCTTTTGTTAAGCTTTTGTTGCAGTGTTGGAAGGTCAGTGACGGTTAAATTCTATTTTCTTACGAAATTAATACAATGAAAAGTAAAAACTCAGCTAGTACGCCCCAAGTGGCAACAGAAGACTATATTCTGTTATATTTAGTCGCGATCATCTCAGTTATCATCACAATTGGTAAGAAACTACTCGTTTATAGGTTACGTGTCACGTTATTTCATCGAATTTTTTTTTCTTCCAAAAGTAATCTTTTTCATCTATCAAAAACGTAAGAGTAGTCGCCGTTGCGTTTTGTTAGTGGGATTAACAAATTCCGGCAAAACTCTTATATATTCTCAACTAATTCATGAGAAATATGTCCAGACGCATACTTCCATAAAAGAAAATGCCGGCGAGTTTGTTGTCAATAATGTAATCTATTCTCTCTATGATATGAGGTCAAACGTGATTTAAATTGATTGTAAATGTATTTTTAAATAGAAATCGTTGAAAATTATTGATATTCCTGGACATGAACGCCTTCGTGCCACATTTTTCGATGAATATAAACAATCTACAAAGGGTATTGCGTTTGTTTTGGATTCGATTACATTACAAAGCGATGTTGTAAACGTCGCTAAATATTTAAGCGATATTTTAGCGGACCCAGCTGTTAAAACTGTGCATCCTAGAATCCTGATTTTATGCAATAAACAAGATGATATTATGGCGAAGGGAAAAGCTTTGATTAAACCGCTATTGGAAACAGAATTGTAAGCTTTATAATCAATCTTTTTTTTATTTTATTGTACTATTATAATAATATTTATTTTAACAGTGAAACAATTAGAAATCTCGAAAACAAGAAGACTGATGGTAAGTTTACGTTTGATCAATTGAAATTCCAAATCGACTTTGCAGAAACCCAAGCATCTGGGGAAAACACTAATTTGGAAGAACTCAAGAAGTGGCTCACTAAAATCGCTTAATTTTTTTTCTACTTTTGTTGTTTTTTATAAAATTTGTAAAAGTTTGCTTTTTTACTCTCAAATAAATTCATTGTATACTTATTTGTGTTGTATACTTTATTATTTTTAACAATTCGCCCAGAGAGAAGTTGCTGCTAGTTCTTGTAAAATTGTTTTTAAAAACTAAATTAATCGAAAATTGAAAAAAAATATATATATATTTGACCGGGTAGATGCTGTTATGTTGGCGGTTACCGCCTCATCGCTTCCCGCATGTCAAATTAGGGTAGGCTCCCTACATTAATAAATATTTCCTATAAAATATACTAAAATAGTATCTCAATTTCTAAATTATAGCATTTTATATCTTAAACTACAATAAACGAACAGGCAGATTCTATGAGACTCGTAATGAATTTTATATAGAATAAAGTAGTAGTAATGCAAATGTAGCAAAAGTTTCAACAAAGCCGAAAACCATTTCTTAGTTCTGTTATTTATATTTCTTATCCCAAATGACACAAAGTCGAGAACACAACAATCGATTTAACATATTCAAATTCCCAAGAGCGAGGAGGTTGGCGGTGATTATATATATATATTGTGGTCGTATCTGACCAAAAGATAAACAGGTACCCTACTCAGGACATCCCACGCGCGTTGGGGACCCGGCTTCGAACCCCGCTGCGGGGTGGCACTGACAACTCATCGTGACAGGCGACATAGTACCCCCTACGCTCTCAAATCTCACATTTTTCAAATCCGTGCCGCACAAATCTTATCCCACCAAAGAATTATTTCAAACACATTCTTTTTTAAAAAACAAAAAAACAAAAAAAAACTTGCTAATATACGTATATACGCATGTACACAGTTAAAATATTTGTTAAAACGTAACTTATTTAGTTCTGCGTGAATGAAGACGTGAACATTTGGTTCATTTGCAGCTTCTGCTATAGCATTGACTGCAGGTAAATTAGTTTTGTAACGCCGCGAGGTATTTCGGTAGCCAAATAAGACCAATTGAAATGAAAGCCTGAATATAACACACAGGTAATCATATTTTTTGAACGTATGTCTTAGTGTGTGAACGAAAGCCATTAAGGCGGTTATAATTACCAACCAATGATATGTACAACCAAAAACGGATTCAAGACCGCGAGCAAACTAAATACCTATATGAAAATTAATATTTATATTTACCAACACGTGCAACTGTTCCGTAATATATACATTATTTTATCATCATTTCACTGTGCACACAGTTGCGGGTAGTTGCCAACATGTTGGCGGTGACCGCCTCATCACTTCCCGCATGCAAACATTTTACTAGGCGTACTGAATATTTACGATAATGCATTTCTAAAACATGATTATTTTATAACTTTATTTAGGAAATTACGTCTATGTTAATGAATATATACAATAAGGAAATATGAAGTAATGTTTTGAATATTCTAACTATGAAACAATTTTTTTAAATATTCCAACAAGAAATTCATGTTGGCATCTCTGAACAGTGGAGGCTGTCTTTAAAAGAGACACGTGTCTAACAAACAAGCATACATTCCATCACAGATGCATTCTTTAGCATAAGAAACTCCACGAACGTCAATCTGCCTCTAAAAGCCTCTTGTAAAACATTAAAATTCAAAAGAAAGCACTCAAACATTTAATAACTGTAACTAAGCATACGTATTGCTTCTGTACCCGCATATCAATCCTAATTTTCATTTATCAGATGCCTAGGGGTATAATAAAACAATAAAAATATTCCAATGTAGATTTTGAAAATGTATATTCGGATAGTAGTGCGTTGATTGTGGGTAGGGTCGTGGATCGCGGTGCGCCGGTGTGGGTGTATTTGAAGGTGACGGTGACACAGCCGGTAAATCGCGTTCGCGTGTCACGTTTTACTGTGGGAAAACCTAACCTAGTCGCATGCTGAGCTGAGGCTGAGCCCTGAGCGCTCAACGTATACGTATAGGTGTAAGTCAATCATTGTAGATGTATTATATGATGACGACATCTGACTCAACATCATCAAAGCGGCTTTGTTGTTCATGTAATGACATCATTTCTAATACGTGCGTAGCATTTATACATGTTTTGCTCATTTCCACTGATTTGCATTTACGTAAGGGTGTTTGGAGGAATGTGGTAAATAAGGGAATGTTGCGTCCACCGTCCAGAGTTTTGGTCGTTGGTAAGTAAGATCAGTGACAATGGGAAGGTGCGCGCGTCGTACAGGGGCGGCGGGTGGCGGGTAGCGGACAGAGAAACTAATGTGGCGCGGTGTGTTGAATGTTAAAGAAGTCTTGGGAGGACTGTGGGCGAGACACGAGCGGTCTCGCGCGAGCCACGAGCCTGGGAACCCGCAGTCGCGCGAGATTCTCACGGCCTTTATACGACTTCCAGACTCCGCACACCGTCACCGAAACCGACTTCGAGTTCGACCAACACACACACAGATAACAACATGCCGCCCGTTGCCCATTCGCTCGACTCGACTCGACTCAACAGCGCTGTGTCCTCTTCGTCTTCTTCGACCGCCAACACTCCTTGTATGCCTTTCAGAGTAGGTGACATGCGTTTTACTCGACGCGAGGCTATTATACCCGGTATATCACACACACACAACAAATACATGATTCGCTTCTCACGAGGCCACTCTACCTCTATCTATGTAGATAGCTCCTTTCTCTCACTTATATGAAGCGCTAGTGAAATCATCTATGATCCAATCAACTATGTGCGAAAGTCAAGTGAATGGGAATATTATTTTCCAATTATATTCTCTTTCTGCACAGAAATCGATTGCTTTTACACTGCATTCTACGCCTTAGAACACAATGGTGATACGTGTACACACTGCTAAAAGTGGGCGAGTGTACCACAAAAGTAATCTGAATTCACATCTTGATGGCCCCCAGTTCAGTTGCATTTTCCTAGAATTTATTTACAGTAGCGGCCGCTGATAACCTCTCTCCTACGCAATCTCGTTGTAAATTATATTTATCAGAAACGCCATAAAAAAAAAACTAAGAAAAAAAAAACTAAACACATAACCTGTAGCCTTCGTGTGGTGTAGACTGTCTGGGCTGTTGACACTTTCGACTTTTGGACTATATCGTATGACTGACTTGTCATTCATTTATATGTACATATACGTACATATATGAAATATATATATATATATATATACATAGGTCTCGCGTTTATTTAATCTGAAACTATGAGAGATCCGGTTATAGACACGCGTTCAGTTGTCTAACGATTGCCATATGTTGTTACGCTGTTAAGAACACACTATACATTATACAAAAATGTATTTTATACTTTTTTACTGTACAAAAAAAAAAAGGAACATTTCCTCTTCATATAACTTAGTTGTTTGACACTTGCTGACTAATACATTTATGTTAAGTCACTCATAAGTGCATTTTGACTATAATAAGAGCGTTTAAACTTCAAATTAAATTCGATTATTTATTTGTTATTTACTGCAAATTTTGATTGCAGCTTTGATAAATGTCGTAATAATAAACAATAATTTGGTATGTTATGTTGACATACGCAAGAATGAGTATAGGAATAATAATAATATATTTTGTGTTGATTAGCGGTTGGGAATATATATACACGCGTTGTGTTGTTTGAATGGTCGCACGTGTGTGGTCGCACAGTTGTTAATATCTTTCAATTACCTCCATTAAAAATGGATACTTTGCATATTGAAAAGTGCGAATGTTGCTTCAGGCCATTAGCCATCAAGATATACTGTCAATTTAATTTTCTTTCTGTAATATTACGAAAATTATGCTTAAACGATTTACACATACAATAGTTTTCTTGAACGATGAAACAAAATATCATTGCATTTCAGATGGGTGGTCTCATGTTCCAAACATTGTAAAACAATGTTGGCTGTCAAATGATTGATGTGGCATCAATCATTGGATAAGATGTCATCGCAAAAACGCTTGTTTGTAAAACAAGGAGACGCATGTATGTTTCAAATTCCAACCGAAACATTTCAAGATCACAAAAACAAAATTATGAATTCGTACTAAATATCATATATAATTGTATAATTAAATATTCGAAGCACGATTTGTATCTGTAGTGCGTTATTAGTTAATAGCTAATTCGGTTTTGGTAACGTGGCAAATATTTGGAGATTGAAATATACGATGCGTTGTAATTAATAATTTTAATGTTTACACTAATGAATTCATTAGTCCAGCTGACGGAGGCCTCTGTTTCAGCGGTGATACGATAGTTTTTGCTAATTAGTTTCCTGGGTGGTCTCTGTGGACCCACATTTTTTGGTATTTATTTAAAACAACTAATGTGCAATCGTATATGCAGATATTAGTATTATATAATCTACAATAAAAGAGTTAACACGCGGAGCAAAAACGAACTCACACATATACCTACGTATGTTTATATCTTGAAATTTCAATCACAAAAAGGGTAGTTCTGTGTATTACGGTTACGTCTCCAGGTGAAATTTGGGGGGCCCCGTAATTAAAAGCGAGGGGGCGGGGCGCAGCACCGTAGGGGGACCACACGCAGCCTGTGATTCTTCGAGCTACTGAGCTTATATTATTATTTTATTTTTTTGATGCGCAGAAAAGAGGAACGTACACATTTATTTACGAACAACAGCAAAGTGGGATGAAGAGGCCCCACGAACAGCTCGATGCTGATGCTGATGCTGATGCTGATGTTGATGCTGATGCCCACACTTATATATTTAAAGTATATGAAACTATCATTATTATTGGTCACGCTTCACCGGACCACTAATTAAAGTGTATTAGGTGGGTAAGGAAATTACACACTTTTCAGGCTGAACTGAAAGGCTGAAGGCTCGCGCGTCTCACAACGGAATTAATACGTTGCCCAACCAATGTATACGCTTTCATTCGAGATTTAAAAGCAAATTATTTTTATAATATCGCCTATTCAGTGCCTATTCTATGCAGTAATCATGAAACATCTCGAACGGAAATACCCGTTTTGACTGTCCCTGAATCGGAATAATGTCTATTGTTGCTAGTAATAGAATAAAATTAACGTTGAGCTGGAAACACTAGTGGTAGCGTTAACATTTGGTAAAGTATAGTTGGTGAAATGGATTTTGGTCTAGTCTCAGGTAGCCTAAATAATCTGTGCTATAGATCTGACATCATTTGCATATATGGATATAAGGCATCGTGCTCTTAAATTGCAGTCAACAGAGCCACCGTGCAAAATGGGAAATTCAGCGAAATTAGGTCGTTATTATTGAAATCATATGTGTACAAATTTGAATAATTTTTTAATAATGAAACTTGAAACTTTAATGATGGATTCTACAATAAATATCTGTATATAATTTGTTTTTGCAACGTTTGCATTGCAAAGTCACTAGAAATAATGTAATATACAAAATAATAATAGTACAAAACAATTCTGAATAGTAGATTAATTTCGGCATTGAAGTCATTATTTTATACGCAATATTTTGAGGGTAATTTCGTTGGCTAGTGCTGGCAATCGTTGGCAACGTAACGTGTATATGGTTTGGCATGGCGAAGAAGCTCTTAGCACAATCACGTTTTCAATTTACGTCAACCTACCGCATGCACGGAGGATTAGCTAAACCTCTATTAAATTAAACGAATTTAAAAAACAAAATAAACAAAAATTATAAAATATACTACACTAAAAAGGTTGTTTTTTACCACACACACAGGTTTCCCATCAAATAATTACCCTAGTATTTTCAACGGGGAACAGAAAAAACTTGATGCGCTAAATCCACCCTTCATGGCCGTCCTAACTACTTATATAAGGGGCACATTATTATATTGCTATAATAGATTTATTTCTTACATTTACACGCATTTTACTACGCACATGTCACCTTTAGCTGACGTCGTTCTCGAGGTAAAGACGATTAAAAAAAGAAAGATATAAATGTATTAGAAAAATAATCTGGGGTGTGGCCCCCTTTGTCCATTGGTAGTGGTGCGCCTATGCGGCTATCGCCAGGTAAAATTAAGGTGTATCGTCTCTAATTTAGTAGTCGAAATGACGAAATTACGTACTGCTATACTTTTTGCCAAAGCCTGTCCATTAATATAGACATATTATGCCATTTTGGGGCCGGGCAGTATCCCCCTGGGCCCCCCTCATGATGGGCGGTGGCCCATAGATCGTGTGTGGTCGCACGCGGCGCGGCGTCTATGTTTTTAGGGTTTTGTAATTTTTATCGATGGCTATACACAAGATTTGAACATCGCTGATGTGTGTGTTCCTATTTGTTACTTATACTATATAGTACGTATATATATATATATATATATATAGATAGATAACCTACAATTGAAAATGACAATATATCAATGTAGTAATCTTTGATTTCTATATATTATTGATTGTTGTTATCTTTCGTAGACGAGTTTTATCAGGCCACACGCAAGCCGTGTTTTACAAGTCGTACGAAGATTACTTTATGTTTCAAGTACTGTCAAATATGTTTTCATGACATATTATCAATTTATATCTAGGCACAATCATATATATATATATATATATATATATATATATATATATATATATATATATATATATATATATATATATATGTATATATATGCGGGAGGAGAGGGTATTAATTACGTTTAATGTACAAAGCAAACGAACATGACGCGTTGTTCGAAAAGAGAGACCGCACTTCACCGATATATATATATATATAATGTAACATATGTATGTAGGAATGTGACGGGCATCAGTACCGCGCTCGTGCGCGCGTGTGCCTCAAGGATTACCTAGAACCAGAACCAGTACCACTGCTAGAAGTACCAAGCAGCCGTGCCAGTGTGTATGGTAGCTGTAACTCATGATGAATATGCATAAGAACCGCCTCCAGGCATCCATCCATCCATCCATCCATCCATCCACTAGCAAGCACGTGCGTCTCTCAAATCAACGCAACACCAGCTCTCGCTCTATAACGCGATAATTAAATATTGGATTTTAGTCACACTATATATATATATATATATATATATATATATATAAATACCAAACAAAGCTATTATTACTGCGTGTAATGGCATTTTAGTGTTCATACAAAGAGTGTGTGCTGGAAGCATTTATGCTAGCATCAATACTTGTTCTTCCGTTAGAATTAAAACGTTTAGAAATACAATGTTCTTATTGAATGGAATTTCCAAGAAGACATTAAATAAAGTCTATTTTATTGTATGTCCATAGTACTGTTTGTTTTAATAGCTTGCAAGCAAACGTGACCAGACAAAATCGTTTTGTGGTACATCATAATACAATGTTGTCCAGAGGAGAGTCCATTGGTGGAACGTGACACACGCGTGTTTCACCAAAAGAACAAGTGCGCATCTGCACAATTTGCCACCCATGTTGCATCAATTTTAAACTGCGCATTTTACAACACAAAACAAACATGTTTAGGGAAATACGACGCTGCTTACAACTAGAAATAAAACATGATTTTAAATATTTACCGAAATTAAAGATATATAAATGAAAGTTATCCTATATATATATATGTAACAATATTAAGTACAGTGTAGCGATAGGAACGAGTAAAGTGTGTTGGGCGCGTGTGGTGGCGGAAGGAGCGGAAGAAGCGGAACCGCAGGCGCAATTGTCCGTGGAAGGCGCGTGGACGTCTTATAGTATAGTGTTTCGGCTTCGACGACCAAATTTGGCGTTGTGGCTAGGAGCCGGTTCTTTTTCGAACCTTACGTACGTACGTACGTATACGTTGATGTTCAAGGAACATTTTCTTACATAGCGCGCAGGTAGATAAGCTCCAGCAAGTCACGCTGAATAATTAATGCCGTTTCTCAGAGGACAAAAAGCTGTTCTCTTCTTCCACGCGCTGAATACCGACTAAGCACTTCTATGGCCTATTATTATGAGTGTACACTGTACATGACGCATATTGGAATTAACACATACTGCACATGCGTACATACTATTACTGCAGGCTTACGTTACGTCAGGCGAGGTTATGTGTGACGCAGACAGCGTGATTCAACAGGAACGTGAGGGCGCAGACCACATAACAAACACACATAATACACTTTTAGCTATACTGTCTAGAAATCTAGCTATATGACTATTAATTACATAAGCTCGAATGTTTTGGTTAAATATTTAATTCTTATTTTATTTATTGTTATTATTATTCTAATTTATTTAATTTCCAGTCAACCCTTACTTTCAATTACTTAGTAATCTAGAAAGTTTATTGAATTAAAATTAAAATGTTTTTGTAATATATTACAAGTTTTTCAAATGTAACGCAAAATGTATGACAGTGTGCTAGTGAATAATATGCATGAGTGGTGAACACATTTACAGTGCAATATGAGGAAAAGGAAAATAAGAAGTCAACAATAATAAATTTGTAATTTTTTGATGTAATATTCAGATATTACAACATCGGAAGACAACTGATCTGTTGCATTCAATAAGGCACATAGAATTTTTGTATACATATATTTATATATATAATCTTAAAAAAATACTTAATTTATTAAATGTACACAATTACAAAATCCCTTTACTAATTAAGAGAACATAATGTTGGTCAAACAGTTTATCACATTTTACGTCAAAAGACAGTCAAGTTCAAAAAGAGCCCGTTAAATCACCACGGACGCCACGGTTTCTCTTCTTCCATCGGTTCATAAGACTTCCGCATCACCAGCGACAGCGGCACTGGTTCCGACGCAGCTTCCATCGGTTCAGGACTAGAAGGCGCCGAATAGCCCTGTGGCGCACTCGACGAAGACACATGCTCATAGCTCGAAACGCTGGAAGATGAGCTTGACGAAGAGGCAGATGCAGTCGACGCAGTCCTAGACGGTATAGGCACTAACATAGGCATTGGCGAAGCTTCTGGTACCGGCGAAGCACTAGTTTGCCGATACAACGTTGCTTGTTGGCCTTGAGTTGGCAACACTAGCGCGATATCCCCATTGGCGAGTCTCGTAGGCACTAATTGAACGCCAGTTCCGTTCCCGTTGCTAAATATAATGCCGTTGTGGACATCTAGGGTGGCAGTAGCTGTCGGCGAGGGAAGAATGTGCACTTGTACTGCTTGGGATGTGGTGACGTTTGTGTCTTGGGCCTTGATTTGGTTTGCGCCGGATAAACAGTTGGCGAGGTGTTGCAGAAGGCGTCGCTTGATTGTGGGCTCTAGGCCGGGGAATCGGCCCACTTCTCCGGCACACTCGCTGAAACCGGCACGGAATTTGTTGAGGACTGCTGGGTCGGATGCGGCGGACATGGCGACTTGTTGACGCTGTAGGTTTTCGAGATGTTTGACGGTCATCTCCAAAATGTCAGCCTTCTCCAGCTTGGAATGTCGGGCGGGCTGAAATTTACATATTCTACGTTAGTTGATGCACACATTTTTTAAATGCTTTGAGATATTAATATCGTTCAGTGCGCCAAGCTAATTTATCCAACTTATCGGCAACTCCCCGCTCAAACATAACTTTATAATAAACTACTAAAATCATAAATTGCTCAACTAATTTAGGATTTGATTTTTAGATAGGATAAGTCACATATTATATTAGGTGAATCATAATTTTGGTTAGCAACTGTTTATTGTGAAACGAATATAAAAGAGAAGGAGGTTCTCTTCGGTGTATCAAGCAATAAACTTAATCCCAGAAAGCCAGCCACAGACAAATAATGCCTTTTATATTTAAGGAAATACGTAGAATTATGTTCAAGGAATCGTAGTCTTTAGGGAGAAGGCATTGTAGTTGAAGAAAAATTCGCGGAAAATTCCCTGGGGAAACCGCAACAACAAAATACTTACATCTTTCTTCATGGCGTCCAGAATAAGGGCTTTAAGCTCGTTCAGGCAATTGTTGATTCGGGCACGCCTCCGTTTCTCCATAATTGGTTTATTACTCTGCAATAAATACACAGTAATTAATAAATTGTTTAGATAATATGGTAATTTAATATATTGTGTTTGAATTACAATATATGGTAATTCGAACCACCTGTCAATGAGTGGGCTAAACAAGCCTCTGTTATAAAATTATTGGATTTTACTTTCAATAAACACGTTTCATATGAAATCACGCCCACTTGGGGCACGAAACTGACATATATTATTTAAACAATATTACCAAATAATTAAATTATAGCACCATTGTGCTCCAAAGGATCCATGTATTCATAAATACTACGAATGCTTTAATACAGAATACATTCATATTACAAATTATAAATGCAAATTAATTAAAAATTCTCGAACGTAAATATAACTTAATTATTCCATTAATAAATATATAAAGTACAACAGCGTTAAGGTGATATGTTGTTTATTCTTGTTAAATGTTTTACAGGTTGTTGTTTACCTAACGATAGCAAGGCTATCGTTTAACATTTCGTGATATGATTAAATAATGCATATTCTATGAGATTATTTTTCATGAATTTTCTAGAATATATTTGTAAACATATATAGAATAATCGATGCATTTTGGCAAATAGTTCTTAAAAATATAAAATAACAAAAAGAAAGTCGTTACTAATTGTATTAATATGAACAAAAATATTTTCATTCACATATTGATAATTCCAAACGAGCGAATATAATATTTATTTGTTGATATATGCATTAAATATGTTTAATACAATTTTTAAAATGTTGTGTTACGACTATAAGAACGTAATGTATGAAATAATTAAGACACCTACCCTCCGGTTATCACTGGCTCTCCGGGCCGGAGTTGCAGACTCCGTGCTTCGTTCACTGGACGACATATTACTAGCGGTAACAGGCGCCGGTGTAGCGACACTACTCGTTCCGGTAACCATGATAACACACACTTAAATCCAATACACTAGCAAATCACTAATGTCGAAACACTATTCACAAACTTTGTCGAAGAACAACAAAATACTAACGTGTACTTATGATTCCACGAGATTATTGTCCAAAAGCGCTTTCGAAGAAGTAGTCGCAGTGGATGCTGTGTTGAAGATGAGTTCGCTTATGATCCTTCAGCGTTCGTTCTTCGTTCAGTTGAGCTGTTGAGCGTGTGGTTTAGAAGAAGAGCGGTGGGGGTAAAAGCGTGGTTGCGCGGTACGTCGTGATTTGGTCGGTGGCAGCGAGCAGCGAGCAGCGAGCAGTGAACAACGAACAGCCAGCGATCGGCTCGTGAGAATATGCGGCGGCATTCTCTTCCCATGCGGTGGTCCGTGTTACGGCCAATGATGGCGTTGGCGGCATGCGCCTATGTTGGCCCCATTGGGGGCAGCGAGCCGTCCTTCCCCACTTGCCCCAAAGACGTTTCGTTTCTGTTCGTCTGATGCTGTTTCGCTGGCGGCAAGTGAAGTGTGCACGTGCCTATGCCCGTGTGTGCGTGCGTGCGTGCGTGCATCACGACTTCTCTAAGAGTGTGGGAACGCTCCACCTCCTCCGAGTGGCGGCGGCCGTCCCACACACACAAGACGCGCCAGCGGGAGCTGAACCCGCGCCCGGCCACTAACAATGATTCATCAGACTCGTCTTGGTCACATACTGTCTAGCTGCACCCGTGTGCCCACATCATATACACTCACCAATATTTCACGTTAATAATGTTAATTTTCATAAAAGAAATACCGAAATTGTTAATGTAAATCTTACGAACTAAAAGCAAAGCACTTATTTGTGAATCCTGATGTCGGTGTTTGGCAATTGGACGTGCACCAGTGGTCATATCTGATTACCAAAAACGTTAGTACTGGGTTGACCAGTGCACAGACAATAGGACCCGTTGTCCAGAGGGACAGGCTCTGATAAGGTCCGAGTTATTGACCCGAACTGTCGTCGGTAAGATCATTCCTCAATCCGAGCGAGTAACAACTATGTATGTATATACCAATGCAATGTGGTGTTCAATTTGGTTGGGTCGTTATGCGACAGGAAACAATTGCACTTTTTTAAACAGACGCAAACGACCTATGCGATTTTATTGCGGAAGCTGACTGTTTACACATCAGATGTGCGTTCCGTTGCTCTCTGTCTATAACAAAAACAGTGTCTCGGGGGGTTTCAAGATAACAACACACGAATATTCTCGCCACACAAACGGGAATTTATCGATGTATAATTACAAATTTTCTATCGCAATGCGGTATTTACATGCATTACAAACTGATACAGATATACTTTAGTATACGACGGGAATACCTGTGATTAGTCGAGGTGATAACTAAATCTGTAATGCCTGTAGCTGTTCACATACCTATCTGTTTATACATATATATATATATAAATCAATATTATCGATAGTTTTACTAATATGATAAAAACAAAAAAATATATTTAAACACACTCACGTTGTTGCGACATTAAACCGTGTATTTCCGTTAAAAACTGATTACAATATATTAATTCAAACAAATTTAAATGTCAGGTACTCTAAAGGGTTTGATTTTTTTTTAATAAATAACTGTATAAAATAACGAATATTATAAAATATGTAAATGATAATATACCCCACAAAAACTTAAGGTTTTGCATGAATTTATATTTAAATTTCCTGTGGGCAGAAAGGATAAGGTGTTTGCTATGAATCCTCTAAAAAAATCTAGGGGTAGGTTAGGTATTAACGGTTTTGTTTTCCAACAAATACGATCTTAATTGTTTATTACCAATAACTGTAATACAATAACCCTGTCAAACCCAAGGTGAACATTCTTTAGCGCATTCTCATATTACGAGGGCTTCGATTAATAAGACACCAATGAATGAACATAATACTTTTCACGTATGGACCCGTATATTTTTTCTATGCCCCCACAGCTCACGTACGTCTATTCACATGTCAACATGTCTCGCTGGTGACACCAATATAATTCTTAATTCCCAAAGTACATTTTTCAAAAATACTGTAATTTTAATATTAATAATTACTTTTTGTCTATCTTAATTACTTGTTGTTTTATTAAAAAAGCAATAAAATGCGATATCTGAAATGTATAATAAAAAATAAAACATCCATTTAAATGAATGTTTAAACCTATAATAAAAATAAAAGTTAATGTCAGTAAATATTGCGAAGAAACGTCATTAATATCAGTATAAAAGTGATTTTATGTGTTCGCTAATGTCGTCAGTGTATCACAACAGCGTACGCGAGCATCAGTGAAACTAAATAAAAATAGCAGGTGACGCTGTTTTTTGGACACTTTTTTTGCAGGCTACCATAAAATGCTACCTGCTCCTGTCATGGCCCGGGCCTATATACTGTTTTTTAAATATTTGCATACATCTTTTGTGATTCAAATAAAGCGTGCTCTGTTTAATATGCACCCCAGAGCACTGGCTGGCAATCAACTGGTTAGCGGTTCGTATTCAAAGAGATTTAACGCTACTAAACTTACAACCACAGACAGACAAGTTCTTCATCTCCTAACGAATTACCATTTATAAAACTAACAATTTCAAGTAAACATTCTTTAGACTATAACATGTAATTTCACTGTTCTTATCAAAATATAATTAATTATTAATTGAAATTTTCAAGAAAAAGAATAGTTTTATCTTGAATTTGACTAGAACTTTAAGCCTTAAGGGCTATAGAAACCTAAAACAATGATTTTTGAATAATTTAAATGAAGAAGTTAAACCCGTCTCGAGACAATCATGTGTTAACTGTGAGAAAACGAACTGCCCGCTGAGCATATTTTGCTGAACAAAAGCGCTAATACAAGCGTCATTAGTGCTTAATTAGTGAAACACAATTCGAAGACTTGCAAAAAGGCTGCCATAATGATTGACGCTGCGGTCAAAGGTTAAGGTCGCTTTGCATCGAATATCTAATTATCTCGCAACAGCCCCTTAAGGGACTACTAATGGGGTTATTGATCCATGCAAAAAACCCTTAGGGACGACATACAGGGATCAATCAATCGATGGAAAAATTGATTTGATACTTGCGAAGTCACTGCGATTGCATTACTTATCGAATGGGAAAAGGGTGAAATTTCGGTTGGCCCTTTTGTTGGTTATTATCTGTCATGAGTTTTGCTGGAACATGATAAAATTAAAATGCATTAACCCTTACGTTGCATATTTGAATGCATTATAAAAACGATGCATTCATTTAAAATTGAAAGTCATTTTTCTATTCTTGTACGAGACGACCTAAAATACAATCAAAAATTTTGATAATAGACCGATCTATCAATCAGTATGGTAAATTTTCTAAATATTGTTCAGAAAGTTACGCGATTCTTGCTGCGAAAATATAATAAAAATGTTCCATTTCGACTTCTTCCAAGAAACTAAAAACCAAAACGAACCTTGAGACGGTTTATTATCGCAAAGGGTTTGAAAGCATTAAAAATCTGACTTTCGCAAGTATCACATTAGCTAAATTGCACTAAATAAAATATTTTACAACTGTTACCCTTTTGCGACAAGCCTTCATAATATTTCGCACATAACCTTCGAAATATTGCAAATATTTAGAAAATGGCTTCAATTAAACCATAAATACACTAATAAAAGAAAAAGGGTGATATTGCCTTGGAAAGGGTAACGTTCGGTATATGATTTTATAACGATTGTAAACCACTGGCTAAGGGTTAGTTCTGCACGGAATATATATGGTGCCGCCGATAGCTTCTAAACACTTAAAAGCGACACCGACACATTTCGGTTGGGCCTGATGTCCTTGTTTGTAATGGACCGTAACGCCGAAATGCCGTGTCCTTTTCGGAGGGACAGCTGAGATAAAAGCGTGGAATTTCTAATAGAACACGAATTTAGGTGTACTTAAACATAACTTGTTCTTTTACATAAGTTCTAATTCGATACGCTAACATGTCTAGTGGCAACCATACAATACATATAACAATCCGTGCTTAATTCACATGAAATTGTTGGAAATTATTCATAGTTTTTGTACTGAAACATAATTTATACTTAGATGTTTATTATTGGTGCTCACGGGTTAACCTAGTTGGATTTTAATTTTGCTAAAGATAGAGAATCAAAATTAAAATTTGTTTTTTATCGAAATAAAAGTTAGGTAGGTGGACATGGCAGATGAACATGAACCAGTCGTAAATAGTGTTAACTATGAAATATTATCTTTTTGGAATTTGCAAAACAAAATCTTTCTCCGTGGTGTCAAGACCATGAAATTTGGTTTGGAATAGTGTTTCTAAGTAACCGGCAGATGTGCCTAGAAAGAATATTGGAAAACTTCGTTAGCGATTCGATTCGCTCGCCACACCAAATCTTGCTTGACCATTGTCACCAATGCCTATTTCTATACATCCATTCAAAATGCTTATTAGTTCCAGTAGCTTCCAGAACGCATTAACAACAAACTGATCGCGTGGTTGTAAATCCCTGACAGAATTTTGTCCATTTTCAGTTATTTTGTATTTTACACTCTGTTTTTTATCGTTAAAATACTTAAGTAGGCTAATCTCCGAAACGTATAAAACAAATAAAAAAGTGGAAGCACTAATGCGCCCCAATTTGACTGGTGTAAACGTAGCTTAAACAATAACGACGTGTAGACGTACATTATCGCGCCATTACAATCTATTAGAGCCAGAGATTTAGATAATTGCATATTAGATGGTTCGAACAGGACAGAGATAATTTTATCACGTTCTTTATTGCGTGAAAAAAATACTCCCTTATTTCGCGTCCAAGCACATTCTTTGCTAGATCACTGATCATAATAATCAGTGGCGTACGTTGCACACGGGGTACACACGGCCTTCGCTAATCACCTTCTCGTTTACGTGATTTTCAACAAGGCATCGTTTATGTTTTAGCAATCGTACAAAAATCCCACTATATACTTCAGGCTAGATTGGATTGTTTCATTTTTTGCCGGCATCTTTGTTGCGGTTCAATAATCATCATAATAAATGGCTCCTATATATATATATATATTTTCGGTTCTTTTGTAATATATAATTTGTTAATACGGATATAGAATATATTATGGCAAATGCATGCAACGATTCCTTCTATAACAATTTATAATTCTGTATAAGAAAGTAAACATAAGCGAACCTAAAATGGGCTCAGAATAAGTGCCGAAACTTGTAATTGTGTGCTTGGAATATATAATTGAACGTTCTGCAGTGAAAACCGTAAATGTTCGTTTGCGAGAATAAAGTTTGATTGTTATGAGTGTGGAAAATATTTGCAATGACCAGTGTAGATGGTGTAAAGACAGGTGATAGTGTTTTTCAATTATTTCAAGAGTTATTGGCACGGTAAACCGATCAACGAACTCTCCTCTGCGTTGTAAACGCTCGTCGTGTAAGCTCAACCATCACTCGTGGCCGCGGCGGCCCATCACATAACCAACTCTTTTTACTCCTTTTTTCTCTTTATTCGTTTTGGCTTTTCGGCCCGCTCATTATGGCTCCCTCGTGCCTTACATGTATTGAAGAATTTCACCTGCCATTTTTATAAAATTCACGGTATTGTATGTATGTAGATACACCGCAAATAACGGCTTTTTGCAACGAATCATTATTTCGAGGCGTACCGACTTGTATGACCTTATTTCTTTCACATTTATCCCTTTACAAACTTTCTCAAAATCAGATAAAAACAAATACATTGAACATAAAACTATATTGTTTTGAATTCAAGATTTGTGTTCTTATTTTTCAACCGGAAGTGCTTATTTACTCATGTAATTATTTAAGTATCAACAAATCCAGGTAAACGACAGCCTAAAATTAAAACTGTATACACATTTTAATTATTTAAATTTTAACTATACCTATAATTTACGAAATACCATAAAATCAACCATATACCTCGTAATGCCGCAAGTTATATTAATTTACCCAGCGAATTTTTAATTAAATTTAAGGTAACATTGTAAAGTGTCACCAGAATATTTATGAAAATGTTTACAACGGGAAATAAAACCTTTTTTTAAATAACCAAGGTCTTATTTCACATAAATGGGCTTGTTGAACTTAAAATCTTCGTTATTTTTTTTTTTTTTTGGAAATAGTAAATGTTGAAATATTTCGGCGGCATTTCTTTACGTATAGGTTATAGTTTTACAACAAGGGACTTACAGAGTTTTATTGTCGGGTAGTGTCCCCAAAGAGAGTCACAAAGTCAACCGCCTGTAGCATTGGGATCCTGCCTAATCACTAGTTGAATAGGGGCCCTAATAGTGGCCTTTGGGATTTACGAATATATAAATATACGTTTTGCGATTATTGCAATTTTAGCTTTAACAATTACTTTTGGTAATTGTACCCGGGATTTTACAATACATAAAGGCGTTTTGTACCGTACATTTTTTGTACTCATACCAACAAGATATTCTTGGTAAAGGAAGACACTGTAAAAGTATCAGTAGGTATTGAGTAATCTATATTGAAACAACGGCAAGTTTAAGAAAAATGAATAATTCATTAATAACCATAATAATTAGTCTGACCCGGATAAGAACTATGGCCAACAGTTAACCTTTGTATGAAGTTAAGCGATTACCTTCTGACCTATTAACAGCCGCATATAAACTCAAAATTAAACACAATAATTGTATTACGAAATTTTATTCGTTTTTCGGAATAGCCAAGTCTTTTAAAACCGCAATGATGAATAGTCACACTATAATATGTGCGGTGTTTCAACAAAGCATATCTTAATATCATAATAGTAATAACGATGCTATATTCAAATAGTTTAAATCAAACTTTGTATATGTTTCTAATCCAACATGAATCACACAGCTGAGTAATAAATAATCGGCCATTTATTAAGCACGGTGTACATATGGAATATGACCCCAGCGGCGAAACGCGAACAAAAGATATTAAATTAGATATCTCATACACAGCCACACATTAGGAGCGTGCGCCTAACAGGCTCTCGCCCCTTGATTGCCGTCTGATTGCTCACACATGAATATCGCGCCTTAGTAATGATGCCCCTGCTCTTGCCCCTGCCCCTGCCCCGCCTTGTCTGTACAACAATAGCGTTTTTCGTATCGTACAAAAGAATCTCGCTGTGTTCTTTGGCGCCCATGGCTTTACGTTCGTGACGTCACTGATCACATGCATTATGGGCAAACTGATGCAGTAAAAATTACTGGTTGTTTTCGGACAGACGGATTTGGGGCATGTTTTGAAAATACACGCTGCCCCTTAGCGATCAGATTCATTCGTATGTGTATAGCCATTGAACCCATTCACATTTATACATTGTATGTACACTCACTCGAACATCACGTTTATTGTTCCAAAAAGATGGGAAAATATATTGTGACTAGACACAATCTGTCTCGGGTGTCCGACCGGACCGCACCGGACCGCACCGGACCGCACCGCACATTAGCATCGCATTTTGCAAACACACCTTACTCATTTTTCACATCCGTGTTTGGGGGCCGAAGTGCATCATTTAACGCCTGCTTTTCAAACATTTCTGACCGCCTTTCTCGCAAAAAAATAAAATCATTTGCCATTTTTCATATTCAAACATCTTTTAGCATTTTAATTTTTTACTTTCTTATACGCTTTGTATGTGATCTCAAACAAATTGTTTTTGATTATTTTCAATAACGTCTGTGTGTCTGTGTGTATAATATTTTCGATGGGCATTGGGGAAAGTTATAAAAGTCAGTAATAAACTTGATTTTTATATATGGCGTGGTGTGCAGTGTACACACACACACACACACACTGATGCACACACACACACAGTGAGAACGAAAGCCAAAAATCGCTTAGGGCTTATCGCAAGCGTGCCACCCACACGAGCCACAGACACACATACTGCTAAATAGGCACACTCGGCTTCCCATGTTAATGAATGCCTAATGCGCGCTCGTGTGTGGTCTCTGCTTCTTCTTCTTCGTCTTCCTCTTCTTCTTCTTCTTCTTCTTCAGCCACTCGCCCTCGATCGAATACATACATACATATATGAAATGTTTCTGTATTGTATACGAACACTATCTATATATATATAATACTTCTTTGCCGATGACTCACACACAGACACACAAACACCCTGAAGCACCGAGGCGACATCTACTATAAGTTATTAGCGGGCGGTTTACGAGGCGCTTTTATTTTTTTGTGTTATTTTCAATTCTTTGTTTATTTTTTTAACGTTTTGTGTGTATACCTTCGTTTATATTTTTATGTATATCATTATTTATTTCTTTATTTCGCAATAATATTGTAAAACCATGCGATTATTCTATAAATATGTTAGCAAACATTAGATTTCATAGAATTAAGACTCAATAACTATTAAAAAAAAAAATAATAAAACGCAATTTTCTAGATTAGTTATTTTTGCAATGTCATATTTTTAGTAAATCGCCTCGTGTGTGAATATTTGAACCTAGTGGTCTGATACAAACGTCACCATTTCAAATATATATATATATATCGTATGTCTGTCAATATTGACGTACAGTCTATCTCTTTTCTAATAATACAATTGTCTCGCTTACACATGTGACATGGCGAGACGTTGGATTAGCAATTTGATTAGAAGCGGGGGTGCGGGAGAACGAGAGGGAGGAGGCATCCGTCAAGGATAGACATGGTGTGACACGCGCGTCTGATAACAGCAGCAGCGGGTTTAATGTGCAAGTTATCAGCGGACGAGCGCGCGCGCGCCCGCCAAGCAACTTCTGGTGGCCGTGAGGCACGCGTCAGTAGCGGACAACTCGGCGCACTCCCGCCACACTCACAAATCACTATTACAATAAGAATATTCGGCATACTTTTGCACGGCTCTCTCTCTCTGTATATATTATTTTGGGTAGTTTTTCTATTACATATTGTACACCGTTAGGTTTAAGTAACTGGTTGTCACATGTTATGTTTTGGGATGACACTTGCAGCAAACCTGTTCTGTGGAAAAACAATGGATCCATCATTAGTGAGATATGTTTGCATTCGCCCCGTCAACCGCATGCATAACGAATTTCTATTTATTTGATTGAACACACACATACACACACACACACAGAGAGAAAGACGCGCATCTGTATGAATGTGCGGTTAGTTGTTATTGTTCGTGGTTGTTCACGTGGCAGTGTACATCATCATTGGCATTCCAGAAGATGGATTCTTTTAATCCACCACATATAATAGAAGCTGCATTATTTATTCTGAAGAGATGATTTCTTTATTTGTGTTTGAGTTGCTGATTTAGGTACATATATGCTTATAACTATTGTGTTTTTGAAGGACGGGTTTAACCCTTTCGATGACCTGCATGTGCTTCAGCGCAACAGTTTGTGGGACGTTTATCTATTATGACTTTCATAACATAAAATAAATAATTAGTTTGTAATTGATATGGCGCAGAAGAATTTGCAAAGTCACCCGCCGCAATTTTATCATAATTAATCAAACCTTAACATCTTGTTGTTGGTTATTTGCTCCAATAAATAACTCTAAACAAAAAGACACTGCACTTATAATACAGCAAGAGAATAATAACCATATTGATTTGTTTAAAAGAGAATAATTTTGAAATTGCTTCGTTGGAGGTTGAATATGACGTAGGCAGACCTCCTGAAGTGACATTGTCATATGTAAAAGACAAACCTTCAAATTATAATAACAAGCATCGCATCGCATCGTTCAGAATGTGTGGGCAACGTTGGCAAAAGGACGCGTGGCAAAAGGAACAATATGGTCCGTCACACTAGGTGGCTCCCCGTCGAATCGTCTGCCCAATTGTTTATTGACTATACGAGTGAATTGTCAAAAGGCAGAGCTGTCCTTCCTGGCCTTTGTTTACCAGTGAAAACAGACGTACACGTTGTGACCGTTAAATAAAAACATTTTTGTCAACATTGTCCAAACATGGCTACTTTAATTCTTTCAAAACACAATAATGCGCCTTTGTTCGAGTACATATGTATGCACATACCAGAACTATTGCTAGTTGGTAGTTGCATTTGCTGCACTACAATGATCACATGTCGCTTTTTACTCAAAAGTATTTTGGTGACAAAGGATAGTTTCGCTTATTCACACCTAGTTAACAATTTAACTCAAACATAAGCAACATTGACAACAATAAAACGTGTTTCTTATAAAATTGTTATTATTATTAGCAGGTAAGATGGGCATGGAGGGAGAGTTGTACCTTCATTACATGCTTCGAGCACTGTATTTGTTATATGTATGCTTCGCCTTCTAGATTTTAAGAGATATGTCTCTCAAGAGAATAATTCTTTTTTGTACCTCTGACAAAGACAATCTTTTTCATCGTTAGTATTCAGATGATGAGAGCTTTATGCGTTTGTGTGTGTGTGATAACATAGTTCTTTCCACTCTTTCAAGAATCTCTTCATCTCTCATTTCAAAGCCTCATATCTTTGTCTAACTGAGAAGAATGTAGATGGATTCATACGTCACATATTATATGTTCAGGCCACCTGACGCATGTCTTCTTCATCTTCATCATCTTATTACTGCTATACGTACACCATACAACTCTCTCAACTCCATAGAAGATAAGCGGTTTACTGTCTTTCTTAAAAATTACAACTCCAAGATTAATTCGAAATAATGATTGAATTTTATTTCGGAAGAACACATCATAGACTAAAATGATTCTAAAGTTCCATCTGGAGTTCGTTAAAATGCAAAATGTTTTATTTGTTTCCTAGTCATAAAATGCTTTATAGTTGTAGCCGACACCTAATATTAATTTCAGTTTTGGTGTTAAATTTTTATTATGTTTCTATGAGGTCCATATGTGTTTGAAACTAATAATACTTAAAAACAACATACATACATATAATTTAGTTATTTCCTGGTAGTAGAGGCGTTAAATCGCAACGTGACTCCGCACACGAATTGTCAATTATAATGTGGCAATAACAAGGACTTTTAACATCAAGGTAAAAGAGTAAACAAAATTGACGCATATGTGTTTACAATGAAACTTGTGTTGTACAAGTGTATAGAACGTCACATAAATTATCTCGTATTTGCGTTTAACTTTTACACATATACTCTGTTTATTATAAATACATATATACCTGACATATCTGTACACCAACTTGCTAATTATTATCACAGTGTCATGCACGTGATCACGGCCGCGAACACACGTGCATCCAGATGCGCGTGTCTACTGGTAATATACAATTATTATTTTACACACGCAAACATATCGGAATATTTTTACTACAACTATCAACGGAAAGACAATGAAAATGTCGTTTAGGGCAAATGTGATAATAATACACAACATTATTAAATTTATTTCGCATCTATAAGAAATATTGCAGTGATGTAAGACTTGTCCTTGGATATGAGTACATTTCAACGAAGTGTATAGATGCAGGTGTGGTTCCTTTAGCAGTGAAACCCTGTAGTGACCGAAAATTAGGTAATAGAAATATGATGCCATAAATATTAGGTTAAGAGATCGTATAGAAAAAGGGTGTGAAATTAAAAATTTATTATTTTTAGATTTTAATAGTTTTGTTCAACGATATATCACTTTTAGTTCATCGTACATTAGTATAAATTAGTTGTGGTGTTCAGTAACTGTGAAATAATTAATATTAAGGTGGTAAACCCCTATGTAGGCCCCTGACGTTGTAGTGACATATATAAAAGAAATGTTGTGTGCATATAGTTGCACACAAACACGCATAGAATTATGTCATGTTATGTCTAGCCATTGTTTTCAAACACATGTTTATTGTGTTAAGCGTGTGATAAGCGTTCACATACAACTGATTAGAAAATATGTTATTTATCCAACAGGGTCCAAGTGTGTTATACACGTTGTTTATTTTGCTACTGGCTGCTGCTAAGAATAATCTTATCAAACATTAAACACTGCAAACATATTCTCAGAATATATATATATATATATCTATAAAGTGTTTTATTTATATAATTATTTCATTGAAACTTGAAGAAAAATTTGGCCCGTTTGATATATAGTAACATAGTATTTATTGAGTACTTCTTATCAATCGTACGATTTTGTAGCTCGAATAGTCTGTCTTTTATAAAAACTATTGTGTAAATCTGGTTTGCGAATCGGTAGAGTCCCCGGCAACAGGTGGTTGGTATACCTTGATTATGGCGTTCATTTATTAAGTACATAAATAAAAGAGTACACACGGTGTGCAGTTAATTTAACAGTGGTATAATGGATGCACACAAAAAATAAATAAATATCGTATAGTAGTATACCGCTAGTCAACACGCCGATGATAAATTACTTTTGTTTTATTTCACCAAAAGTATTATAAAACTTTAATCATAAAATGCAACTCGCATTCATTTAATTTATTATCTCTGTTAGAAAAGACTGGGAAACCAATGCTTGATTTAATTTGATTTAGAAATTAAATTATTCTTGTTACATTTTATAGTGAAAGGATAGTCGAGTGCGGGCCACTCCAGCGTTTTGTGGAATAATAATTATAAATAATTGTTTACCTAAAGTAATAAGTCTGTCAAAATAGCGATAGTTCCTGGTAGTTACTTATGGCAGCGCTAAATTTTCGATTTATGTGGGCAACATGAACCCAGTAATTTGTACCGTACTAAATCGCCACTTGAAACGTTGTAATTTTCAGCAGATTTACAACGTTGGACTAGTTTTTACAAAACCTTCCTACTATACATGAGAATATACAAGAACGGTTATAATAAAAGTTTACATTTACCAACCAATTATAAATGTTCAGCCAAATTATGCGACATTCTCTGTTAAAATTCTAAGATCTGAATATAATTTGACTACAAATTAGGTTGTTAATATATAAACATCTTCATCGTTAGTGAATTATCTTTGAACATGATTTACGCAGACAATACAATAAGCAATTTACTTTTAAGTATAATTTGTTTAGCGCTCGACACACAAATAAAAGTATTGTGAAAACTGGTAGCTGTAATAGGCGAAGAAGAAGAAGAAGAAGAAGAAAGAAAATCTAACAAATAATCGTGCATGTTAATATAGAATGGAACACAGAACGGGCAGAAGCATCATTAGTCCTTTACAACAACAACAACAACAACAACAACAACAACAACAACAACAATCTTTGGAGGCAGAGACGAATAAGTGTTACGTGTATTCACAATTTGATTGTGTTCGATTAGAATAGTCATCGTATCGTTTGTCAAATGACAAACTAATTCAAAACACGTGTCGAAATCACCAAACACATTTGTTAGCGGAATCATTAGCGAGCGATCTCAGAATATCACTCTTCCAGCCAATTACCTTTCGCAGAAAACGCCGTTACTTTTTAAACCCGTCTTTTTGGCTAATCGGCATTAACAAGTGACTTGGTGGTATAGGACAGATTTGTTTATTTTCGAAGGCGCCTAATATCTGCACACGTGTCTATTGACCCAGTCGCACCCTCGCCTTGTCTAGGACCGGAAGACGGGGTGGGGCACTAACGTCAGCTCGCTTAGGCCCTTTGTGCAGACATGCTAAAGCCCTAACCGTCGCTTTTTTGTGTCAATGGAAGATGAATAGTATGACCAGAACGACTTCAAACATACATACATATATATATATATATATATATATATATATATATATATATAATAACAGAGTTTACAGTTATATGAAGTGTACAAATTTAATATAAATGTAAAGTAATCGGCTGCTTAAAATGCAGAACGTGTACCGCAATTATGACAATAAAATATAACGACGTCAAAATGCATAAACAAAAATGTCCGATGGGCCAGTGTTACTAACCTGGTATATAAATGTATGTCGCAAATAATAATGACAACCGCCGTGTACACTCAAGTCGAACGTTAAGCCAATCAACTTAATTGATAATTGAATATTAAAACGCTATTAAAATAATTGATGATTACCACCTGTTTGCATATTGAATTACATTGATTTTACATACATGTATCATCGATAAATTGTTTTCTTGATCTAGATTTACTTTCCAGAACAGACTCTTATAATATTTGTGAGCATGTTCAGAGTAGTGTATAGTTTTACATAAATGTCCTTTTTCTGTAAGTGTGTAAGTTACCCTCATCTGTACCTACCCCCATAATAACAACGAATAGTCACACATTGTGAAAAGCTATTTATTATGGTCAAAAAGGCAAGATCCGGTTTGCCCCAAAGCCCTAAACAGTGGTCCTCAACCTGTAGCATGTGTGAAGCGTATATCTGTAATCGATAAACGTAAGACACACACACATATGGTATATATAAAGCAACTATAATATGAATAAAATTAAAACACAGTTAACCGGTATAGTGATTTATAGGTATAGATTTATTTATTTTTATTTGTTCTGTTTAAGCTGGAGAGTTTATGAGTTATGAAGATACGTGCGACTGATAAAGACACCCATATGTTCGTATAACTGTAGTGATGCACCCACATGTTCGCTTAAGAGCCACTGGCCACCAAATTAAAAATGCAATTCGAAATGCAACTGTTCGCGCGCAGATATGCTAATTTATAGGGAGCGCGCGCTGGATATGGCTGCTGCTGCTACTATTACTCACATGCAGCCCCCTTCAGGCACTCAAACTGCACCGTGTTGTTTTTCGATTGTCTGAATGTATATATTAAAACAAGATTTTGATTTCCCCCACAAGGAATTATTTACCTGAAAATAAGTATTAAATTCTCAAGATTGTATCTAGAAAACATTTACGAGTTTATATAAAATTCTTTACATAACAATCTAAACCAATTACTAAAAATTAATTAGGACACACTTGTCTTAACGATTTATACCCAATCAATCGATACAATTTGGTAATTAATTCGTCAATAAATGCGTATATACACAGAGTGTCTTGGCCACTTAGGCAACTACATTGTAGTACACTTTTATTTGCATACGAAATTCCGCTAGGTTGTTTAACGAGTTATTTTAATGGGATGAATCCCCGGTAATTAGTACACTCACTATATGATATTTACGAGTATTGAAATAACGATTTAGGATGTGTACTGCGCAAAGATATTTGTCAACATGCAAATAAATTGTCACCGAATCCAATAACGGGACATTTTTTTCAAGTGGTCCACACGAAATTGTCCCATATTCTCAGAAACGATTTTCAATCGAATACATTTAAATAAACCTAATTTAAATTGTTGCTACTTAATTTTAATTTCGGTTCTACATTATTGGAAAATATACAGTTTTGTTGTTTGTTAATAACAAATGTTTGTGTATAAATTTTCTAGAAATAGAAATGGAAGTATATTTTTGGTCCCTCAGCGATTTGAATCTTCGCTACCTGTGAATTTAATGAACAAGTTCTGGGAAAAGAATCCCGTTTATTGGGCTTTATTTATGTGCGTTGATGTGGAGACATCACTGCGTTTTTATTAACAGTGTGTGGAGGAGCACACACCATCGCAACAGCAACAGCAACAGCAGCAGCAGCAGCGTCTTGTTATCCTCGCCAAGAATGCAACCACAATTCTCACACAACCGAAAACCAACTCTCGTTTATCTAAACCTCCTAAAACCAAAATAATCTCTGCCATAAAAAAATAAATTATTTCTAATTATTGTTTTGACTAAAGTGTGAATTATGTCGTTTGATTAAATTTTAATTATTTTTTAGTTGTACCAATCAAGTGACAAAAAAAAAAACTAACCTAATTGGATGCCATGTAAAAACTATTAATGTATTATCGACACACCCTCGCGCCTTAGTTACTCGTGTCAAACGGACTATAAAACGACTGATAACCAAGTACACCAATCACGGTTTTAATTATGCCATTGTCCTATCCTAATTAGAGAAATACCATTCGTAATACATCAACTAACATTTGTAGCAATGCTTTCAGCTTGCTATATAACAACCTTGGTAAAAAGAATATATGTTTTGTATAATAATAATAATATAGTTTATGTTTGTGTAAAACACATGTTTCGTGTACGGTGGTTGCGTGCAAGTAGTAAATAATCCTCTTAACAAGATTCAGTGTCACTTGTATTTATAGATGCATCAGGGTCGCGCGTGTTCACGTTCACGCGAGCATGTGTGCACGTGCGTGCGACAGTGTTTGCGCGCACGCTTGCACACGCGGCATGTGGCCATTTCACTGCATTAAACGTAAAACACTTTGTGAACATCGACAATTAATGGTGACAAAAATTATCTGCAACCGTCGAACGATTTCCATACGACAATTTATGGTTCTACAATTTGCACTTCAAATTATATACTATGTCAAAGCTGGACAAGGCGGGCGAGCCCGTGCTAATTGCAGGTTGAACCATCTTTATACTGAAATAAATTATTTTACAAGTATAAAATATAATATTAATTTGTATAGTGTACAAATTGTTATTAGCTTTAAACTTCTACGAATATAGGTATTATCAAGGAACATAGATTTATATAGAAGCACAATGCAATGCAAAAGATGCGTGTACAAATTGGGTCCCCGCAAGTGCCTGGCCCTCTGGACGTCCGGGACCCCGAACTATTACGAACCATCATTTCCCCTGTCTATTAGGTGGCGCGCTGCAAACTTTAGTTAAGATTCAAACCCCTCATTAATCTGCTACTAGCAAGGATCATATGCGTTCGATTTACTCAAAATCTCATTTGTGAGCTCTGTTTGTACGTTGATTAGACAGAGCACGAAGTTGAGATTTTGTGTACAACGAACGCATCTATATATTTGATATATTTCATGTTACAATTCAATTCTTTCGTATTATTTTTTAATTAGAAATTATATTTTCCGTACGTTGTAATTCTAGTTCGAATAGCCTTTACTTATTATATATATATATATATATATATATATATATATATATATATATATATATATATATATATATATATATATATATATATTCGCAATTAGCTGTACTTTGCTTATCATTTAACCCGAATTATTTGAAGAAATTTGCGGTTTTTAATACATAAAACTAATGATTTCTGTAAATATTGCAGCAAAAAGGATTATTTAAATTAGGTTTCTATTCTTTGTGTTTAATTAAATATTAATACTTGTGTACTGATTGCAATTTAATCTGACTATTATGAATATTTTGCATCATTAATGCTAATTGCTGTATTTAAATATGTTTGTAAACATATGACATATTACCACTATAATTCTTATTATGTAGTTTCGAAGAATATTCATAATAGATGTGACTTAAGGGGGGGGGGACTATTTAGGCATTTATTATGCATTTCTTCCTCCCTCTAACATAAAATTAATATAAATATGAAGTACAGATTATATGTATTTCTAGTGTTATTCATGTAATAACACAGACGACATTACACTTGCCATTTGGTCTTTGTAATAGTTCATTTTCGCTGTTAACTTTGTTTTCGAAGTGAGTGGAATATATTTGTTAATTGCTATTATTTGTTAATAATTTTCATTAATATTATATTTTATTTTATTTAGAGAAGTGATATTTTGTAAGCATATTTTTGTGTTAATTGCTATTTACTGTTAATAATTTTTATTAATATTATATTTAATTGTATTTAGAGAAGTGACATATTATTAAGTGTATTTTTGTGAATAGTACCAATTGCTCATTATTAAAGTGTTATTTTTATCAAGATTGTGTTTAGTAAAGTAAGATAGTGAAATAGTATATATTATTTGTGTCTAAATATATTTTTGTGAATAGTGTATATTAATTTTATTAAGATGCCAGTGAAAAAGTGTGATTATATTAACTGTAAATCGGCGCGGATTAATAATCCAAATTACAGTTTCTTTAAATTTCCTGTGAATCATAGTGATATTTGTGAAATATGGGTAGTAAATAGTGTATAACAGCCTTTTTTTTATTATTCATTTTACTTTTCATTTATGATTTATTTAATTTTATACAATGCTAGATTAGATATTTATTTGATAGATATATTTTATTTTTGTATTGTCAATAATAGTTGTAATTTTTTAATATTTTTTTAATAATAAATATATTTTTTCATATTTTCATTTGTGAATTATTTTGTTTTGTATATTCTGTTTCTAAATAAATGAACCGTTCGATAATATTTATGTGACAAAGAAATTTTAACTTTAACAGCTAACATAAGAAACCCCTATTTGCCAGGTATAAATATTGTGACCATATCAGAGTTGTAGTTACGCACAGTTGGGAATGGCATTTCAAGTAGTACTCCTACTGGCCGCAAAACTAAGAAGTGAGCTAGTATGCAGCTATGGTTTTGGCCATACGTCCGTCCCCACTTTACCCGCCCCTACAAAGTCAACTGTACACGTTTTTCCCTATACCGTTGTTCTTCTATTTAAAATCTATGTTCCTTGGTATTATATAATTTTGAGTTAAAAATAATATTTAATTTGTAGTTTTTGAAGATAATTCAAAGGTTGAAATGATCATCGATTACTAAACTTCCATTTTATTATAAAACAATTTATAAATGTCGAAAACTTCCAATTAGTAAAACAAATATGGATCTTATCTAATTCTACCCAAAATTAAATTCTGTTTGGTCACTGTATCCCTCAATTTCAGTGCACTATCTCTCAAACCCATCACTAAAACCATTTTTCGTAACAAAATCTGCTCAAAAATATCTACCTGTTCTCTGAGTTGAAAATTTTGCAAAAGATTACGCAATGTTCAGCTTATCTGCGTTTGTCATCGTGTGGATTCTGCCACCACAAACACTGGGGTATATTATGTTGTTTTGGGGAATATATGTGTTTTTGTTATTGGCCCTGTCTGGGGTTTCGCCGGAAGTTAAATGTTTTAATGCGAAACACAGATGGTGCAGTGATAAACATTCCTTGTTTTACTCAAAAAAATATCTGTAGCCCCAATTCGAATATGTTGGCGGTTAGTGCCTCATCGCTTCCCGCCACAATAATATTTAAATAAACCTGTGATAAATGTCTTTAAGTAATAAAAAAAGCGGCCAGTTTAGAAACATTCCAGACACTTTCGATCAGTGATGTAAAAGGGAATCAGCGTAAACTAAAAGCGCGTGTAATCTGTAAGCGTGTATCACATCACCTTGAGACATTTTTCGAAAAGAATGCAACACAAATCACAAGTGTTGTCCGAGCTTGCTTAACACCGCCATCAAATTCCAAAGGTCGAGCCACTTATCAACAGCGGCTTATCAGATCCACAGGTCCATCTGTACTCTACAGATATCTATAAAATATAATTGGTGCGCGTATAGAAAAGATACACCACGGTAATAAGAGATAATAGACCAGAGTTGTTTGTTCGAAAATTCTTACAGTTAAAGGACATGTAAAAAATGGGATATTTACATGTTCTTGTCTCTTGATAACGATTTTGATGTTACAAGTATTTGAATGCTTGTAAAATCGGTACAACAATTCTGTACATATGTTATGTGTACGATACGTTAGAATTAGATCCATAAACTTCTGTCTTTGTAATAATTTGGTGTGGTGGCACTCTCAGTGTGTGTGTGTGTGTAATTATGTAGAGTATGATTATCGGTGGGTGCCTAGCGTAGCCAGGTTCTCGGTTGTCGGTGGACAATGGGCCCGCGGGCCTTTTAGGCAACACGCACTCTCGTTTTTATCACGTTCACTCAGGTAGCACTTTTATTTTAAATTAAAGCCTCAATGCAACGCGTCTTGGCTGTCTAGGTGGCCCACCAACTTGACGATTTGTTTCCCCACCCCCCACCTCATGCCCCCGTGTGTGAAATTAAAATTTTAGAGGGCGTTTTTAAGAACCACACGAATTATATTAAATATTTTAGCAACAAAATGTTTTTAATTGAAATAAAGAGTGTTTATTTACATTATGCTTACTTTGATTTTTATTTTGATATAAATCTGAGTATATACCTGGTACAATGTCCAGTGAATATTCTACCTGCTTATTATTATAATATCGATTACAATTAATAATTAAAAAATAAATTACATACTTAAATATTTAATTTAAAATTTTATTATGTAAAGAATTTAATAATTTAGTTTTCTAAAAAAAATTGTAAAAATAAACAAATTATATTGTGATGCTTCTGAATAGGGCCTAATTTTAATCTTTTCACTGCCACGAAAAAAGTCTATACAAAAAAAAGCTGTAATTAATTTCAAATGTTGTCTGTTTTTAATTAAGAATTAATTCTTTTCGGTGCATCTGATTGATGGTAATTAAATTCCTACACACAAACATATACATACATACATATCGTTACGCCTTTTCCCCATTAATGGAGTGTCAGAATTTACAATATTTCCCCGAATCAACTCTATCCTAAACATACTTCACCTAATTGATTAAAAAAATCAGTGTTACTTTAGTTCTATATAATTATGTTGTATGTTTCACATCTCCCTGATAAGAAACAGGTGTTTCAATATGTATTCCTTAAACATACCAAATGTGTTTTGTAATAATGTGAACATGTCACCTTTGTGTTCAGTATATACAAAATATAACGGTGTAGAATTTTGTTACGCAATCAGGAAAAAAAATGAGGAATTTTTTGTGTTAATAAAAATCGAATTAAGCCTTATGTGGTCATCTCGATCATATCTGGTCACGGTTTATTTCATCGGAATATTTTTTCGGTACAAATCCTCGGAGACTCGCAGTGAAAGCTTAATTGAAACTGCAGCTGTCATTCAATTCCAGACATTATACACATCAATTGTTTATATAGCAATTTTGTTTAATTATATAGCACTTGTGACGTGATATTGATAATATTTTAAAGAAAGTATCGCAATCTGAAACGGTTACAATCATATCTATAGCTAAATTGTCGCTTATAAATTATAGATGTCCAAGCATCGATTTGAAAGATTATTTTCACAGTTCCTTGCTTCAAGTGAACAATCTGTCTGTTTGCAAACTTTCAAACTTGCGACTTTGTGTGTATTATTATTTTCTTTATAACTGAGGTACGTGTCTGTGCATTAACTTTTTTAATTTTAGCTTTACAATGGCTTTGACGGTCCTGGAAGCCGCCCAATCTTACGCTAAAAGTACAGGATTGTATTCGGCGAATTTGGCATTCTTTTAATTTGTACTACACTATTATAACATTAACAAAAAGTATTCTTTTTTAATTTCTTAAAGTATTGTAATCATAACATTTTAAATTCGACAATTTAACGTAAATATACGTTTCAACTTCCTTGAACTCCTATTGATTATTTTTAAGAGAATTTCTCGTGAAACAAATTTGGTGTATTTATTATTTGGACGTGTGTCATTTGTAACGTGTTCACGGTAAAAAATTATCTTTAAAAAATAATTTAATTATAGATTGGTTGAATCTTTCACGTAGACAATATCTAATATTTATGGCCTCGTGCTAGAAGTACCTAAAACTGACAAACAAAAACGTTTATAAACTAGCAACAAAACGAAAAGTAACTAAAAATTAATATGCCCCCTTGTGGTGTGTGTGTGTGTGTAGTGCAGGGAACTGATGAATATCTCCTATAATGGTGTACAAAATCGTAGGCCACTAAGCGAGAAATTTATCATAATAAGTAGGTAGACGACCGTAAGGCCCATTAGCCTCTCACAACGTAATTCGGATTGATGCATCTTAATTGTTGTTGCATGGAAAGAGCGAACAACACTTATACACTGCATATAAACTGCCACATAATAGACGAAGACGGAAATATTAAATTGTTGTAATGGCTCAATCGTGCCTAAGTCGCTAATATGCCACATTGACACATTTCTAGAACTTTGGTTAAAAAGGGTAAAAAAATATATAAGAAAAGACATACAGAAACGTAATATATACGTATTAACATCGGTGCTTGGTTCTATTTTGTTATGAAATAACAGGGTTGGAGTCAGCACAAATTAAAGATTTTATAGATAAAGTCAAGATATAACCCGTCACTCTAGTCTAAAAAAAAATCCACAAGGAAATGCCTGATTTTTTTTAAATCCCTGTTTTTAAAAAGACAGTAATATATGTTACCTAATATACTGGTACAAAAGCGCTATTGAAAATGTTTAAATAGCATAAAAAGTGAATAATCTCTTGTATGAATCAGCATAAAAATTATCACAATAAGTAATACGATATTTTAGTATTTTTTACGACAAAAATTCTAAACAGCAAACTCACTTTCAATTGGAAGTATTTCCGGCTAGTAGATTATAAAAACTACACCCACAAGTGTACCAAATATCGTTTACACATATATTTGTACAACTTTCGTATATTTATATTTCATTATTGCAAAAAAACATAATAGAAAATATTGTATGGATGCATCGGACATCAGTGGAGCGTACAAAAAATATATAAAGCCTATAACCTTGTGTCATTGTAAAGCAGGTATCAAATATATATATATGTATAAGAAATATTGTGCGAAAAAATCAGAAACTAGGAAGTTTTGAATTTTTTGAGATAATATCGTTTTTGGAACATTTTTTTGTTGATTCAGAAATCGTTTGTCATGCTGTCCGATACGGTGGACATTTTCTATCAACGCCGCAGAATGGACGGGTTTGTGAAACCGATAGTTTTTTTTTTTTTTGTTCGGTTGGTAGTTGTGAATGTTGCGAATAGGCATCTGCCGTTTAATCCCTTTATCACGGTGGATTAACTCGGCAAGAAAGGATGATGGAATTGTCTTGTATTCGATATGTTCCATTCCTTGGGAACTAATCCACTTTTTTACGATTTTTTTTTAATATTTTGGTTGAGTTATATTTGATAATTTTTATAATTTTATTTACTACAATAATTAAAATAATAACTATAAAAGTGTTTCCCTAATTTAGCAGGTATCAAGATTCAGAGGAGTAGGAGGATTTATTTATTATTCCATAAACAGTCCCTTAACATTGTTAAAGACTATAATATCAGATTATTTTCCTTTTATGCATCTTGACATGTATTTCTTTATTACATATCCTTAAAAATATTCTTTTCTACAAAATGTTGAAAACTGACCTTCGTTTGTATTGTGTGTCATTCACCATAACATAAATACTAAAAGGTACAGATATAATCTAATATAAGGCTGTCCGAACCAAAAATACACTAAAATTTTGAGAGATATTCAAAAAAATGTGTACACAGACCTCCCGCAGAGACATCCGTCAAAAATACCATTGTCGACTTGAATACATTTGATTCTAGTCGAATGGCATATTTTTATAACCGGCTTAAATATTTCGGACAAAATGACCACTTTGTTCCCAAATTAAAAGCTCCCTTTCATTACTAGTGTGCTCAGAAATTGGGTTTTTGTCCAATAACAATATTCAGAAATGCCAGTCAAGTAATACTTCATTGTTGACAATTATTTTACATTTTACTAAACCGTGTGGAAATAACCTCAATTTTATAACATATTAATTAAAATCTGATAATTTACGACAGACATAAAATAGTCGTAATTTAAAATCAATAATGCTAAAACGAATTAAAATATTTCAAATATCAAACAGGTAATTAATTAAACTTATGTAAAACAGATTAAGATTTCAGAATATTAAATACGAAATTGATACGTTTAATCTATTAAATATTAATTATATCTGATTTAGAAGTTGGGATATATATTAAGCATAGTCCCCACTGCGTATGAATAGCGGTTTAGTGTAAACGGGACTAGCAACCCTTTTTAAAACCCACAGGTATATCAGCTACGCGATTACCCAATAAATTGAATACTAATCATATATTTAATACCATTCTAGATATGCATAATTCAATATATTAAAACCATATCGAATATATAATTGACATATATGGTAACGACATTTTATATAAATGAATACCTTTGTGGTGTAAGCACCAATGGTTCTAGCTCACCCGTAGCAACTCTGGAAAATGAGTGTCTAAGAATATAATAATTGCAAGAATATATTGTGTAATTTTATAAACACGAAACTAAACTATGTATAGTAAAAAAAAGATATTTATAATAATGTTTGACAATTTTAGTTTAACAAAGGATCAAACCGGTATTAGTATGTTAAGCCGCTAGAAAATATTCACCGATATGGTAATAGGTGATTAAAATACTTAATCAGGTATAAGCATGCTGGAACTAAAATAGTTTTTTGTGGTGGTTTATTAAAAATGCATGTATAGGTGCCATATGTTCATATCCATCTAGAGAGCGAATATGTAAATGTGTCGCCCGTGACAGACGCTGATTGACGGTTTTCAGTGAAGAAACCGCGGGATACGAAAATATCATCACATACGCTGTGTGACCATTTCAGAAGTCATTTACATATAAAATACTATCTTATCGACGCTTCAAATCTACTGGGAAAATTACATTTGCGACCAAAAAAAAAAAATGTATTTGCTCCTTTTTTATATCCTACCCGCAATCTGTTGGCGGCCAACACCTCATCGCTTTCCGCCAACATATACAATGTTCCCCTCTTCAACTCGACAAAATATATTTGTTGAAATTCTTTGACTAATAACTTGTGCATCAGTTTATAATTGCAACATATACTTATAATAAAAGATAGGGACAGTCGTCTGGTGCCGGTCACACCAGATATTTATTATTAATTGATCCATTAAGTATGCCATAATTAAAACTTCATATTCTAGTAATAAAACCGTTTGAAATTACTAGTTGCTAGTTTCAAATCATATCTATTGTTCAAACAAAAGTATACCTGTGTGTCCAAACTCTGATAATTTTCGCTTCTGTCTTTGTTGGTTCGTTTGCGTTTCAAAGCTGTTAATTTCAAAGTGTGTGGACCACTTAAAATCGCATTTTCACCACTTCTTTCTAACGTAAAGACATATGCTTTCAAATGAGCCTGTAAATACAGGTGTTTTTTTTAAATTAAGAGATTGATGTGTTTGGTTTTTTATCTTAAAACTGACAGACGATTAAGTTTTGTTTTTCCAACAAAAATGGCTCAGCTCTTTACGAAACATGTTTTTCAATTTATAAGAAATACGGCTAAATATTAAATAGCTGCTATAGTTGTACAATTTATTGAACTCAAAAGTGATTTAAACAAATAATACATGTGTATCACCTGTTCTCTGCCAAATGACCACTATATGTATATAATAAATGTACATGTCCGTCTTGGATCTGACAATAAATGGAGCATAGGGCAAAAGGGTGTCCATTTAAGGTTAGAGCTGGGGCCAGCTGAGAAAACAGACGAGATCGCGGTTCAATAGGGCCGTCAACAGAACAACAAACAACCAAGAATTCTTCGGAAAAGCAAAGGGGCGGAGGACGAGGCGCGTGAGTGACGCATGTCTGTAAGGGTCCCTCTTTTTCGGCTTGGACAGATATGGCACCGATAAACGAAGGAGCCTCCTAACAAAGACGGCCTTAACTGTACGCTGTGTTTCACCCAGTAAAATACTCCTTTATCACCCGTATTTATAGATATTACTAGCATTGTCAGAACGTCCAACATAATAATAGGGAAAGACTGGAGATCATACCTTTAAATTACTTATTGTATTGTCGTCGAACTGGTGTGGACATTGTAATCAGTAAATCTCGGAAAAATGTTCCTGGATCTCTTAGAGTTCCGTGATAATTTTATATTGGTTGCAGTTTGCAGATCACTAGTGAAAAATGAAGCATGCAGGCTTTTGTTTCGGTGGTGAGAATTCGGGCGGCATCATCAAAACGGCCCAAGAAAAAACCGAATAACTCAGTGATATATAGCACACGTCGTTTTGAAACAGTGTGCTGGGCTGGGCTGGGCTGCATTGACGACAAAGTCCGCGAATCTTTTTCTGGTCGTTCGTTTTTTACTGGTCAGATTTCATAAAAACTCACTTGCACACCTGTCAAACAAATCGTTTTTTTATTAATTGCCCATCAACGCAACACTCAACGGCTATCGGACACACATACAATTTCACGTGTTTTCCTCCAAAACTCTTAACCGGTTTTCGTGCCGAAAATACAAGTTTTTTGTCTCGAAACGCATTCACTTTGAACAAATACAACGTAAATATGTGTGAGTGGTTATTACTGTAAACAAACTGTACCGCAATGGCTGGTTACACACCGATTACACTAATTAATAACCGTTGTAATACACTTAACAGTTACGTAAACATTTAAAATGATTAATAAAATAAATATCAATATATATATATATATATTTTTCGTCACAAAGTGTGCATACTAAATTTAATATCTTCGATGCATGATCAAGTTACATGAGGGGCGGTATCAAATAATCCCCAAGAAGAAGAAGAAGAGGAAGAAGAAGAAGATAAAGAGCACGCTATAATAATAATAAGATAAAACAATTGTGCAGTATGCAACCAAGTGGATATGTGAATATTCTTTTGTCTGGCGCAGAGCAGCGATGTTCGTGTGTGTCAGTATAGCAACGGCAACGGGCGGTCTATGTGGCACACAGGCACTGATTCAACGTCTGCCTCTCCTCCCACGTCGCACCTCTCCGGCTCCGGCTCCCTTTTGTTGGCCGCTCTTGAGTAGCTTTTGACCACCGTTTCGATGGATTGCTTGCTCTGCCTCGCCGTGGACGCGGACGAGACGAAGCAGAAGAAGAAGAAGAAGAAGTCGTGTGCGCGCTCACTGAAGCGTGTCTTCTTTCACCGAGTGCGATCACGCTTGCTGTACTCCACTCCATTAACCACTTTTCGACGTCTTCGTGTCTTATACCACACCAAACATTTCTTCTATTCTTCAAATTAACAGAAATATTCTACTGGATTTATTTATTATAATATTTAAGCTTAATTAATAATTGTTTCACCTTTACTTAGAATTCCACTATAACTGTAAATTAAAAATCATTTCAATTCAATTATATTTCGTTTGTTCCGGCAGTTAGTGTCATCGACCATTTATTCTGATTAGAAGTTTCTTGTTAGAAACAGATTCATACATACATACATACATACATACATACATAGATACCATTCGTCAAAAGTGGCAGAGAACACATGTGTTTATCTAGTTATACTAATAAATGAAAGTGGAAAGAACTTAACTGCTTTTAGTCACGGACGACGAGCTATGTTATGCCTACTTCATTAGTAATTGTCAGAGATACGCATATAGTTAGTAATAGGCCAGAAGGTTGAGTGCTTTGCAATCACAAAATAAAATAAAATAAATGTATACACATCTTCTATATTGTAAAAATGTATATAAATATAATTTCCCATATGAGCCCCGATTTTGATATGTAAGTCATCATGATATGTAAGTATCGATACACGCAGTGTGTATTATCGGGTGTAAATCAGGTGTTAGCAGTAGTAATTTTGTGTGGTGTAAAGCGGTGTTTCGGTGAGCGCACGGTGTAGTATAATTTGGTCGATGTATCGAAGAGAAGCAGACGAAGAAGACGAAGAAGAGAAGAGCCCAAAGAGGCAATCGTTTCTTCGATCGCTGCGGGAGTTCAAGATCAATTTAAAGATCATTCCACGCAGGCATCAGGCAGGCGGCGTTGGAACAAATCAATGCAGCGTATATATATACGTACTGCTGCACCAAGTGCGACCAATTTCTACATTTTTTCTACAGGCTTAAACCTTTTTGTTGTTGTTTGCTGCAAACACTCACTTGCACAGTAACAACACGTTATTGTTATTTACTTGGAAAATATGATTCAATTTTGATAATCATAGCAGACACCGCACAATATTTTAACCATAGTGATTTTCATAATTCGTTGAGATTAAAGAAAAAGAAAAAATTATAATCAAAGAATCAACGCATGGAAGAATGCTACTCTATATAAGCCAATTTCAAATGCAGCCATATATGAAATATATTTATATATATATATATATATATATATATATATATATATATATATATCTTTCTTTTCTCCACGTTATCGCAGAGAAGAAATATGAATTCAGGACAGTCTAATCTATTTTTAAGATGATTAGAACAAACAAAAAAAAAAAATCTAATATCTAATAATTTCAAACAATGGCCAATCATCGAGGCGCGCTTAAAATAATTATGTGGAACGATAAATCATCGAATAATTAACTGTGTGGTTCAATTAATAACGGGATCTCAACCTTATAGTAACGCCCTACGTATTTACGTGTTTATAGTGATATTTGTATGTGTATGTGTGTAGATCGTAATTAGTTTTTAATTAACTATTACAGAAATTAACGCATGTTGTAATTTTAATCAGATATATCCCTATGAGGTGATAATGATGCGAAAGTGATCATTTTATTATATACCAACACATGTGATGACTGCAACTCACTCATTAATTCAGCAATTAAACGGAATTGAAATCAATTGATTGTGCGCACAAAGATAGATGGTATATAAAATAAATATTCCTTCCTTTCTAATCGTAGCTTACAAAAACCAGTGATGATCTTACGCGAAAAGAAAAAAAAAAAAAAAAACACGAAGCAGACATAAAAACCAGTTTAAAAACAGACGCAATTGAACAAACATAAAATCCACTTTTACTTTCAGTGCTGCAGTGATAAAAGAATACGAATTGTATAAACGGTGTGCGAAAACGATTAGTAAATATTAATAATTGACGCGCGCGCATGTCACTTTATACAGCAGAACATAAATCATTAATAATCGCCGGTTATCCTGATGTGTAATCAATAAATATCCGGCGGCCATTATCAGTTTTGCATATCGCCGATAAACGAATGATCTCGCTGTACGTACACATTCGCAGCTGATGATATTGTTTGCGCAAAATGCAAGGTGGATTCGAGTATATGGTATGATGATGGGTTGTGGTACCATGCTGCGTTTTCGAGACAAGCGCACGAACCCCATCATTACTGGTTCAGCCATGACGCGATGGTCAACACTTAAGGTGGCCCGAAAAACACCTGTGTAGAGCCGCGAGATCTCATTAGGGGAGGGGTCCGCTTTTGTTCATCTGCAAAGCAATCTCAGACCTACGAAATTGTGCAAATAAACGATCAACCGACCACTATTTACCCCACTCTTACCACATAAACTCGCCAAATCGTTTCTTCAACTGTCTTAAGGGCATTTTTACCTAATTCCTTCAACTCTGAAGTAGATCATCACATAATAAAATAAAATCTGGTATTATTTTTGAATTTACAGTGTAGGATATTTGACAATTTTTATTTAAGCGCAAGAGTTATAGACTGCAGGTGTAAAAACCGCGAATTTTAATCCCTCTTAAATACGAACGATCTCTAGGGATTAGGCATCAAAGATAGAAAATAAAAGTTTAATCTTTGCGATAATGAAGCCCCAAAAATAACAAAGCTCTTAAGAGTCTGAAGCCCATATTCTTTTTGGTAATTTCTCATCTTGCAATGTATTGCAAGCAAGAATTTCATGGCATTCCCCAGGATATGAACGTGTGTATCCGTGTACCTATATGAATTGGTGATGGATCTCGGCTAATTATCGTCCGTGATGCAGTGAGTCCGCGGGCCAAGTAAAACGTGTGCGATGATTACTGGGTACAGGTGCAGACATACAGCCTCCTCGTAGATGGCCCCTGGCAGCCCCTTACAAGGGGGTGTGCGGGGGCGCCTGTCGAAACTCATAATTAGTTTAGCGAGACAAAACGCCACGGGGGTCGCTTCCAAAATCACCAAGACCGAACGAACGAACGAACGAACGGACGAACGCGCAGAGATGTTTTATTCAAGAGAGTCCAACACCAATATACAATACGAGTGAACGCCTAAAGGTGTATGGGATAATGTAAATAGAAACACCAGACGAGACGAGCCCTATTATTTATTATCATAATTTCGTTTCCCACCCTCGCAACCGTATAGCACTGCTCTGCACTGCTTACGGACACTGTTTGTTCTTCTCATGATTTAATATTTATTTATTTAATAACACACAACTATTGTTCCTGACAAACAATTTTAAATAGTCCGTCCTACTTACACAAACGTTGATGGAATTAGATTACTGTCGATTTGGCAGTTGGCACCGCTTTTGGTTTGTAATATAATGTGCGTGAAATTCGATACGACAAGTCAGGACGAGTTAGTTTCGCGACAGTGCGACAGGTTATAGTATCAGGTGTGTCCGAAAAATGTGACGACGTGAGTGAAATCAAGCATCTCTTTTCCAGTTTTCCAGTACATTAGTTTGTATTCGCTGTTCGTTGTTCGGGGTAGAAGTGCTTATCGTTTATCGCCGCCAACCAGTTAGTTCAACGGAGGGTTGGTAAAATCCATTATATATTTATATACAGTGTGGATCGTGTTTCTCTCTCGGCATTTTTTGCTGGGTAAATAATTCTCAAGTTTGACTAGTGGTGTTTAAACACCCAAGGCGTCATGTAGAACATATATGTTTTATCACGCGCGTATATTATTAACATAATTTATTTAATAATCACTGATTTGTCTATACAAGGTTGCTTTTTTCGTTTCTTTTCTTTGTGGGGACTGCATTTAAGATACAAGGACCATTTAGGTTTTAGGCGATATTCAAATTATCAGATTGATCCAAAAAATACTGCAGTGGCCTTCACTCGACTCTGTATTTTGTTTCGTCCAAGAAATTAAAAATGTTGGTAAGAATTTGAGTCAAATTTTTGCCGCTTAAGGGCAGATTAAAAAAAAATGTTATTAATTCGTTATTATAATGAATGGTTATTTTGTTCATTTTGTTGTTGTTCTGCGCGTAAATATAATGAACACATACATCAGCGAAACAGGTTTGATCGCAGCCAGGACTGAGCGAAAATTGCGTTCTTTTGTCTGTGACCCATTTCGCGATCAAGATAATAAAGAATCGCGTATATCGCATCGCTTTTAGCACGAGCGCAGTATTACAATAAAAATGATTACTGTAGCTTTCTTTTCTTCTCCTCTGATGCCCACTGACTGCTTCATACGCCGCACTTACACACATATATGTATGTACATCTGTATTTATTATTATTATGCATATATGTTATACCTGTCCACTCCTACATTACATATCTTATCTCTTGAATGCATAATATTAAATCTTACCGGAAAAAACGGTTTCACAGTTTGTTCAAACTTTCCTTTGTTCTACCCAGAAGGGATTTACAAACACACACACACACACACACACACAATTTATTTTTGCAATATTTAAGTACAATTTTTAAAATATATGTTTTCTGCAGTTAAATGCATCCAGCACGTGCACTAAACACAAAGACGAGAAGAAGCAACAAAAATAAAAGCGGTCTCAGCTCAGTGGATATGGTTACCGATGGCCCGAAGAGCCTCTAAGCCATCAATTCATTATGATCAGAGGAACGCGAGCTGTAACCATCATCCTTGTATCTAGTACACCATATTGTTGTTGTCCTTGTCATACTACACACTGTTCATTACAGTAATCACTGCATCTCCTCATGACAAGTATTGTACTATTCTAGACATTCCAACTCTTTGAATTGCGATGTGCTAAATGGAATAGTTTACTAATTAAAATGTGGTCACCGGCAAATAAACAAATCCACATATTTCCTTATCGTTTACGAGTTAGGCATCATCTAATAAAATAAAAATCAAATCCATCATAAACTGTTGAAGAGGGTTATTAAAATGGATGGGGTTCTTGCGAATTATCATAAAATTCCTAAACATACACGTGTAGAACAAACAAGAAGAAGAAGAAGAAGAACACCAGCTGAAGAAATATACAAGACACAAAAGAACGTATCTAATCCTATAATTATGTCATAAATAAAACATTGATTCTGAAGTTAACTACGTTTAAAAAACTAAACAGCACTAAAACATCTTGGAGCTGAATCAATGAATAATGTGTGCCAGCCTCCTGCGAAATCTGAGCCGCGATATCTAAGATACGATTTGCCATTTTTTGCGTTTTAGCAATGTAAATTCGTTGCGGATGCCTGTTCTCTTTATATTACTCATATTTAAAAAATAATCTTTTACAGTAAACTAAATTGGATAATAATCACAGCAACAGAAGTAAAGTACTTTTTGCCTGTTGGCAGAATAAAAGTTGTCGAATATTGATCTAAAATTGATGGTATATAATTTGGAAACATTTTTCCGCGGCTATGCTAACATGTTTACGCTGTAATGAATGTGTAATTTCGTGTTTTCGCTTGGATAACATTTTTCCCTAAAATTAGCACTTGGTATACGCTTGCACTTTTGCGCGCTGCTCAAGTAGTAGTAGGTATCTGTGCGCGAATTTTAATCACCTAAAAGCAGAGGATTTAAATACAGGTGTAGCACACGAACGAACGGACGATCTGAAAATAAAAATAATCACAAGCGAGAAGAAGCACACCTATGGCGTGTTAAGCTGTGTGTGTGTTTTGATCACGATAACCAAACAAAGGAGCCTTAATTATAGCTGAAAAACTAACACTATAATTGCGTATTATAACAACAAACACGAATGAGAACTTTGGCCAGAAAAAATTAAATTGTATACTCTCGCTCGGCCGACCGACGTCTACGCGACTGCTGTTTACTTTAACACCAAACGCCGCCTGATATTTTTCGCACGACAGGTACAAAAATCAACGCCGTCTATAACCAGTAATTTACGGGGCCCAAAAGGGCGGCCCACTGATTTCATCTTCCTCACAAGAAATCTTCAACACATTGTTGCTGTATTTAACTAAAAATCGGTTTATTAATTAAATTATTTGAGTCTGTTTTGTTTCGACCAAAGAATTAGGTTATAGTCGTTAAATGTGATTGACCACAGTTTCTGTAATTCTTCTACTTCATCTTTCTTGGCAACCAATTAACACCTACAAATGCTCACCTGTTCTCGTTGGCGCGGTGCACATACTCGTGTACAAGCATAATCTGTCAGCTTCCAGCGAAAGCCAACACACTTATATTTGTTATTCTACCTAACCTATAGACGTTTCGCTAAGTAGAGGGAATCATTTCTTACACACAGAGGGGCCTTAAACCTCTCATCGGCAAACATGCCAAATAAAACACAATATTTGTCCAGGCAGACTGTACGAAATAAATATTTGGTTACTCGAGCTGGAGTTGGAGTGTGCGGTTCTTCCACACGAAACACAGTCATATTACGTGCTTATTGACGGCTTTTAAAGCTGTGTAAATTGAGTGGCTCTCTCGCCTAAATAAGTCAACTAAGTTATATGCTTATTTTTTTAACTGGTTTGGTAATAAAAATATTTCTCATATTTGGTCACGTTTTCACGTTAATACTGTTGGGCAGTTGTCACCTTTGTGCTCTACACTATATATGTATGAGAATAAAAATTAAATATTTAAAATTTATAACCGAAAACTAAATATTTACATTAGCATTCATCCCATACCATAAATAACTGTGTTACTACTGATTTATATTTTAACACCATAGCCGCCATGGCCATGGCTGGCCGCGGCACTTTGTTTTTTCGTAAAACCAATTAATATTCAAATTGAACAAATCTAATCTGGATCTTTTGTTAGTTTGGCCCCACTCTCAGAAAGGCCATAAAACTTGGTGTTTCAATAACGTCTATTTGGGAGTCACGGGCGCTAGACACGTGTAAATTACATAGGGCAGCAGGTGGAGCGTCGTTTCGTTTTGAAAAGGGTTAAAACAAGTGTTTACCAAATTATGGTTTCGACCGTTCGGTGTGTTGTAGTGGTTGGCAACACTGGTAGTCTCACCAAGGCATGTAATGCTAATTCCGAAAAAAAGGATCCTATTTCCTACGGCTGAACACATTCCTTTGTTGTTGTTGTTATTGCTTTCTTTGTTACTCAAATAACACACATCTAGAGTGCCCTACACTCAACTTATACACATACACATATGTTAACCAATAATTGTTACCTTTCAGAGAAACAATCACTAATGTGGAGTTTAAATGAAAATTACTTGAACGCTAAGTGAAACCTGGGGTTACAAAGCGACCGTCATTCCATAATTAATCTACACGAGACTTGATTATTTATTCTTATTTCCAAACTAATTAGTTTTAAGTCTGACTTATTCTATAATCACTACTTAGTACATTCGAAAGAAGCTGTACCACTAATTTCCAATGAACTGGTTTGGTTTCGGCCGGCGACTGTACATCTTCAAACAGCGATTACTATATTAAATTTTTGGTAGTATACATATATTGTATATAATAAAGACTGATTTGACTAATAGGGTTATTAGCAGTTTGACACCGGAATAGCTCATTATGAAACTCACTGATTAAAACGTATATTTTATCGTTGCCAACAGCCTTTTTTAAAAGGCCTTACCTATTATGGTCGGCATTTCATTTAAACTTTTCATAAAATATATATAAATCAAAATAAATAATGTACTAAACAAAAAAGAAACTATTCTATAATGATTTTAACTTAAATAATTATCTGAAAGAAAAATATAAGTTAATTTGTAAATCTTACGACGAATTAATAATTCGTGCTTTTATTATTATTTCAACTATAATTACCGTAAAATAATAAATACATTTACGTGGCATTGAGCAGCACGATTTATTTGGGCAACCATTGAAACAATGCTCTACTTCTTATGTGATTTTTCAGTGAGCGTTCGACAACGGCACAATTGGACTGCAAGTAAGTAACGCGAAAATAAAACGAAAATAACAATAATGTGGTGCTATAAATTTATAGTTTGTCTTTTGTCTTTTGCCGCTTTCTCTGTCTGTTGCGTGCCAATTTAGTCAGCAATATATATCCATATTATTATATGTATAATTAATATCTTACACGTAGCACGTGCTGAGAACTTATGCATGTGCATATAAACTTATAAATAAAAAATTGAATATATTAATATTATGTTTGAAAAGCAATCTAAAGAAAACGTACCATTTACAAAATAAAATTGGTTGCAACAAAAATGTTTCGAGTTCAATTTGGGCATCTTTAATGAAGGGATATGTAACATGTGCAATAAAGTCAATCAGGTCTCAATTTCTGTAATGAATGTGCTCATTTATTCGTCGGCAATGTCCTTTGCAACAACAAGGCCAGTCGAATGCCGCTCAGCTCAGCTCAGCTCAGCTCAGCTCAGAAGATGTACAAGCACAGATAACGACAAGGACAGTAGTGGTTCGCTCCGGCATTTTCGGCAAATGGGTGGACATGAACCATTCTGGTTCTGGGTGCTTAATTATATAAGATTCCCTTCTTTACGGCCACAGCGCTATTACAATACTAAATTGGCGCAGGTGCAATCTCTCAAACGGATTTCTACAAATCTTACAATACTCCACCTACTAGATCAATATATCGATTACAATATATTGGCTATTACCCTTTTCAAAAATAGGAGGTTATCTCTCAATGGTTTTAGTTAGTCATTGACAAAATAGTCAAAATTAATTAATGAACCCTCGAAACGAATTTATTCATTAAAATGTATTATTTTTGTTTGTAATACTTTTCATTATTCTTTACGTATAAGAAAATAACAAACCTATGATTATTTTTCATCATTGTTATTGTAAATTGTTTAAAATTAAATGATTTATCATATGAATTAAATATAAAATAAATTCAATCCCTAAAATAGATATATCTTGTTTTTAGCAAAAATATGTTCTCCAATTGAGTTATCTGAGAAGCGGCAAATTATCTACGGATTGAAAAACACTTGGTTCCGCTCTACCCTTAATTTAACATACTACAAAAAAGGTCTTCATTTAAAATCAGCCAACTATTTGTGGTAAAACAAAATGCTAGTGTCCCTTTGAACGCAGGTAGCAAGCTCCATGCTTTACACGCGTGTAGTACTGGTCACGCGAAGCCCTTTTGCCCAAAAACCTGTATAGGAATCTACCGAAGCGGAACACTACCACGAACAGAAATAAATAAAATATTTTAATGGGAATTCGATGGTTGCGATCGAATAAAAATCGGTATGCGCGTGTAGCATATTATAACGGCGAGTGAGCTGTCGGTGGCGGGGAACCGCGCGAGAGCCAACCCGTGCATCTGTTAGTGGCGATATACTGGTTTCAATCGACAATTACACTGATATCGGCGAACAGATGGCAATGCTGCGAGACTTTATTTGCTTGTTGTGGTATGGCTAATTTTGTAATTATTTCCGGCGAATAAGCTAAATGAAAAAAATTATTGATAATACTTTCGCATTTTTATTGAATTATAATGACACGCCAAGAATACTATATCATGCTTGGCGAAACGTTGTTGACATATGAATTAAAATATTTTCCCCTTATGCATTTTGTAACACTTATTAAAATAAAAACTGGTTTATTATTATTATGATATGACTTAAATGTAATTAGACTTATACACAGGGCCGTCTTAGTACACTATGTGCCCACTAGGCCCGTGTTACTTATTATTGCTTCAAATTGAAAACAATTCAATAATTCAAAGTAAGATCAGCGTAGCTTATGTGTGTGACATTAGCGACTTATAGCTTCTAGAGCGTTTAAATATATGTATATTTATGTTGTTGGTAGTAAATCTTGCGTGTTCACGCAGTTCTAGCTCGCTTGGCCACGTGGCGCGTGAATAAGCAATGATATATCTGTACACACAGACCTCCCATGAGGTCTAATACACACACAGCAATATAAGCATCTTGCATTGCATTGCACAGGTGTCCCACAAACAGGTCTACCACCATTACAAACGATCGCGCCTCTCTGTCTTGCTGCGGTTTGCGCTCTTCGTTCGTTTCGAACGTGTATTCTGTGTCATATGGAGTTGAGGTGAAAGGTCGTAGACGGCGGCACTACAAACGGCTTCTCTTATAAAACGTGCGCAAGTTTCGCTACACGCATTTTAAATATTATATGTCTTCATTAAAGTTAAACGGAGATATGTCGGCCATTTAAAACGCGGCACGTTTCTACGGATTACAATTGAATGAGTATTATGATTAAAATAAATTTAGGAGATATTGTTATTTTGCAGGTTAATGCCAGGTAACGTATGTCTTAATCGGGGGAGAAAGGGTAATTTGAAAATAAATAAAGCAGAGTGTAGAGGGTTTCTAGTGGCGGTGGTCTCGATGGTTGCCGACAAAAGTGAATGTGGCAGTGAGCACTGAGCGATTATAATCGTAATGATTAGCAACAGAGCGCAATAGCCATGATTCTTATTCGCCTAATGATTTTGCATATTTATTGTGTTGTCCGCTTATTCGCATATCTATTCGGCAGATGTTATGTCCGTCTCTGCATATTATTTGCCGCTGCCTCCAAATTTATGACGGTATTTGGAGACCGTTTAAATAATTGGTAGTAATTGCTTTGTTCGATGAATTATGTGCGCCCGCTGTAATACTTAAAAGTTTGCTTGGATTTATCGCTACACTGAAGTATATTTGGGCTCACCGGACGCGTGCACCAATTATTTAAATTCTTTGCTGAATTATTTCACTGTGTGTTATAAGAAGAACAAATGTAAATGAATACTATTGTTGTGGCACGCGCTTACTATTGTGAATCAGTGTGCCCAATCTGTCGTGACTTGTGACTCAACTTGTGTATGACCATCATCGGCGTTCATCCGTATTTCCTAGTGCCGGTCCTGTGCTCCTCATGTGTATAGGTGTGCATTCGACGAGAGTTCCCTGCGCCAGATACGGCTTCGCCTAATATGACCACCCTTAACGCTAAGTGTGCCTTAAATATTTCATACTCCAAAGTGACAAATAATTTAATTTGAAATTATTATTCGTACAAGTCTCCATTTATAACTAAATATAAATTATACGGGGCTGTATTATTTGAAATGTTCTATATACGGTCCTGTGCAATGTCCGGGATTTGATCTCGGGTTCGATTATTCAATGGTGATTAAAAAACGACCTCGCCTCCCACCACAATTTCTCTCTATGTTCCCCTATTCATCAACTTAACATTATATATCGTGATTGTCAACGTGATACTTCCTCTGATCTTTGTGTGTATCCATTAAACATATCTCATTAACAATTGAATTGTTTGTCCGTAAGGTTGGTATTGTGTTAATTCCGGTATCACACACGTGAGCATCGTCACGGCCCCTTCACAAATTCAAACATCACCAAAACAACATATTGTTATTATAATTACTCCGTATTCTGATTCACCGGAAACTCAATCCACATTCAATCATAAAACGAAATCACCATTTTTCACTACTCTGTCAGTAGATAAAATTATTAATTGTATATATATATATATAAATATAAAATCAGTATTTTCTTCTCACGAATATAATTGATCGATATCTACCCTTCAATTTAGCTGACTAAAAAAATAAATTAGTAATAAACCTATAAGTTTTACGACTTACAGAAGAAATAAAAACCAAAATTTACTGTGTAACTTAACACCTTTGAAGCCCCAAAAACTAATTGGAGACCCCAGTAAAAGATTCTATCAGTAACCAAAAATGATGGCTTTCAAATTTGCGCAATTCTCAGACATAAAAATAAACATTTATGTGTTATTTTAAGTATATGGAGGATCTCGAAACGGATATATCCATCCGTTATTTATAAGAAATTGGAATCACAGTTCGAATTAAATATAAATAAAGTACTACTGCTTCGATGATGACCTCTGCGCGTCCTTGACCCGTCGAGGGGGTCAGGGCACCGCGGTGGTTTCCTTTTGATTCTTCCGCGCGGCGATCGGCTGCTGTGTCGGAGGCTTCTTGCTCCCTGGCCACGTCTTTGCCTTCTTCTCGCTTGATATCCGTACCTGGTAATTTTCTTCCTTCCCATATTCGCCGTCAGCACACCCACCACATTCTTCTTACTGCACACTGCACTGACTTGCTCGATCGCTCGCTCGATCGCTGGACTAGACCGCTTTCATCCGATTCGCCGTCAATGAGAACGGAATTGCTAGACGAGACATCGATACATATGCCCACTGATTTTACTTATATTATTTTAAACCAGTACGGATAATAATTTGTAGAAACATCCGGCCTTTTAATATAGATAAAATAAAATCGAAACTACTTCCTTTCCCAACTGAAAAGAAAAGTAATAAAAGTGACATTTCCTGGTAGTGCCCTCTTCCTACTTGGGCAACAGGTGGGCACCACCTTCGTACAAATTTCAATTTCTTTCTCACGAGCCTGCATGCGGCCAATATGCCGTTATGTAATAACACAAACCACCTGAATAATAAAACTATATTTTATAAGGGCCTAACAGTATATCAAAACTATTATCAGGACCGCTACAGACACAGTTATGTATTTTATATAGTTTGAACGAGGGTGAATGTCCCGTTAGAGGGATGCAATCTGCTTCCAAATACCGTTTTTTTTGTTCATCTAGTTTAGTTCCCGTTACAGTTTAACCCTTTATCGACTGTGCCCCGTTAGATGTCGATAATTAGGGCCGTATAGGCTGACCCTTACTAGTTTTAATGAGCTCCGAGCGCAACCCATTAATCTCATAATTTAACAGTCACTCCGTTGATCTTTGTTTTTGAGATACAAAACGAACAGAAATTATGTAGCTACCATTTTTGGGGTTCACCTGTGATTTTCAGTATTTTAATTAATGAGGCTACCAGGAAATGAATACCAGATGACTTGCACTTCTATAATGATAAATAAGCATACACCCAACATAACTATATTCTTCAATCCAGTTTAATTGCGGCAATTTTTTAGTAAATGGTACACTTATACAACTAGCCAATGTGATTAGTAAATAATTTTATTTAATTCAATTAAAAATATGTATTAACCTCATAAGTAATACAATTTAAAGTTCCATTAGTTTCACTTTCACATAAAACTAACTAAGCAAGGAATGTTAATCAAACTAGAAAAGGGTAATAAAGTTAAATACTTATGAGGTAGATGTGCAGTAAAAGTGTTTTAAAATGCATTTAAATTCAAAAGACCAGCACTAAGTTGAGTGCGAGTTAGCCTACTTTAATATTATAGAAGAATTTACTACCTCGTTGCATACGAATGAAACATATAATTATATCTAATAAAATTCTATTCACATTTTAACGAAATCTTTTGAAATTCTTTTCAAACGTTTCACTACCTGAATCGTTGTTTTTTTCGCCAACTCACCGGCTAAAATCAGAATGCTACTTTTAAGTGTAGGTTAACTATTACGATCTTAAATTCTTGCAATTTAAGTTATTAGGTATTCGAATTTAATGTTTTTCAGAAACACCGAAATATTTGGAATTTTGCTTTAATGAATTTAGATTGTTTAATTATTCACGTTGTTTAAATATCTGAGCGATAACATCATTAGGTCATAATGTACAAATCACATTTAATATGCTGTACCGAAGTACTACAGTATTTAGTATCTGCAATACGTTAAGATTAATGTAAAATTATTAATATGTGTTGTTGAACTATGAGCTTGCCGTAAGTTGGAAGCATTGGTGCTAAATATATAAACGTAGTAAATACGTACCTCAACTAATAGCGGTTTCTTTGAAGTATAATACGATTGAAATACAAGAAGTTTGAAACATAAAATATTTTTTACCCATAAAACTGAGAATAGAAGTAAAAAATGTTCACTTTCTATTAGAAATTTAATCCCTAACAAACCCCTAAAAACTACTTTCATTTATAATATCAGGTATCTACGTACAAAAAAGGGAAAATCCATCAATTTTAACCCCAAAAGCGTTATTATAGTTGAGAAAGGATGAAATTTGGCATTGACACACTTTTGCATCGAATCTCATCGGCACACATATGCGTTTTATAAGATAGATTCTCGCACTTGACTATTCAAAGAAAAGAGGTCAATGTCAGACGACATCCGGAGGACGTCGAGGGTTGTCTCGCCCTTAAGAGCTTGAGGCCAAGGGTAGGCAGTGCAGTGAACAGGTGGCACGAGCATGAAGACGAGCAAAAAAGGGCAAAGAGGCTGAGAAAGGTTCTGAGGGCCTCATCATTCGTTATAATCACTAAAGGGTGTCAATGATTCCTAAACATATTTTAAACATTTTATGGATTGCGAGACCACGTTCCGTTATTTTGTTACACTGTAAAATTTGCGTGTTAATTAATTAAACTAATGTTACTTCAAGCTGGAAGCATTGGTGCACTAATTAAATAAACAAAGACATTCGTAATAAACATAAATATAATTTAGTTCTTGTGAAATAAAAATGTCGAAAAATAATGGAAATTCACCGTTAAAACGAGCCGTGTCTAATTTTAAAATGTTCGTTTTAAAATTGAATCCTTTGTGTGAACGCCACGGCATCGGCATCGGCATCGGCATCGGCATCGGCATCGGCATCGGCATCGGCATCGGCATCGGCATCGGCATCGGCATCGGCATCGGCATCGGCATCGGCATCGGCATCGGCATCGGCATCGGCATCGGCATCGGCATCGGCATCGGCATCGGCATCGGCATCGGCATCGGCATCGGCATCGGCATCGGCATCGGCATCGGCATCGGCATCGGCATCGGCATCGGCATCGGCATCGGCATCGGCATCGGCATCGGCATCGGCATCGGCATCGGCATCGGCATCGGCATCGGCATCGGCATCGGCATCGGCATCGGCATCGGCATCGGCATCGGCATCGGCATCGGCATCGGCATCGGCATCGGCATCGGCATCGGCATCGGCATCGGCATCGGCATGGCTTTACCTGTCAGGTTATCGAAAAATTATCATCTGATTTTCGTAAAAAATATTGTTAAAACTTAAAGCCTTTCTCTCGTATTTCTGTCCGACTTGAGGCACTAAAAAATATTTAATGAGAAAAAGTCTGCCAATTTAATTTAAGGACAAATTTAATTTAAAGTTAATAACATTTTCTTTCACATATTACAAATTAAGAAATCTATATCAGTTTTGCGGCCTACTTTATAGGACACAAAGGTGACATGTCTACGTAATTATAAAATTTAATTTAAATTAAACTAGATTGAAACTGTGTCACCATTGGGCTCCAAGGGGGCCTATATGTGTGGTTCATGTTGCATTTAAATAGCGACGATATAATAGGGGAAGATACCTGACCGGAACTGACTGGGGGAAGTGCTGAGGTGAGGGACGGCAGCGGGAAGGGGTTTGTTATTGAGAATAAAAGTTCCCACAGTCGAACAAACGACGGTTTATGAATACCCATACACATACACATTGCTGCTACACATTAAACATAAAATAAGCCTCTGTTCACGTGAAAAAAATAATTGAATCATCAGGTGCATACGATATGTCGCAATTGACTTACACATATATGTAGTTCACACGATCCATGTTTTTGTACATCACTTAGTATGCTGGTATTAAAACAATTATTGATTTATGTCTATTTAAAGTTGTATCTACACTATTAAAAACACGATTCTCTCGCTGCGTTTGACTAAGATGTACATATACAATTATGAATTTGATTCGTTTTCAATTTGGGGAGCAAGTGTTTGTATATTTAAACAACAAGTGTACGAAATTGGTGTAGCCATTAGGGCGCTTCTTAACACAATATTCAATTAAAATAACGTATTCAGTTTGAAGGCAATGTGAACAGGTGCGCGTATTCCGTGGGGGTAACACCGGATCTAACTCAACCCTCGTGTGAACTGACTGGCTACAACAAAGGCCGTTTTGAATGCCTTAGTTTAACATAAGTTGCATAGGTATTCGCTAAGTAGTTAACCGTTTTATTTTAATAATTTTCATATATACATATATATTTATGATTGAAGTTTTTCAAATGGTTAAATCTGATATGGATATTGAACGGTGATCTGATATGGAGAAGCCGTCTTTTGTTTGATCGCCTATTATGATTCGGTGGTTTAGTTAATTCAGTTTTTTTGTGTTGCTGCGCGTTTATCTGTTTAGTGATCGCTTTAGTCGGCGGGTTTAGTGTTTGAATATTTATTCGGTAGAACAATGCACAATTGTATTACAACGAATATTAAACCACCTATTTAGCTATTGGGGCTGTTTATTACGACAGAATTCATTTTAATTCAATACAGCTAAAGGCTACTAAATTAACATTTGACCCATATAAAAAAGAAATCTTAATTTGAATATTGTTTCGGTTTTAGATAGAGTTTGGTTCTTCACGCTTATTCAAAGAAGTTAATAATGGTTGAAAATGTAGAGACATGCGAACGTATTGATAAAATTTGAAATAACAGTAGTGGTATTTATATAGGAACATGTCTTTTCATGTGTACTATAATCATAAGCGAATCGTCCGGCCAGTTACATGGAATAACTACGAAAATAACGATGATTTTTTAACCATATGTTGAATATTCGGTTCGGACGCGGCCCCGTAAAGAACCACTGCTTTTAAGCAGGGGGGTTACGGTTAGCCAAGCATGTCTTCAAGCCTCAACCGAATCTGGTCGATATTACAGTTGGCCATTTACATTATTTCAATTTCAAAAACAAAACAAAACAAACATGTCTGATTAATCAAATAATGTTTCTAATAATACAGAAAATACATAAAGGTTTGAAAAATTTGAAAACAAAATTCTTTTGAATACACAAAGGCATAAAATTGTTCCCAAAAAAATAAATAAAAGAAAAACCAAAGAATTTGAATAAATATGCGCATAAATTTGTCAACAATGGGCTGCATCTGCAGGTATAAGACTCAGGTAAGATTACGCGTGTCGGGCGCGTGAGAGTAAGAATGTGACGTCATCCCGTAAGGGTTCAAAGTGACCTGAATCCCTTCCGGAAGTACAGCTTCCCTATCCCTAGTTTGCGTTACACAATTATATATATAAGAGAATCCCTTTTCTCAAATGTGTGTGTGTGTGTGTGTATGACCCCAATGTGAACTGTACCCCCTATAAATATACCGTTGTATCACCTGGCTGGCGACGTCACAGGTCGTGAGAGAAAGTGCGTATATGGGAACGTAGATTTACACGCTTCCTAAGTGTGCGACTTTTATGTATTTTTGATAAATATATTTTTAAATTATAATATTTAATAATATAATATAATAAAACAATATGAAAAAGTCTTGTAGATATAAAATATCTTAGAATTATTAGTATAATTTTTGAGTGTTTTAATTATTTAAACTGCGAGTGAATTCAAATGGGGTACCAAATAATATATGTAGCAAATTTGGCTCAAATCCCTTCGGTACCTTCAGAGGAGTAGAGGGCACACATTTTGTCTTACGAGCGAGCGACGACTAACATCTAAATATACAAGTTATATATATTTTTGGATTCAGGGCGACGAGAATTTTTTTGATCCCATAATGCTACAGACACACGACCGAAAGTTTTAGCTTCCTTAGTACTTCATACGGCGAGCTAAACACATTTGGGTGAAATATTTCAATTTCTATTCATTTTAGAATAGTTAAATGTGCATAATTGGTATAAAACAGTAGATTATAATTGGTGCAGTTTGGCATTAGAAGTAGTGAAAACAATAATAGACGATATATGTGTATGGCTGTAATGTGTGTGATATAATTTGTGAATGTGGAAGATAGTGTTGTGTTCGCGGTTGGGTCATAGGGTATGCGCGGGCCAGCCACGCTTCAGGAGCGGCGGGTCGCGAGTCGCGATCGAGACTGACACGCGAACCGAGTCGGGGGGCCACTCGGGCCACACGACACACTGCCTCAGCACCTCAGCTTCGCCTTCGACTGCGGCGCTGCGAACTGCGATTGCCGCACTGTGGGAAACTTTTGCTCGGCCCGTTCTCACCAAGCGCTGCCGGCCACACTACACCACAGCTCTCTTCTAGATGCAACCAGATGTGTACACTAGCCCACCACAATTCCAATACATTTATATTATTAATATAAATATACTTTACTATGTTTTTAATTAAATTAAAGTAATTGTTTACTTATTTCCACAAGTAACAATTAAATCTTTATATATATATTTTAACTAAGCAAAATAGACTGTACTATGTGTTGTATTTCTAATGTGTGCGAGTGTACACAGTCCATTTAGTAGGATCGCGCGTATCGTATAGGTAGGTATATGCAGTGAGAGAGTGGATCTGCGACAAAACAATGCATCACCGTCAACTAGGGAATTCGCCAACTCTTTCGACAAGTTTTTCGCTCTTGTTGTTGAATAAATGCCGCACTTTTATCAAACAAATCTATTCAAGGAATTATATTCTTATAAGAATTCCCCAAACTAAACGGGCCCGGCGTTTTACTTTATTTGTGCAAACAAGTAATAAAACCATTTATGAAACTTATACCATAAAGTGACCCTTTGCGACCTTCACTTTTACTTTTAAATTACTTATTATTTGCCAAATAAACATTTATTATATACTTTTACTTTCGAATATATTTTGCGTACCTACTGCAAATAAATGTTTATTGCATTGCCATTTAATTTGCAAATAAGGGTCTTTTAAAACATTTGTCATAAAATACACAAATAAATCTTAACATTTACTAAACAACTGTTATAAGTTAACATCACTCAATTTCTTATACGAATGAATAATAAACTATTGCAATAATTAAATTTTTCAAACTCGAAGTTTTAACTTCCATGTTTATTAATCTTCCGAGTTAACACTTTAGGGCACAACGGTGACAACTAAGTATCAAATATGTAACTGCATATATTTGGGGATAAATATTTCGAAATTTAAGAGCACAAACGAGACAAGTCCATTTAAAATACATATTGACAACTGAGAGAAAAACCCCAAAATGTCGGACACTTTTTCAATACATATTCATAGTATTCATCAACATTGTGAATTTTGTCGCCAGGTAAGGGTTGAACAGTGCATCCGTCTCTTACAGGCCAACAACGAGAAATGCTGTTATCTTTATCTGCCCCTGGGAGCTGGTCACGAAAACGACACATTCCCATACACGCTCCCCGCAGCCCGCACCCCGCACACCGCACTGCACTGCACCGGTCATACTTATATGTGTGTGGGAACCACTGAAAAATATATATGGTGTATAGTAATTTATCCAAAGGGGGCCCCTAGGTCGCGGAACGCTGCGGGCACAGGGGACGGGTCTGTTGGTAAAGGGGTCCCTCTGTTTACCGCTCCCATGCAGCACGTCGGGGTGGCCTAAGTGGGGGTAGTGGATCCCACGGCTCACGAGGATGTCGGAATGTCGTCCACTATCAGTACCACCGATTCTTGAATATGAAACGGAACTCATACTACTAACATTGTTGCGAAGATTATTCAACATATTTTCAACTATTTGGAAACACATTTCAAAACTAGTGCGTGAATGGCGAAAGCTTCTAAACATCTAAAGAATTTAGTGACTTTGTGATAACTAGGGTTCTGTCGTTATAAAGTGATATTATTAATGAAAAAACAAGTATTGAAGTATTCAATCAGTGTTATATATCCTTCTATAAGTGTTAACGACAACGGGTTTAACAATTAAGGACCTTAACTTCGCCTAGTGATATCACATCCTAAGGACTCCTGGACAAGAGTACACAACAATTAAAAACATATTATTATACTTCTAAAGGACTTAGTGAATATCATAAATAACGAGTTAGTGCATGAACACCATAAGGACTACAGTGACAATTAAATAATAACTTCCGAAGGACTTGAATAAGAGAAAGAACATCATCAAAAAGTGACAATCAAGATAATAACATATAAATAAACTTCTAAAGTACTTTGTGAGTTTAATAAGTAAGGATATAAACATCTATCAATGTTACAATTACAGCAAGTACCTTCCAAGGTCACCAACGAAAGTGAATACTAAAATATAAAATTAAATACTTCGTTAAAAGGACATTAATACGTAGTAAAAAATTGTGGTGTTAAGAATTATCAAAAAATAATTCAAATAATATAATAACAGTTGTACAGTCGCTAGACGTAAACATGCCGATCAGTGAGGACGAATATGACAGGCCGAATCAGTCATCGATGTCGAAAGCAGAACAAAGAAGGGTCAGCACAATTTTACTAGTTTTAAATTAAATTAAAATTAATTGTATTTTGATCGGACGTTGATATCTCCACTAATTACGTTCATTGTGGCTAAAATGGTAATTACTTTTTTCATCGAGTACAATTAGAAATATTTTTCAGACTCCTATTTAGATTTTATAAAATATGTACGTAATTACTATAGACCAAAAATATTGGCCGATTGGAGATGTCACCTTTGTGTTCTCCAATGCTAAAGATACTCGACATACTTTGTGATTGATTGTAGTTAAAAAAAATTATCATATAAAAAAGAAAATCTAAGATAAATTCAATTCCATATTTTACATTGTGACATATGGAGATGTCACTATTGTGCTCTAAGGTGTCATAATATAGTAGAAATTACATATATTATATGTTGCAAGCATATTTTAAACGGTGTCACCATTGTGCTCTAACATGTCAATATGTTTGTATTTTAAGTTTGCCCAAAAAGTATAATATTTAAAACTACTTTAATGTTAAATAAAAACAAATTAATATTAAAGTGTATTTATATTAAATGTTTATAATAGAAGAGTAAATAATTGTGAATGTTCTTCATCTTGTTGTTGTGTTGCAGAATAACAAGCCGATAATGGAGAAGCGTCGTCGAGCGCGCATAAACCACTGCCTGAATGAACTGAAAACGCTGATACTCGACGCAATGAAAAAAGACGTAAGTCGTGCGCTCTTTCCTTTCAGTATTAGTGTTCTGTCTTTCTCGTCCTTTCTTTCTCCCATTCTTCCGTATATACCACCGCTGATCAACAGGTAGCTAAGCTTTGGTGAACAGGTGGTTTTTAAAGATTTTAAAGAATATAACACCGGATACAAGACGAGAAAATATCAAATTCGCACGCAGATTCACTCGCACTTTTTTATACACTCCCCCTTCATATATATATATATATATATATATATATATATATATATATATATATATATATATATATATATATATATATATATATATATATATATATATATATATATATATATATATATGGGTACCTGCCACTAAAGACGTTCTCACCATTGTTGATCAAACATTATTATTTTCAAAATCACAAAAGCTTTCTTTATTTATTAAAAGAATGTTGCATGTTGAATTAAGTTAACCCTATTATTATTCAAATATAATCCGCGATCAATAACTATGAATAATAAAAATCGTTTCCGAGAAATATGCATCTATATTCATTCATCAGAATTCGGGTGTGGGACGGGGGACGTGTCTGTACAAGTTTGGCATTATTAACTCATTAGTTTCGGGGGCCTCAGCCACGGTTCCCACGCTCGAAGCAGCCGCCCTAGGGCTGGACCCCGCTGACCGCCATACTTGAGCAGACCGGAGCCCTTTTGCCAAACGCCGACTGTAGTAGCCTCTTCACATCACTGCCAGCCTCAAGAATTCTTGTCAGACACCCACACACACACACAAACAGAGGCTTCGCCTTGTTGAACACAATTCTTGGTAAAATAATGATCGTCGCTTTGGTCGGGACCGGAAATCGAAATTAATATCTCGTGAAAAATTCTGAGCATTATGGGAAACGGATGGCGGTTAGGGTGCCTAATTTGGGATGGTGACGAGACATTATAAATATATAATTTTTTTTTAAAGATATTAGTGTAATATAAAAGAATCGAACTACTGAGTAGTAGGGATATTTATACTACAATCAAATTATCAATATGTTCTTTTTTGCAGCCCGCCCGTCACTCGAAACTCGAAAAAGCAGATATCCTGGAAATGACCGTAAAGCACCTACAAACCTTGCAACGTCAACAGCTCGCTGTAGCTGTAGCAACTGACCCAGTTGTCCTCAACAAATTCAAAACTGGCTTCAACGAATGCGCTGGAGAAGTCGGCCGATACATTGGGAACATGGATGGCGTAGAAACAGGCGTAAAGCAACGCCTAGCAGCACATTTGTCCAATTGTGTTACGGGGTTGCAACAAGTCTCCCCATTCTCATTCCCGGGCATCACAACTTCCACAAACACGGTCACAATACAAAATCCAGGAGATTTGAACAACAACCAAAACAGAATACAAGTACCTCCTGGAATTCAACTAATCCCAAGTCGCCTGCCAACTGGGGAACTTGCCCTACTAGTCCCGAATAGCTCAAATATACCTTTCTTCAATTCTGCGCTCCTGGGCAATAACTTTGTATCAGAAGCACAAAGGTCGGCGTTTACAAATGTAAAAACAACCAAAAGTCCACCATTAAGTCCAGCTTCTTCAACTACTAGTTTTGAGGATAGTTTCCAACGAGCTAGAAGTCCTAAGGAAGTTCAAATATCATTCCCAACTCCTCCAGAACAAATACAATTTAGACTACATGGACAAGAAGTAAAACAATCAACGCCTAGTTCGAAGGAAGTCCAGCTTTTATCCCAAACTCCCCCAGACCAAATTCGGGTACACCAAACTAATTCAAGTCCCGAGGAACTCCAAACTTTATTTCCAACTCCACCAGAGCAATATAAACTGCACCAAAGAGAACAGACACATTTTGAAGTTACTGCAAATCCAAGAAAAGTATTAGCTTCGTTCCCTTCTACACAATTTAGACTGCAGCAAGAACTGAATCAGTACGAAGCTAAAAATCCAGACAAAGTTCAAACTACTTTTCCAAGCACTCCTGAACAATACAAACTACATCAAGACCAAACTCAACAATTCCAAATTAGTTCCACATCCTATTCGCCTGAATCCAGAACGAATGCTAAAATCGAGTATAAAGCTGTGCCAATTTATCAACCAGCAGAGAAAACAGTCACAACTAACAGACCGTTTAGTAGTGACTTAGAGCCATTGTCTGTGATAACTAACAAAGACAAATACCAAAATAGACCCAGAGAATTTAGGAAAAGGGGGCATGATGATGGTTTATTAACATTGGCGGAAGCATCTACTAGCAAATATGGAAGATATTCTTTGGATGATGTTTCTACTAGTAGTAGTAGTTCTGGTAGCCCTGACCACCAGTTTGATAGTTTTTATCAACAAGCGTCGACTTCTGGTAGCAGTAATTGTAGTAGCCACCGTGGGGACAGTAACAGTGACCAAAATGACCATATGTGGAGACCGTGGTGATTTTGAATCTTTATTTAGGAATGTATAAAGTATTTTAAGTAATTTTTAATATTGTGTATATTTTGTTATGCATTCCATGTGCCTTATTAAAGTCATCAGTATTTTTGCACCATAGTTATATTTAATATAATATTATTAATAAGTTTGTGATAATTTGATCTTTACCTTAACATAAGTAACATTACTTTTATACGAATTATATATTTAAAAAAGAAAATGTTTTCATTTATTTTTCCTTAATCCAATTCGTCTTAACAGAATGATGTCCGTGTTGCGTTGCTAACGTATTCTAAACAAACGTAATTTTAAATATTGAATATTTTTGGTGGCTAGCTAGTGGCGCCACGGCGCCTCAAAAGCGTGAACTATTCTCATTTCCACAAGATACCACCAGCAATGTTTACATGTAACGTGTGTCATAAACCAGTTAGTTTCTTCAGAATAACGCAGAGAATCAAATTCAAAACGATTGCAATGGGTTCCCTTCAATATTCTTTAAGATATTGGGTAAGTTTTGGGAACGATTTATAGTTTTTAAGCTTTAAAATACGTAAAATGTGTTTTGTTCATTCAATGGTATAGTAGAACGCTGTGAAGTAGTTGCAGCGTTCGCTGATAGGTAGCATTTGTGGTTTGTTTCAAAATTGTTAAGTAAATATAATTAATTTCTTCTAAATACAAATAAATTGAAAGTAAATATATACGACAAATTGAATATTTGCTAAGAAATAACTAATTTGTACATATTGGCGATAATTAGTAATCATATACGTATATTTATGTAAATGTATTTTTTTATATATATTTGTATTTGACTACAGGGAAATCGTGTAGTATGAATATAGAGTAAATTTAGATGTATTTTTTACAATTTGTTTATATGCATAGGATATAAATAAATAATTAGTTTAGTAGTTATTTATTGAATTAAAATGAACTTGTTAGAAATTAGGAAAACAGAATTTAATAAATACAAAGTAGTTTAATAAGAATAAAATAATTTGTAGCAGCTAAATGAAACGAATATGAAAGATTAGTATTCGTGTCGGACATTCTGTGCGCGGAGGGTTGCATAATGATGCATTCAGCGTACAGAATGTTCGAAGCACTAAACAAAAATAGCTTGTAGCTTATTTTAAACAACGTTATATTCGCATAGTGTATTTATAATGGGAAATGAAGACATTATAACAAAAAAGATATTAAGTTAGTTGAGAACATGATGTTATGAAATAATAAACATATATAATTGCGAGTGCATTTGGCTGCGTATCAGAACAAATATTGCGAACAAAACATACACATTATTGTTGCAACATTTTGGCACACTTTATCATGTGATTTGCTTAATGTCTTACATATTTTATTACTTTATTATTATATATGTATGTTTATTATTCCTGGTTGTGGCTAACAGTAACAAAATTAACTGGAATTTTAATTGAGTCTCGATCTTGATTTCGCAATGAAGATTATTTATGATAATCTATTAAACTTTAAGTCCAGTTTTTTGCAAGACAACTTCTTGCCTTATAAATATATGTGTACGTGTATGCAGATATTTATCTCGACAATTTTGACATTTAGCAATCAGAAAATTACAACATATTATACATATATCGTCAAGTGATTCATAATATATTCCTTTTAAATACAACTACATTTTTGATTTATGATTACTTTACGTATCATTTCACTCCGTAACTTTGCATATACGAGTTCACTTATTCACTCAGACACACATGTTCAGATAATAACAAAATGTTAATGACAATATCATGCTTTTAATGGTTGAGGTTTCACACTCGCAAATTTAGCGTAATACTAATTATGAAAACTGATTCACACGTATAGAAATACGCATTTATAATATATTATATATTAAAAATTGTTATATTTGTGCAACTGAATGATGAATCTGATAGCGAGCTGCATTATGATTTGTTGTGGAAGTATTAATGAATATATTAAGCGAATCGAATATTTAAACAAGAAAAAGAAAAAGAGGTGACACTGATAATAATTGTTGTGGAGCGTACGATGCGTGTGTTTGCGAGTGGGCAGAATAATTACTGGAAACATATATATCACCACTTAATAACATTATAATTAGCTATGCTAATTATTCATTTTAATGCATGGTAATCTGCATCGAAAGCCGCACATACCTTATATACCATTTGCGAGCTTCGTTCGCGTCTTTTCTTTTTTGCTTTTTATTCCCGCTTGAATTTTATGAGCATTTTTTTTGTGGTAATTTTTTAATCGACCTTGCTATGAACTGGACAGACGAACCACAGACGTTGTGTGAGACAAAGGTAACTAACTTCGTATGTAGGTAGATCTATACTATGTTGCACACATTTATATATGTATTGCTTTACACTGTTTTTAAATTCACCCCAAAATTGGCGTGAATTTTAATGCATTTTCAAATGCGATTTATTAGTAAATGGTACATTTTTAGAAAAAACTTTTCAGACTAAAGTTGCTAGCAATTTTAATTTCTTTAACTTATATAAAGATAACTTTTTCTGTAACTCTCACCGTTTTCCAGGAATTACGTTACTTCTGCTTAATGGTAATAGAAATAGTTTATTTATATTTTGATTCAATATAATTATTTGTTATGTATTGTGGTTTGAAGTATAGATGTATATAGTATAGATGGATCTTATATCGACCGGTCTGGTATGTTAATATATTATTTATAACATTTTATTAACAATTAGGTAGTTAGACGCGAAATCTCATTATGGCAAACTCCATTATAAAGTAATTATATTGTATAACGAGTTTTTTAGGTCGTTAATATTGGAGTTGTAATAAATTGTAAGTTTACATGACGCATTAAAAGCACACACACACACACACACACACACACGGACGTACATAAGTGTAGTTTATAGTCCGGTCTCAGTTCGGACGCGATATATCAGTTCAGTTCAGTTCAGAATGGGCTCGGTAATCAGGCCGCACGGCCCCTGCTTTATTTATTATAATTTCTGTTGGCTAGCTACGCACTTCACGTCACGCCAATTCATTCCTCACCACCCAAAACCATAACGTCATTTAATCTTATAAAATAAAAAATATAATTATTTATAATTTACAGTTTAAGGGAAATTTAAATTTATTATAAGAACCATCAATAGAAATGTGTTTATGTATTTAGGGACAAAATATGGTAGTGTATCTCATTAAAATATGTAAATTGCGCGACAAAAACTATAACAATAATTTACGAAACTTTGCAATAGTTGATCCAACCCTTGCAATTTGCAAGTGGGTGTCGACGGCCTTGTCGCGATTGCATATTCTCTGATTTACTTTTGGCAAATAAAATGGCCGTTCTGCACTGCTAACGATGACAAGTGATCGTATTATTTATAATATTGCGCTCGTTAATAACAGCGGACGACATTACTTGCCGAACGGAATTGTTTATTTTACATTGATTTGAAAATATGTGACTTCTAGTTATACTGTCTTTACTTTAAGTCACTTTTAAATATATTTAAATATACGACTTTAAACTTAATTTCCTATAAATTGTCGCATATTCTTATTATTAATCTTACTGGGTTTACACGCAATACGTGAGCTGAAGGCATTGGTGCCTGCACCTATACTATTACATTAATTTCGTTGCATATTTAATCGATTTTAAAATCGAGTATTAATCTATATATAATTATAGTAGAATAAAATTATAATTTCATATTAAAATACGTCGTATTTTTATTAGTGTACCTATATGCGTTTGCAAATTTGAATTAGCGCATTCATTAATGCTAACACACAGATAGTTGTATTTCCTGAAGTCGTTACGTGTAATTTTATGAAAATTATACTTTAAAATTATCACCAGGTCATTCATCATCATAAAATTCGTTTCTTTGTATTATGATTCTTATACACTTTGACATCATCATTTATTAAACACACAACGGTTGGAAAAGTATACATACATATATCCTTAATTATGCTAAATTAATATAAAAATAAATTTATAATATATCGAAACAATAATATTTATTAATTAAAGTCCAGAATTTATAAGAATTTCAATGCTCGTGAAAACGAGATACTCAGATTTGTATTTCTAGATTTACACCCATTTGTTTTATCGTTAAGGATATGTAGTGTAAGGTGTCCTAATTTACTTTAGACAATCTTAACTCTTGTTCTTATTGTAGACATCAAATAATCTTGTTTATAGATATTTTAGGTAGTGTGTAAAAATGTTGTGAAATTGAACAAAGAGATATATAGAAAACATGTAATGATGACATGGTGGGAGGGGTGGTGGGGTGCGAAGGGGCATATTCGGTTTGTGGTCTTTTGATTTTAACCAAATTTTCATTTGCATTCGTTCGATTTTAATGTGTTTTTGCGGGCTGGATTCATTCAAAAGGTAATCTACGCAGGCTTGGAATTCATTATAACTTTGAGGGCAAATGTTTCCGTTTCGATGAACTATGGCCGCTAATTGAGAGGACCGGACCAAACTCACTCAGTCCCCCCTTTCCCTTCCTCACTCACGGTTACATATATATATATATATATATATTTTATTTTTTATTCTGTGCATTTTTATTTCCACACACACACACACACACCGTATGTTAATATGTTCGACTGTAGATTTTTCATTTTTATTATTATAATTCTACATGGTATATACGTGCAATTTTTTACAATCAATGTGTTTTATTTGTTTGAGGCACAGCTAGATTTGAATTCTGCAAGACTGACCACGCTGTTCATCATTCTATGTTATATTCATTCTTGTATTTTGATAACAATATGAAATATTACCATTGTTTTCAGGTTATCTAGTCGCTTTTTTATTTTTCAACCACGAAACCCTTGTATCAAAAAAACTAACATATATTTTGTACAAATATATATAAATATATATATTTTAGAGTTGCTATAGTCATTCATCATTTTACATAGTTCGACATTATGCTATTGTTGTGTAAATTATAAAAAATTGACGAATTTTAAAACATATATTTTTTGCGGCGATTTTATAATATTTAAAAAACCAACACAGAAATAAATTTAACAAGACATGCATCGTATACGAGGTACTGAAAAAGCTAAAGCAACCGGTCGTGTGTCTGTAGCATTCTCGGCTCAAAATAAATCCTAAATTTCGAATGCACTAATTGTAAGATTTTTTTCTCTTATATATTACTTATACAGCGAGCTGGACGCATAGGTGCGTTGTACTTTATTGTAATGAGCAATAAAGTGGAATATTTGCCTTGTAACGATATGATTTAGAGCACCATATATGTAATCTTATACACACGCAATTCGCGCACACACACATAGACACACAGACATACATGTATATCGCCTACAAGGCTTGTGTTGATAATTATGGCTCCGGTCTTTCAATTCATCTAATTAGTCTCGTATGTATTCCGGAAACCGGAATGATAAAAGAATTAGGATCGGGCGTGGTCCAATCGCAATACATTATATTATACACACTAGCGCGAGACTTAATATTTATATAGTTAGTCTAGCTGGCTAACATAGTCGGGCAACATCGTAAAGCAAGCCCACGATCGACAGACACACACGTGGGGGCCTGATATAATCTTCAATCAAATGCCCTGATCGCATTCACACTCATAACCTCTTCATCGACTTTGTTTTAATTAATTTAGCATTAAGAATTGTTTAAAAGCAAAATAAAAGTGTCTCATACGATTCGGGGTTAGTTATTTCGGTACAGGAATTCCCGTAAGTGCGTTGGGAAAAAATCGATGTGAAATTAAAAATACGACAGACATGAGGGTAATATGTCAGGCCGCGCCAAATCCGTCAATAAAAACAGTTTTTCCCCGGTATTTTTGTGGCTAGCAAGGGAGTGATTCTCGCCAGATTTATTTTAATTATTATTTATTATCATAATTCGTGGAATTTTCCTCTCGTATGATATGATTTATTTACTCCCACAAAAATACCGAAAAAATAAAAATAAAAATAGTCGTCATAATATATTAAAGTTGAAAGTCATTACGTAACGTTATGCGGTAAGTGTAACGCTTACATTATTTCATGTAAGTCTAATAAATATGTCCAAGTATTTCAATTAACATGTCCACTGAGTGCTTGAGTAATTTACATGTTACCTGTAAATTTCTCCTAGTCTAATCAACTAGGATATTAATTACATTTATAGATTAAGAAAAAAAAAAAAAAAGTGTTCTTATATGATGATGATGATGATGAGTATTATTGTCTCAAAGGGGGGCGATGTAAGTGGATGCGATTCGGTGTTGGTGTGTGTTGTCCGTCGCATATCGGCAAAAGGGAAGCAGCGCTGGAAGCATCAGAGGAGAGTCCGGCGTAACCATGGCTACCCATACATAATGATCTTCGACCATGCCGCGCGGCATTCGGAGGCGGCCAGGTCGCCACATCAAATAGCGCGGGGGGTGGGTGGGGTGGCCAGTGGACGTGCGTACATATTTTTTCGATTCAGGGGCGACAGCTATCCGAATTATAATAATATGTGCGCGGGGGTGGCGAAGAAGCGGGACAGAGACAGAGTCAATCGGTGAACGATTGTTCACATTCTACAGATCGAACAGACACCGACACAGCGACACACCGACACACACACTCTCTGGAATAATTACAGCACACTTTGCAAACGGACGAACTGCATCTCATGCGAAATGTTGATTGGCCAGCACTAAACAGCATTACGTTTCCATATAAAAATGGCGATTGTCGATTGGTTCTGGACAGATGACGTAGTCCGAGCACGGGAAGGGGCACACTACATATACCCCACCGCGCCAAACAGAACCAAAGGGGGTTAAAAACGCGACGGCGGCCAGGCAGAATGGAATTGGATGGAAATATCATTACATCGGAAAAGCCCCCCGTTGCCCCCTGCCACCCCCCACTAAAGCTCCCTCTCCGCGCACACACAGAATAAAAAACTGACCGTTCCGAAAGGGCAGAAAAATAGAGGGAATTTGACTGCGCGGAAAATAATAAAAATTGGGAGATGGACTTTGAATTATGTAGCAGGCCAAGTCGCGGCCCGAGCGAGACAAGGACAACGTGCGCGTGCAGTTCAGAAGTGGGATCGAGAGAGGGAGCGAGAGAGAGAGAGAGAGAGCGTCGAAGCGCTTATCATCATACATATGCAACGCGTACATCTACATACGTGTACTGCCGCCGCCGCCGCCGCCGTTGTTGCTGCCGCCGCCCGCCCGCCACCCGCCGTCCCACTCGGCCACCTCAAATGCGGGGCGATATAAAAATACTGCCGTGGCCCTCACAATTCATCCCATTCGCAATCGCGCTCGCTTTTTCCATCACGCCAGAAATTAAATAATGTAGCTGTGGGGATGGGTGGGCGGCGGCGGCGGCGGCGGCGGCGGGGGGCGGTGCGAGGTTCGCCGGAAAATAAAGCAGCATTACTTTTAACGAACTCGGTAAATAATGAGGCACGTTTTTCAGATAACTGTGACAAGTATTCATACAACGAACCGACCGACCGACCGACCGACCGACCGACCGGCCACCGGTCACCTCGATCACGTTTACACCACTGCAATCACTAATTCTCTTCTTCTTGTTCTTATTATCATTATATCATTGCACTGGCAATAAACTTCAATTAATGGCCGCACCATAAACATAAAAACATTGTGTGCGCGGCTTCGTTGTACGATCACAATTTTGCTAAATTTTAGAAAATCTCTGATTTATGCAAATTTGAGAGAAAAAAGAGAGATCGTGTCGATTAAAATAAGATATAGTCTTAACACCTTCGCTAGAATGAGCGAGCCGCAAGGAATATCTTTGGTGTGGTTAAGATGTTATGGTAAGATTAGTGACGGAGAATATGTTTCAAAAATAAATTAGTTACGGCGATATAGTGCTGTTAAACATGTGAGATTGTAATCCGTCTTAAATGTTTGTCGCCCGCGGAGTTCCTGACATACATACATACACACACACAGACATGCCAGTCCCAGGTGCGAACTGCGCGCACTCTACACGCATAATAAATATATATATATATAACAGATACATAGATAAAAGAAAAGACAGACTAAATATAATAATAAAAGCGAAAGGATGAGTTGCGGCGTTTAAGAAATAGTTAATTGCCAAAAGTGTTGTAAAGTTGGCAAATACATTGGTGACGCGTAGCGACGCTCTCTGTTCTTCAGCGAATCATGATGATCATAATAATAATAATAATAAAAGACGGCCAGAGAGCGAGAGAGCGAGAGAGAAAGAGAACGATAGGCGAGAGTTGTCGCTTTTGCCGCTGTAGCGCTGCCGATTTGGAGGGTTGGTTGAACTTGTCAAGAGTCTCTTAAGTAACTTTTCGATAATAATAATGTTTTACGTGCAAAACTCAAATACAACTTTAAATTAGCTTTGTGCCACGTTTCATATGTATGCAGCTAATATTTGCTCATTACCGACCCGATTACATATTTATGTTTATTAAATTATATTGGAAAAGGTTCGTGTTCGTGACTACACTACAACTATGATAATAAGCCTTACCTACTAAAAAATTACATTTGCAACGCGTTTTTTTATTTTAACGTTATTTTTCAGTAATTTTATTTATTTTATTTGAATTTAATTTAACTCGTACATACATATTTTTTAATTGAATACCCTTCGTTATATATACATAGGTACGTTTTAATTAATGTATTGTTTTTACATCAAACGATGTCAAAAAAATATCTATTACGGCACTGGCCCCAATACTATCACAAACTATGTGTATACTTAATTGTATTAAAATTGCGTGCGAATGTTCTTTTATTAGCACTTAAAATATGCTGGGCCGATTGACGGGATGTCGCAAGCGCGTCGAATACAAAATAATGTGCGTCTTTTGGCGGGGCGGCCGCTCGCCCGTAAGTACTTAACGCCGGCGAAAGCGTCGGAACGAGTGCGAAAAGGAAATAAAGAAAAGAGTTAATAACGAGAGAGACAGCGCACACGGCACAGCACAGCACAGCGCAGCATAGCACAGTCTCTGAACGAAATCATAACTCGTGTAATATAATTATAATATTCGAAATGATTCCTGTATTCCCACTTTATAGCGACGAGATGGGACACGACACGGGATGGAGTGGGGAACGGGGGCGGGGGGGTGGTGGCAGGGAGTCGAGAAACTAAAATGACTCACGCAAAAGTAAATTATACATTGAAAAGGCTTTAATATAATGAATTCATTCATATGCATGAGGCTCTGTGCTCACAGTGTAGAATGCTGGAGCAATATTTGGTGGCGTAATGAAATGAATTTATGCAGAGCTGTAATGCTTGAATATTTAGCATATACCCTTCATCCTTCCAGCATAGACACCCTCCACCCCCCTACCCGCTGCCTCCCTCCCTCCGTACCCCATCTACAAACCCATCCAAGCCGTGTTATGCTATAGCGTGCTGCGAGGACACCACCACCACCACCACCCTTCCACTTGTGCACAACTACAATTCCCCTGTTTCCTAAACCAGCCCCAACCGACCACCCCCCACTTCGCCCCCCTTGCGCCCAATGACAACTTTACCCTTTCACGTTCGATTGTCTTTCCATCTGTACACTCACTATACGACTCGATATACGAAAATACATTTATATTACTAACACAAACGAGTTCCCGAACAATTGAAACACCGCGAAACTATAGTTGACGTGGACCCGATACACACACCACATCCTTTCCGTCCTAAGAACCGTGATTATAAATAAACATTTTTTATATAAAATGTAAGTATTTCGAATGATCTATAACGGTAAAGTAATTTTTACGCACCAAAGCGTCTAGACACTCGAGAGCACAAAGGTGCCAACTAACAGTGCAAAAATGGCCAGGGGAGTGATTAAAATTGTTTTTGTTAACGAAAACGTAATAGGGTTTTTGTAAGAAACAAATTTTGTAGAGACATCTCAATAAAAGGAAATGTAGAACTTTAGAAATACGACGACGGCCGGTGAAGGATCAGAAGCGCAGGGAGCGGAGATGATCGCAAGGCCGGTTGTAGACACTGTTCGGTTACGGGACGATCGCGTGCTTACACACACACACACACACACAAACCAGACGATACGGCGGCGGCAGCGCTGGCGGAGACGGCGTTGCACAGAGGCGTTACGGCCAACCACGCGCACTCAACCTTCGCACTTTGCTTTCTTTACAAATAAACAAACTTTATACTCATTCAAGTCTAACAAACTTGAACCAAACCACAAGAAAATATATATATTGTAACTAACCTAACCTAAACGCATTTTAACTCGTAGTGTCCTTAAAGAAAGAGCTACACTGTTCAGTCGTGTGTCTGTTACACACATTAGATTTGTGTATAAAATGTGGTTGTTTGGATGGAAGAAGCGGAAAGTGTTTGGAAGCGGAATGTCGCTTTGGCGAGTCTCATTCATCATAATTCTTGTCGCTTTGGAGTGAGTGCGCGCGATGAGACAGCGCTACTACACACACTATATCGTATAGTATAAATATATTGCATATTTGCACTAAGAAAAAATAAAATTTAATTATATGCTACTTAAATGAATGTGCGCGCCGCGAAGTAGGAACGGACGAAATTAACATAAGGCCATTTGCATTTAAATTGCATTTACACCATTATAATGAAAAATATTTCATTATGCATAATAAGTAATGTGTATATATACATACATACATACATACATCGTATATGAAAATGTATTTGCCGGCCAATAATGTCTATGCCTTCTTTTTTCCACCATTTCTTATACAGTTGGTTTACGAGCTCATCCCGTACGGGGCTCCAAACTCTTTAAATTTATCTTATTTTATCCGTACCTCAATTACTCTCATCATCCATCCATCCATCCATCCATCCGTAGAAAATTCAGCCACATTATTCATATATCAAAATATAATTTTACTAATATTAAAAGCGCTTTTCTAGTAAATTAGATTAACCCATGAGTATCATCATGTGCCCTTATCATTTACACCGATTCCTCTAGCTGAATCATTCGACAGGGAATACAGCCTTAGACTACGTAAATAGACCATACATTTTAATTTTTGTAAATCTAAAGGTGAATTGACCATTGTCCGCATTCATTGGTTTTCTGATTGTAGTGGAAAACGCATCTTTGACCACTGTAGGAAAAACACTAGACCAGCGATATCTTTGCAATTCTCCCTATTCAACGCAAACACAAAAGCGAATAATTACATTTTCTTATTAACCTTATTTAACCTACTCTTTAAACCACTAACTAATACTTATACTGCTAATAGTCATGGATAATTCTAGCCGTAGCAGACAAAGGTGCCATCTCCTAGTACATGAAAATACATTTTGATTGCCAATAAAATAAATTTATTACTGCACTACAATAAAGTAATATTTATTTCAACAAATGATTCATTTTTTATTTGCATTTTATGGAAAATCCTGTATATAGTTCAGGTGTAAAAATTTTGTTTAAACGGTCTAAATTTTTATAACTACCACACACACACACACCAAATAAAACATATCTACGAATTGTTAACTATAACATGTTTAGAGAATAAATGTGTATTTCTTTTATGGCGAGTGTCACAATTCTCGTGTATGTGTATGTGTACGTGTTATATGAACCATAACATACTAAATATTACCATTCGTGTAATACAGTTATACCATTTTTATCATGAAACATTGCAATAATGAGAGTACACTGGCAATACTACATTTTTATTTCGCAACCTATGAAAAACACACACAAAAAAATAACTTTATAAAAAAAACAGTATCCTAGCCGGAATATGTGCGCACGATTGTCCGTTGGGCAGCAAGGGGGTGGAGGTAGGGGGGAGAGGGAGGGTGGTGGTGGTGTATAAAACGTTGGTTCTAAATGTCGATACCAACCAATCTTCATTGAACGTTGAGTACTTGTTATTTTTCCAATGTTTAACAAAAACCGATGACAGTTGCATAGCGCCCTAGCCCACCACCCGCCCCCCCAACCCCACCCCTCCATGTATATGCCGCTTATCCAGACAACACATTATTCACAATTAATTAACAGAACAATGCACTCTAATCCTCAGCGTGTCCATAAAAATTAAGCACGCGTATATCGCCGAATCGAAATCGGCCGCAAAATTATTGCTAAGGTAACACACTCGTGTCCGGCCGTTCGTTCGTTCGTTTGTTTTATTAAAAACAACAGCGACGATCACCACATCAATATTGATGCTGCCCGCAAATATTATTGCCCCGTACAAAATGTGTTTTAACAATCTTCCCATATATACAATAGTTGCTATTTTTCTGCCGCCAAACAAAACTACATACATACATACATCCGTCCAGTCTGTCTCATTGTAATTCAAACAAAATAAATCGATCTAATTTAGTTTTAATGTTTTATAAGTATAAATGGTGTCTTCGACACTCTGAGCCACGAGCGAAACTGATGGACGACGATGCGGCCAACAGTGAATCAATATAGACAATGGGAAAACGCTAATTCTTTAATAAAAAATATGACAATTACTGGCTGGATATTGGTTTTTTTCATAAAAATTAAATATGCATAATCGGTCATTTTTAATTCACAGAGTAACAAATGAATTTGGCCGGCCGGGTCCAGATAAAGGATTTATTACAGAATAGAATCAACTGGGATAGCAGTTTTTTTACATTATTTTTCAAAAATAAAACATAAAATTGTCGGCGCTGAAACAAATACGTCTGTGTGTCTGTGTCTGTGTGTGAGAGAGAAAAATAATAAAAATACATTATTTGATAGCAATATCCTACTCAATCAAAATGTGCCTCTGTCTCTGTCCCTCTGCTAGTAGTAGTTACCTGATGGCCTAACCATTTTGCATAATAAAACCGGGCGAAATAAAATCAATTTTTTTTCGGCTCGCGTATAATTAAACCAGGAATTATTATACATGGAATTCTTAATTGCAAACTTTGCATAAATATAAGCCTTTAATTTTTTCATTAAAAACACTGCGTATTACGTACCCACGCATCAAGATAATTAAAATTCTGTGTTCCCTCCGCCATTAAATAATATGCATTCGTTTTAAAAGACCATCTATCCTGATTTCACACACACACACACATACACACACACAGACATAATCACGCCTTCTCCCATAAGCGAGGTGACAGACTACTCTGCTTTTTATCTTCACTGCCAGACACACACACCAAGATCAAGAAAGCTCAACACGTGTATTTTCACAAAAAAATATTAAGTCTGTATTCTGAATGATTATCAAGTAAATCTGAAATGACCTGTTCTGGTCCGAAATTTAAGTCGTTTATGTAAATGGCAGAGTGGCAGAGGCAGAAAGTGATTCATGTGGACAAATCCTTTAGGGCGAAGTAGCCTTAAATGTGACATCCTTTATATATATAAATATAAGCTAGGAGTTGGTAATATCAGTGGCTGTAATACCTTCATTCGGCCACACGGCCCCCATATAATATGAAATGTGGCCATCATCGAACGTGTTGGGGATTTTTCAATATCTACGTTGACCATTCATTGCATTTATATATGGAAAAGTGTGAAATCGTTCTAGTAATGGCCTACCGAGATGGAAATGTTATTGGGTCCAGCAACGATAAGAAGGCTGACCACAATAATACACGAATTTTCAAATTCTACATGAAATTCGGGCTGAATATATTCGTCTTAGCTTTCTATATATATATATATTTATTACGATCAATTCGATTTATGTCATAGACATGATTGAACTGAAAATCATTCAATATTTAATTAAAGTAATACTTGTGGTTATAATATTAATTTAGTTTTTAAATAAGCTCGTCTTATGGCTGTAGGCATTAGTGTTTGCAGCTATGCTATAATAATTCATTAAATACACACATGTACTGAAATTGGTATTGATACGTTGGTATACCTGGATCATATACATCATATTAGCTGTGTGTGTGTGTGTGTGAAGGATGCTCTTTCCGTCGTTAATGCTTTTAGAAATCCGGTTACCCGGACTACAAACGTCCGGTACCCGTCCGGGATCAATCATATTTGCACCGGAGTTCAGATTCGTACTTATCGTTGCACGAAACGATACATGCATACACTAATACAGCTTCACTCGGTACTCTCAATGTACACAGCGGATACAGAACAGTAGTTGCATTTGAAAGGCACTGAACCGATAAGTAACACAGACACACACACACACTAGAGTCATGGATATCAAAATAATATTAGTGCATTCACGTTTCAATCCATTGACACAAGGGCTAGAGATATCAGAATATTGTACAGCAATTGTTGATTATTAACATAAATATTTTATTTATTTAATTACTTAATAAATACTAGTTCCGGTTGAAATATCAGTTTATTCCGGGATATACATATATAATTTTAATTTTCGTTTAAGAACAAAATGATCTTTTCCGAAAGTATTACTAAACATAATGAGAAATAAATCGATTTATTTCATTATTAGAATATTTTATGTTATAGACAGTGTCCAAGAGAATAATAAAAATGAATCTTACGACTAATAGAGTGTCCGACGGTTGACGTGATGGCATTAATATTCAAAGTGAAAAAGATTGGCAAATTTTGTCATCAAATAACGTATAATGCAATTATGAGCGGTCAATTTATAATTTCAATGGGGCAGCTGTGTTGTAATTGAATAACATAACTAAATTGACATTACATATACTTATATGCATATTTATGAATACATATTGTGGCTTAGTAATATTTGCTACGTGAGTAATACACTTAATAATACGGTCAATTGAAACCGAATTGAACAAAGTGCAAAACTATTATATATACATATACATAATGACAATTTCAATAAACAAACTTGTCTTTATAATTATAAATGTCCGTTTGTTCGGACACTTTTATTGGTTTGTGGTTATTATGTATATTCCGTTATAATAATATTAGTCGGTGTGTATGTATGTATGTATGTATAGATATCGTATAATTAGTGAGAAAGTATCGGGTAATTAGAGAAAATGCCACGTTTAATTGCTAATTGAGTTTCAGCCTGATGCCTGATGCTAGTTCCAATTTTAATCACCTAATTACGTGACTACATCAATAGCAGGCCATGTTAGTAACGATTTGCCTCCCTATAGTGCATCACTATATAGTGTTATACACATACACACACAACTCATGAATATATGTTATGTTTGTATCAGCACCTATTAACAAACACGCGTCTACCCAACAACAATAAAGATTTTATTCAAACAAAATCTTTAAATCTTTATTTTTACACGTTCAGTTGAATCATCTTGTTGGCCAAGAATTAACTGACCTGAAATTAGTCTGTCATGTCACAAATGCTGAGGGACTCAACTTGAAACAGTCCCAGTTGCCCCATTCATTAACACCTGCACCTACCATCAACACCCAATATAATATATGCAATTATCACGTTTCAGAACTGGGCATAAACATAAAATTGTTTACGCACTTATTTTAGCATTCTTAATAAAACGGTTTATGTCTTACTTATAGATAATATACAGTTATTTATAATAAAATCTTAATATCTCAACTATCGCTATTTTATAGTCGATTAAATATTGTAATGCGCTTCAACATTATCTATCATCTATGTATCTAGTTCGATTTTAAGTGCACAATATATGTTCTTCGGTTGATTTGTACACATATGGCTGAATGCTCGTATGATTGGACACATACATAGTACGTCTTGCGCGATAATTGCACAGACATGGGAGGCCTGGGAATATTCGCTTGTAAAACACTGATAATGCCACCATATTTATACGGTTATTTCCGTGCAAATCAATTTCTAATTAATGCACGTCTGCTTCTGTACCGTCACCGCCCGAATACTTGCATTCACACACACACACACACACAATGTGAACGTCGCATATTTTTCAAACGTGTATGTCGTGCAGTTCCCGATACGCGAACACACAGACACACACACACACACACACATAAATCCCAGTTAATCCCAGCATGTTAAATCCCACCTTTACTTACAAACACACATGCACCACGCTCATCCTCCATACCAATTGATTTCAAAACGATATTGACATTCTTCTTTTTTGCCGATTTAAAATTTCATTTCAAATATTACAATAAATATCCTTTGATGTTCCACAACCAATTCTACATCTTTTTCGCCGAATTTTAACCGGGATAAACAACATTTATCAATTAACTAAATTAATCAACCTATGGGCATAATCCAACTTCTTTTTATTAAAAGTTTCCTTATCGATAGACAATGTGATAAAAGTGTGGACATTGAATAATACTCGCTGGTAGTATGAGTATGAGTATGAGTATAGGTATACTTTGGAGCGAATGCAAAAACAGTGTTCGTCCGTCGGTTTTCAATTCCCTCGTTTGATATAAATTTAATTTGATATACATTGAAATAAATCATTTCTTTTTATACCGAGTGTATTCTCTTTTTTTTATAATTATTTTTGTGCGCTACACACACACATACATACAGATAAAACATCTGGTACTTTTATAAATAATGTAACTCGTACAATATTCATCAGATCTTAACCTAGAAATATATATATACGTACTCGTTGCCCACATGACAATAATATTAAATTTAAATTCTACACGAATATTTACCCTATCTTTCGTCCGTATACTATTGTACTATTTATAATATTGTTTTTGCTGTAGAGCGTTCATACACACACCTACACATACAACCCCTGTCGTTATTTTGTAAAACCCCTTGTTATTATTAAAAGGAAAGAGTACCTACACAATAAACATTTATTTATAACAATAACACATGTACACACACACACACATACATTTAATAACAGTGTATTAGTAATTTGTTAAAAAATATGGCCGTTTCTCTCTGGGCCGATGTGTGTTTGTGATATTTTTATTTTTTTGCTGATATAAATTAATATTTGAAATGCAGATACGCATAAATATTTTAGCGGAAAATTAAACAGACGGTTGTTTGAATATTAAAAGAACTAATATTTTTTAAATTATTCCAGTATTACAATAAGTATTGATCGCGCTATTTTTCAACAGTTTTTTTTATTTTATTTTTATTTTTCCGTTGCATTTTTCATTTTTCATTCCCGTTTTTTATTTACAATACGAATAATGTCTGTCCATCCGGCCATCATATTAATATATATACGTATATATGATGTTACACGACACCCAATATTCACACATTTTTTATTCAGTAACAAACGGATTTCAATATGTCCATTTACCTGTCGTTACCTACCTAAATTAAAGTTAGGCTACGTTAATTAGGGAAAATTTCCTTTGCCAGGTTTCTTTTTTTGTCTAATACTTGAGCGTGAAATAAAAGAATCCAAGCCTCTTGAATCTTTTCTTTATTGTGTTGCGCTATGCGAGTAATTGTGTTGTTAATTTTTTAGGCCTAGCGGCTGTATGCATTGTTCCAATTATACTTAACATATATTCTTATGTATATTGTATTAGTTGAGTTGAGACAAAGGCAGAAAACAAATGAAAAATAATCTCGTGTGTCTGTTAAGTACAACTTGTTGTTGTATACTTTGATGATGACACACTTTGTTTGTCACAAGATTTTTCTTATTGTCATTTTAAGTATAACTGTACGTAAATATGAAAAACATATATTCTTAGCCCATTCGAATCACAAAAAAAAATATATATATATATATAATTGAAATTCTCTCCGAAAATGTGTTTGTTTCATGGTATTAAATTGTAATCGTGTAAGGTCCGTTTAAAAATAGTGAGTCTTGATTTAATAATAAATATATTTTGCACAAATGTCACCGTATCTGAAAATTATTTGTAATTATTTATCCAGCAACATTTTTAATTAAGAAATTAATTACTTCTTAACAGTCGTATAGAGAAGACATTTTAATTTCTGCTTTAATTACAGGAATTAATTATTTTCGGTGTGCACAATTTATACAGTTTTTCTTCTTCTTCTTCTTCTTCTTTTGCTTCTTCGCCATCTTCGTTTTCTTCAACTTTGTATACACTTGTTTTCAGCATTTTGAAATAGTGTCACTCACTCACTCACTCACTCACTCTGTTAGTGCGGTGATGATTTTTATTTGCCTCTATTATGTGACGATTATTTCGGTTTGACACCAAAAATAAAATCGGAACGTCAAACGTTGCAAAAGTTTACAGTTGATGTTTTTGTTTATACACGACACGCCCCGCCCGGTCATTTAACACCCCCGGACGCGCAAACAAACTTTTGGCATTTCGCGACCAAATAAAATATAAATCTATTAATTTCATTAATGTAACTGTAATTTTAATAAAACATACTACTACAAAAATAAGGTATTGCATCCCACTTATACTGCATCCCACAATTATCTTACAGGCAAGATAGAACTAGTTTAAAATTACTACTTCAATATCTAAAGACAATTTAAAATTCAGTTGGTATTTTTAAATCATTAAGTTATTAAAACTATAATATGTTCTTATTTAGAAATAAAATACAATCAGGAATTAGTAATACTGTGTAGATATGTGGGAACTAAGTATAGAAGGAATTATGAGCAGTGTCTGTTCGAAAACAAAGTAGTTGGAGACTTATAATTTAATAAACTAAATGTCCACCGCCATTTTTATGAGAGTTGTGTGTGTGTGTGTGTGTGTGTGTGTCTGAAGTTCCGAAGGATTAGGTGGACACGTGTATAAAGTTCGATAATGTCCCTCGTTTGATCCCCGGCCATAGAGGCGTTACTGCATGTACGCTTTTCCAAACTATCCTACTTCTTCTTTTTTGGTTTGTCTCTGTTTGTTTTTGTTTTTGTTTTCCGTATAGGTATATAGGTATATGCAAACCTCCCTAGTGTTTTATCTGTATTATATACGTATTCGCGTGTATGAGTACCAGTGCCGGCTCGTACGTTAGGGGCAAGAAGGCTACTTACATTTCTACAATAATTACATACACTTTACGACACATTAAAACGTTTATCAGACTAAAATTACTAAAGGATATTTTGGAAAAAGATCGTAATTCATTTATTTTTAAATGATATAAAAAATTACGATGACCATGTTGGTGGCAAATAATTTATTTATGCTTGTATCTTTTTTAATTGTGCTTTATGGTTGAATATTGGCAATAAAAAATTAGTATTTCAATCTATTTAGACAAAATTAAAATATGAATACTATTATAAGAAATAGTGCAAGCTTGGTAATTTTCACAGAAATATTTTATGAATAATTTGATGCGTTTCGGCGTGTAGTCCTCATGTCCTGATGTAAACGCGTCGAATTATTAACAAAATATTTATGTGAAAATTATTAAGTATGTATTATTTCTAAACAACAATACCACAAAAATATTCAAAACTATTAATATAAGAATTATAATGTTTCCATTAAATTATGTTTGCATATAGATTTGATTTGTTTTAAGTTATTTGGTGGCAGCAGCGATGATTCTTCTTTATTATATTTTATTGGTGTATAACATTGCAATTGCAATATTAATAAAAGTTGGCAAAGTTTATAAACCAATTTAGGGATATTTATTGATAGTAAGTTTATTCTCTTTAAGACTGCATCTAACACTTTGGATGGTGTGTGTGTGTGTGTGGAATGAGTACGTTGTGGTTTAGAACACACGTGAATAATCTGTATCTCTAATCAATTTGATGTGGCCGGCGCTACTGGCATGGCCCGAGTTCGGCCATTAATACACACAGGCCCGATATTGAATGATGTATCATTGCGAACGCTATAAAAAGCCAGGAAATGTGATATGGGAGAGCGAAGCTACGCCACGGCGCTACACCCCCTGCCCCCCTGCACCAACCCCGCCCCCGCCGCCCCCGAATGCGGCTGCATATACTACAGAAACTAAATTACTGGATTTTTCGAAATGAAAAATAACAAATAACCTAGCTTATACAGCGGTCTCTCTTTCTCGCACACACACACACACACTGATGGCCTGATGGCTATAATTTATATGCCTCTGTTACAGATATATCCCCGTTCCATCCACATACACACAACGCACCCCCGCGCACCCCGCTCCCGCTCGCCCATCACGCTAGGCGCTTTCGATGAACATTTATTCTCATTTTTATTATCAGGGGATTAAAATTGTTGCAGTTCGTACATACATACGAGTACGGCCCGCGCGCTCTCTCTCTCTCTCACACACACACACACACGCACACACCTTTACTGCTCATTTGTGTGCGAGTATCGCGCCGGAAGTGGACCAGCGGCGAGATGACACCGCGACGGACGGACCACGCCGCTATTTTACGATGTGACTCCGCCGAACACGGACGAACATAATACATATAGATATAGATAGATATATATTGACGATTAATCAAAACGTATGTATCGGGATATGTCTTGCATTGTTTCATAAACACTCACAATTTACAATATTAATTATTCTTAAAGAGAGTCTTGATTTTTAAATATTTACGTTTATATATGTATAGGTCACCGTAGAATCTATTTATTTTCTTATTAGATATTTTATATCTGGAAGATTCTTTCATATTGTTAACTCATAGGCCATAAAACATTAAATTAAATATTATAATTATACGATAGTTCGTTCAAGTGAGTAAAACTATAGAAAGACAAGTAGACGAATTAGGTTTGATTGCCGGGACAGTTAGTTGTTGGGGTTCACGATGTATGCACAATATGTGTTAATTGCTCGCAATAGAACGTCTCGATCATATTATATATATATATATATATATATATATATATATATATATATATATATATATATATATATATATATATATATATATCGTACTCACGACCCCCTAGCACTCCTGACGGACGAAAGCGTCCACTCCCATTCACACAGTAGACGAACAAACCCATTAATGAGTTATGCGTCATAATAATTGGCCAACATACAGAACAAAAAAGAAAATAAAAAGGAATATATATATATATATATATATATAATGCTTTATCACCCTCTGTGCGTTATTCTAATAAGAATTGAAATTACGTAATCGATCCGCGTGTTCGACTTAAGGCCCCTTCTTCCCCACTAGTCCAGTTGGCTATCATTAGTTCTTTTTAATTCACGATTGACATTAATAGTAATTAATGTTTCAAGCTACGAAATAAGTAGGCTAGCTTGTAATATATTTTATACGACAGGCCATTGTGTTTCGAATGATATTAATGCTTTATAGCTACCCTATTTTTGATTTAATACTTTACTAGTGTTGCATTAGCTGATTATATTACTCGTTTTTTATTGCAATTGATTTTACAATATTTTTTATTTAACTTAAAAGGAAAATTAATTTATTATGTGGCACGTAATCTATCTTTAGGATGTTAAAATAATCGATTATATAAGTATGTTAAGTTCAATATTGTAGAAATAAAATTTAAATCGTTAGATGGATCGTCGCTTGACGAACAGTTAGAGTCTCCATGCGATTATACTAGGAATATTATTTCCCTGGTTTTTTATACTAAACAAAATTTGTTATCAAATATATTTTATATTTTGTTTTGGTAAAATAATATTTTTGAAGATTTTAGAAATTATTTGTTTACGTACCCGTCTTAGGACAGGCTGTATGACAATGATAGTACGCGTTTAGGAGAAGTAAATTGCGTTCCATTATGAAGCCGGCGCATTTAAATTATAATCAAGTATAGAATTTGTAATAAGTCTGAATTGCAGTATATGCGAGATACCTTTGTAGCAGTCCGGTTCGTTGTGTGTGTGTGTGTGTGTGTGTGTCTGTGTGTACAGATTGATTCAGAGACCGGTCCTACTAATACACACAGACACACACACATGAAACTAACACATATAATTATGAGAGTTCGCTCGTACCTAAGGTTGAATAATGCGATATGTTTAATGTTTATTATAGCACTGCAAATGATGGAGTCGCAATTAACAGCGTGCTGTGACGTGCATAATAAATAGATTAGCTAATTTATTAACAAGTTGGTATCCACTGTTCTCTACCTCTATGTATATGTATGCATCTGTGTGTGTTTGTACCACTCTACTAGCTCAACCCATATTATATACATATATATATATATATATGTACATAACAAACATTTTATAACTATACACAAACAAGTTTCACAAAACTATCCTAGTTGTACCACTGTTACTTAATTTTAAGCTCACCTTAATACACAAAAAAAATCCCTTAGCTGTTTTTAAAATGAATAAAAATTAATTCTTCGGAATCAATTGTGTACACACGTGTGACATTCCAACTCATACACGGTAAAAGGTTTTACGCAAATTAATCTTGAAAGAAGGAGGCGACAGGGACGCTCCGAACACGCTTTTGTAATAATTGCCCATTACATTGCTGGACACACAGACAAACACACACACAACTCATCGCTTCGCGTACATATCTCATTGTAAAATCCACACACAGTGCACGGCCAATGTGTGACAGTCGTCATGGTCAGAATTTAATGCAGCTTAAATGTTCCGTTGGGCAACACACAGACACACACACACACACAGATCTATGGATAACAGGATGGTGGCACCCCCGCACAAATGCCATAACTCAAACACTTGTTTTATGTGTGTAGCGATGCTTCGCTACAAACCCGTGTACAGTTCCTGTGGCGCTTGTTGCACTGTTTCCGTTGTCTTCCGTATGTCAAATTACAATCAACCATAACCACACAGACACACGGACGCTTTTAAAGTTACTACAATTACGTAGAATTCATACATTAATTGTATTTAAAATTGTAAAGCAATTCAAGCCATGATTTAAAAAGCTGGAATAATCTCGATTTTGTTACACACACACACAGACACACACACACACACACACACACATATATATATATATATATATATATATATATATATATATATATATATATATATATATATATATATATATATACAGTTAGATAAACGACGCCGTAACTGACTAGTTGTATTTAATACAAAACCGTACTAGTTTTGTAAAAGTATTTCAGATTTCATTCATACGACTTTATATGAAATGTTTGTTAAGTTGGTATTTGGAGTACGATAAAAGTTGTTTCCGCAATTGAATGGGAAAGTTCTTAACAGAATGCCACAACCGGAGTCTGTATTGTGTATAAACACCGCGCCTCGTTTGATCAATATGCAAATACGTGTGTCTTAGGATTTCCCCTGACTAAATCTATTAAACAAATCATCGGATATTTCCTTCCACATATAATTACTCATCTTCAATTTGTCATTTCTCTATTTTTAACTACATTTTTATAATTATCCAACCACAATTCTTTACTATTTTGTGTTACTTTCACTTATTTTTAATACAATTTGCTTTATAAGGGAGATGTGAACCGACATACTAAGATTTAATAATAAATTAATACTATATATTTAATAATAGTACAAGTGTGTTATTAAATAAGGAACGTTACAAGCTAAATAAGGTTTAATGCTTTTAAATGTACTTGCAACTATTAATTATTTAAACAAAAGCAGTAATTTTTGCTCCTAATGTCAAGGTGCATTGGGCACGTCACCACTTTTATTATTATTCTTACAAATTATTAAATTGCAACTACACTTTAAATTTAAATTAAGAGTAATGTAATTTAGGGGGGTGTAAGTTCACTCTTAGTACAGCAGTGGCAACCAAAAGTTTTGGATACTTTGTACGCGTGAAGAAGATGCTCGTTGCAAGAAAGATTAGAAGTTATAACAAAAAAATCATCCCTTGTAAGATGTGTATCAAGAAAAGTTGGACGCAAACCGGGGACGTATTATTACGACAAGATAAACGACGTAACTTTACAAATACTTATAGAATCCCTTACTATAAATATTATAAATTTCGACAATTACAATTTTATAAAAAATAAAGCGTTCTACACATACTTATCCAAACGTTTACAAATTATAAAACCCAATCGTTACAATCAATAAATGAAATCAGCAAAAAACTAATTATATTTATGGTATGTTTTGTAACGGAGTGAGATCAACAATCTTAAATGTATCACTTGAAAAGGTTAAGCCAGACCAGGAACTTTAAACGCCTGCCGACTCTGAAGAGACAGAGACAGAGAGAGATAGAGTGTGTGTGTGTGTGTGTGTAAGTAGTACACACGTATATACGGCAAATTATAATTATAAATTTGTATAGTGCGCGTCTAATAATAAATAACTATAATTATGCTAATATAAAGCAAAGCACAAATCATATGACGAAGGTTTTGCGCGAATCCAATGAGTCACGATTCTAACAATAGCAATGAGGAGAGATATTATTTGGTTAATGCGGGCGAGCGACAAAGACAGGCAGAGAGCAAGAGAGATGGAGTGCGAGTGCGAGGCTAGCACAACTCACACATAATGAGAGTGCGAGGGAGGAGACAGATAAAGACAGAATCGAAGCAGAATGAGCGAGCGAGCGAGCGAGCAGGCAAAGAGCGACAGAGTGAAACACACCGATGCTGAATAACGAACTGGACATTACGAATCTAATTACTAACCTTGCTCATGCGTAGCCGGGATTTGGGCTTCTCTGGAGACTCTCTGGCAAACGGTTGCTGCGGGGCGAGCGGACCCAGATAGGGGTAGCGCACCTACCATAGACCTCGCACTCAAACTAACCAATCCCACATCTGCAAAATATAGATAGATATCATTATTATTATTATTATAAACTATTCAACTAAAAATATAATAAATTTGGCCAAAGAATTCAATAATTTCTAGATATAATGCATAGTGTAAAACTCATTAAATTTAAAATTGTATGGTTGATTTTTCATGCATGCGGCATTAGTTGCATTATGCAGTATAAATGTTTCAACTTGCATACTAAAAAGTTCAACTCTTCATAACCACAAGTAGGCATTCGTTTTAAAAGATAATGAGTAATTTCACAGTTTGTGAAGCGAGGGTTAAAGGTTGTTTGCATAACTGCTACTGGAATTAATTTTACTTATTAGCTATACTGAATTCTAATTTTATCTAATACCATTTAAATATAATCAGGCATTAAGCACCTGGCCAATAAATATTTATTTTTTTTACATTCGAATAGAACTATTAGAAATTCTAGCTCTTCCTAAGTTTCACAATTAACTACACGATGAATAATGCATTAAATCAGCTTTCTTCCACCTGTACAAACTATTCCAGAACTTGATACTACAGTAGGATTATCAATTACTGGGGACATGTATTTCTTACGAATTTTTCCTCCTTTGAGAAATTATACTAAAGGAGAAATCATCCCATTACACAATTAATCGTCCACTATTTCAAATTGCTCCAAAATTTGAGAATCCTTCTAGTTAGAAGGAATCCAAAATCACTCCAGAGTCTAGAAGGATTCTCAAATCTTAGGAGGAGATGCATAATTCAAACTTGCAAGTCTTTTGCGCAAGTTACTTGTGGAAGGTGAGTCGTGATTACATTGAATTGATCATTTTGAAATGTCCAGAAAGATTTGGAAGTCTTAGGGGGATCGATATAGTTCAATTTTACAATAGGTTACTTTCATCTAAATATCCAGAGGAACTTGAGAGAGGGGATTTCAATCAATTAGTCATCTCCAAACTTTGTAATGGTCCAAGATTTTCAAACCATTTCGCCTTTATTATCTAAGAATTGCAAAAAGGTGTATCAAATACATATGGTTCCTAAGCAGCAATTTGAGGATTGCGTCCTCAGAACGATTTACCCAAAGAGTAGGGGTGTACTGTTCAGTCCAAAGTTTATAAAAGGAGTCTATGAATTGTTCTTTGCAAGGATGAAATAGGAGGTCCAAGATTTTCGGACCATTTCGCCTTTATTATCTAAGATTTGCGAAAGGATGTAACAAATACATATGGTTCCTAAGGAGCAATTGCTTCCTCAGAAAGATTTACCCAAAGAGTGGGGGTGTTTTGTTCAGTTATAGTCCAAATTTTATAAAAGGATTTCAGAGTCTAAGTATGGTTCTTTGCAAGGAAGAAGTAGGAATGATTCCATTTGAACAGTAGGTTTCTTGTGTGGAGCCTAAGAATGGGAAAGCATAATTGTGTTGGGGTAAAGAAGTCGGTGTGGTTGATCGATGCTGTAATATGTAAGGAGTGTGTTCACATCACTGGAATAGGGGTAGTGTTGGCTCAATGGCCGTTTGTGTTCAGTGGTGCAAGGGAGGGCCTGAAGCCTCGGGCGCGCGCGGACTTCGCGCGGCGGTCCGTAAGCACCCAGAGGTTAGAGTGAGACCGGCCCAGAGTAGGGGGTAGCGAGTGAGATTGGTTGTTCGCGCGAGTAGCATGCTATTCAGCATCACGATCACGCCAGACCACTCAGTCCGCCGAGCCAGTTGTCGGATGACTCTCACTTGGTGCGCTACTATTATACATTCATACATACAAACACATATACATCAACAACAACAACAACACGACGGACGGCAGACATCCATCTCGTGACAACTCTTCAAAAGAATCCGCGCTACTTTCAAAGTTCACAACTTGGAGCTAATCCGCGCATTGCGCCAACCAGCCCCCATGTGACAATTCGCGCGTTTATTTGTAAACATTGGATATTACAAAGTGTTAAAAATTGGTGAAGTGTTGAACTGTGTAATTACTCGTGAATCCAAAAATTATTTGTTGTATCGTCGACAATTGAAACTTCTGGTAACCAATTTGGCAATGTCTAAACATTCATGGTTTTGAACAATCTTCAGATTTGAAATTCCTGCAGACCGCTTTGTGACTCTATTCAGACTAATTGTGTAATATCGACAGTGAAAAATTGATAATAGCAGGACTTGTGCTTAGCACAACGGTGGCTACTCCAAGAGACTTTACATTTTTGGCGACTTCAGGTGAGCTCCTTGGAACCATAATTGTTCTTTTCTTCCATTAGTAAGCACTACGTAGCTCATATGTAAATTTCAGGTTTAACATCCCTTTGAACGTGATCTTACGAAATTTACGCGCCATTTGCATAAAATTTATTTAGGAGCAGTTTTATTAACTCTACCTAAAATATTTGGGATTGTGCGCTTTTTTGACAAAATCTTACATCTTGAGGCTTTTGCTATTGTGGTAGAAATTTCCGTTTTCCTGCAAATTGCCGTTTAATTTTCAGCCGCTACGCGTTAATAATTCAAAACGATGTCTTTACGTTTAATAATATTTATGTTTAGTACATTAGTTTTTAGTGTTTTTTCTTACGCAGTAAAATTGATTGGGTTTACTTTTACGTTCAATAAGGATAAAGTACTTCTTGTAAGTAATTTAAACAATAATAGTGGATGTAAAATATGTACACGCAAAATACGAGTTGTAAATCTTTTGTTTTATACTTATGTTTAAGTCAGAAGAATGTTATTAAACTAAATTATACTAATTTAAGTGGTTTGGTAGTTTATGCAAAGTTTTCAACAATTAAACGATTTTTGAAGCATTTCGGACTCATTTAATATCACAATTATATTTAACGCAATGTTGCGACGATATAAAATAATCACTTGATATATTTTCTGCACTTACAACATTAATTATAGTGCTTTTCTAATCAACTGTGTACATATCGATTGAGAAACACTTTTATAAAACTGTCTAGATCTTTGCGTAAATAAATAATGGTAAAACTTTAAGCAGGATTTAAAAATATTATAAATCTTATAAATTGTATTGGAAATTTAACTTTGAATTTTATGCGTTTAATTATATTTAATTTAATTAAATGTTCCTTAACGATAGTAGACCATTCTTACAGAATACCTGTTTGTGAATACAACCTTAATTTAAACGAATTCCTGAATTGTATATAAAATGAAAAATTGTATACAACAATTTAGTTTATAACAAAATTAATCATACTTTACGACATTAATTATCCACTATACGTTTTATCACAGAATAAACACATTATATTAAAATAAAAACTACAACTGTAGTAAAAATAAGGCCAGACACAATATTGTTGTAATCATTTACATAATTGTACTATAAATACTATAATTAAAGTAGCTAAAAATAAAATTGTGTACTACAATATTGTATTTGTTACTTTTCTCTATATAGTAAAACTTTATGTAATTTTACTTTAAAACTAAAAACAATTATAGCTTTAGCGACTTTAGTAAATTATCTAGAATTTTAGTATAATTTAATTTCGTTACTCTAACAAATGAAACTTTTTATTTTCCTTTTGAAAGATCGTATTTTTAAATTTTGCAAATAAAAAGTAAAAATATATATTTGTATGACTACAGGGTAAATTAGAACTGCAAACTCCAAAAATGAGGCTGTATTATAGTGGAGTAATGTACGATGACAGTAGTAGTGATGGGCAATAAATCGTGTTGTTTATGTGCGGGGGGCGTGTTCGTAGTTGGTTGCACGTGGCGGTGCGGTGCGTACGGCGCGTCACAGGCCCACAGGTACACATACACCTCAGGACGACGGCGGTGTCGGTGTCGGCGTCGGCGGCCAGAGTCGCGGTCGTTCTGTCGTCGCGACGTGCCCTCAAGGTCGTCTCGCGCGCCGCGTCGTTGCGGGAGCGCACTTGTTCTTCTTCCGGCACGCGTCTAAGGGAATCGCTCGCCGAACGCCGACTAGGTCAAAGCGCACGCTCATCGCTCGTCGCTCGTTGCACAACCTTATTTTGCTTGCATTTTATTTGAAAAGTTTTACACGTACGCCGCTTTACGCCCAGCCACGCTGCCCGACACACTTTATGAACGAACGAACGAACGAACGAACGCTCAGAACTCAAGAAAGAGATTCACACTAGCGAACGCGCGCTTTTTCATTCTCATTCTCATTCTGCCGGCAAGTTTTTCTTGTTGGGTTTTAAAATTATTCTCCAACTGCATGGTTAAGTTTATTGTGTACATTTTAGTAACAATTATAATCGCTATGAATATAAATAATAATTTGTAGTGAGTGAGTGAAACGATTGACCATTCACTGGAGTGTTTGCTATTGTAGGATTATTACAAAAGGGTTGCCTCTTCAACAAACGTGGGAAGAGTGTAGTAGCAGGGGGTGGGAGGGGACAGCAATGCCCCCCGCCACACGTTCACTAATTATACGGCATTGAGTAGCAACCGAATCGATAATTATTCAGAACAAGAAGGGTTCCGCAACGAATTTATACTCTATATTTTGAAAGCGAAATTAAACTCGATGTGAACGCTCCCGCTTTTAAAGCTGGGCGCAAATCTACCGCCTATTGTTTGGCCTCACGCACGCACGCACACACGCATTCATTCGAATTATTCGAAAAAAGCACGTACGATATATTCGCATTCTAATATAATTGTTTTTATATTAAAATTAAAATATGTGAATTATAAATGATATTTGAGTCACATTGCAGAGTAAGTTGAGATATGTAAATTACAGAAGTGTTTAACGCGTTGATTAAAATCAAAGACGAACAACACAATAAGCTATGATCACACAATGAATGTGGCAATGGAGGAGAGTGGGATACCTGCGGCGCCGAATTATAACTTATTGTGTTCAGTTTCGCGTTCCGTATAGCAATAGAAGTCGAATGGATCGGATTCGGATCGGATCGGATCGCCTATTGCGCGCCGCGTAATGTAATGTATGTCGGTCATTGACTTTCGGCATCGGCATCGGCCACCTCGCACTCACCGATTGCATTACCGACCTACCACCCCCCACCCCCCCCTCCACCCACTCTTAATGCATTTATTCATAATACACGTTGACTGATTTTATTGAAAAAATATGCAATGCCCTACACGGTTTTAGCTTGCTGAAGCACCGTGTGTCTGTAGCATTCTCGGATCAAATAATGTCTTTAACAAAAAGTGTTTGTCTCGTCACCTTGATTCCAAATATATATATATAACGCATATATTTGGTCGTTCGTAAGACCAAATACGCAATAATAATTAAAAACCGCTGTTTGCATCGTATTACTAATAAGGCAAGCTGGACACATAGGTGCATTGTTTTCTCAATCTTTTTCCTTAACAAATTCCATAAATTAAGTATATTGATTAATAAATCACACAATTATATAACCGCATGTGTGTTTCCCCAACTAAATGAATAGCAAAGAGACAATAAGTTGCACAGCGGGTGGGGACCTCCGCGCCTGCAAAATCTGACATAATTACAGAAATAAACATAGCTGGCGCTGGTCCATGCATGAGCACTGCGATTATAAATACTATCCTTAATAATAATATTAATAATGTGTCTAATAGCGATTACACATATTGTGTGGTTCACGTTTTAACGGCCGCGCTGTAATTTGGTGTTGCAGACGAGTCAGGATGCGAGGCTGACATGGCTGAGGGTGGCCAGGACGAGGACAGCGGCGACGTTATGCTGGCCGGCGCGGCGGCGTCTGCCGCAGTCACCATCAACAGTAACACAATCACCACGAACCCCAGCAGCGGCAACAAAAGACACGACGACTGCGCACACCATCCACTGCCCCTCAACATCAAGTCTGAGGTACGTGTCTTCTACACTCTTTACACAAACACGCATCGAGCTTTACCGGAAATACCTACAAATGTGAACTAACACCAAAGATTATTTAATTTCAAATAATCTTTATGGTTTTCAACTTAGTTACTAAAGATTCAAGTTTATGCAATCAACTACGTATATGAAATGCAGTTTTATAATTGATTACTTAATATATTAGAATTATGCGTTTGATAATTTACTTTCCCGAAACTAGAGTGCTATTTTTCATTGATCATGTATATGGTCGATGTGTCATTAATGTAAATCTACAATAAAACGTATGTTTATAATATGTTGAAGGAGTGGCAACATAATAATAATAATATAATATATTTCTCATTCATTCGGTCAGCTTTGCTGATGTAATAAGGAAATACCCGGTTTCTAATGTGCTCATAAATTCAAACACAATTTTAAACAGGTAAACATTATCGTTATTTTGCGAATTAATTATAATTAAAATTATAATTATATTCACATTTTAAGTATAATCATGTTTATATATATAAGAAAAAACTCGTAATGAATCATCGAGCATCATATGATAAAATAATCATTTTACAAACATATGTACTGAAGACGGAAGTATTGAACTCGTCATTTTAACGGAAATATCTGTTTTGAGTTTTACTGTGCGTGTATGTGAACACTCTACAGTAAAAACTGATATATCCGGAAGAAAACCCACCAATTATAAAAATTTTACACAAGTTAAACTTGAAAAGTTACGAGTATATAAAAAAAAGTGCATCCTGGATTAATGTTATTGCTATTATGTAAATTTATATGATCAATATTTACTAAATTGCTTTATGATAATTGCAGATAATATTCTAATCGAAATATATATATATATATATATATATATATATATATATATATATATATATATATATATATATGCGTAAGTAGAATGAATTCATCATATTTAGTGATGAAGCAATGTTATATTTTAGTAGTAAGAATGTTTTGTTTACTTATAAATAAAGAAAATGGAACATGACATCATTTACATCAAAAATTGTCGCGCGTACAAATGTACATGTGTCTGTTAGTGAATTAATCTGACGATGACACACGTGGTGACACGTATTCATAAAACATCATTAAAGAACAAATCTAAACTTTCCTTTTTACTTTCTTTTACAAAGTAATGAGTAAGTCTTGTTCTATATATTTTACACTCTTAAATGTAAAAAAGTAAAACAATCATCATTTCAAAAATAATCGGAAACTATTCAAGAATTGCTCAGACGTGTATTTCCGTTAAAATAGTTGAGTATAAGAAACAACCCCTATATTATTATTTGTATGCAACAGTAAAACCCAACTAACTAATTTAATATATATATATATAACTTGATTTTATAACATAGTAATAATAATAATAATAAATGAATACAAAGTATATGGGTCAATAGATCGAAATAAGATACTCAAAAGTTATGGCATCGTTGTACAGATATTCGCGCGATTGTATTTGTCCGAATTGTACAAGTGGAAGGCGAAGTAGTATCTCGCACGACAACTATAATAAGCATTAGTTAAATTTGGGCAAAGCTTTAAGACCACCGCCAATAATTAAACATTATCAGTGAGGTCCGATCTGTGGGGTGGGTGAGTCGAAAACGGTCCGTTGGTGCAGCAGCGATCAAACGTGGCTTTATGGTTAAACGATGGCCATAAATTGAGGCTGAAGTGGCCGGCGCGCAACTTATCGTGTGTACGTACACACAGACACACACACACACGGACAAGAGTCCGAGAGAACGCGGCAAATAAACAGGAGCTAATCTACAATGTCGGCTGGTGCAGGAACGGAGCGCGCGTTATTTTATGGTCTATTATTAAATCTCATGGCGGTACGGCACCAGCTGGCCCGACTGTTCGTTGTGGTGACGTGCGCACCACCGCGATATCTGTGTGCACTACTCGCTCCTTTTACCTTTTCATTTTACTACACACTCATGTACTACTATATTCGTTAATCACGCTTATAGAACATTAGCAACATGGAGAATGCAGTCTTTTATTGGTACGATACGTTTCCCCTCCACTTAATATTTCATCAAATTATTAATGCGGTGGCAGAAAATAGGAATGAAATGAAATCTGTCAGTGGATATACGCACATTTTCGTGAAAATCAATTAGGAATCAAAATTAAAAACAAATTAAAAAACCTTGTCCAAATTTCCTGTGTATCTCTTTATAAATTCATTGAACATGTATTTTTCTCATTTGGATTTAAAACAATTTCCCTCAACCGTTGCTACCATACCCCAACCCCCCCTCCCCCCTTGACAGAAGATGGAATGAGGATCAATCAACTGTAATCATTTTGTAAAATGGGGTAAAAATACAAAACAAAACAAAGTTCAACTGAAGCAAATTCGACAGCGAATATACACAGATATTTATTACAAGATTATTATCCACGGCGTAGCAAATTGAAAACGTACGGATAAATCGATGAATATCTTTAATAATAATAATGTAGATATATTGCAGGATCAGTTTCCAATACAAATATATATATATATATATATATATATATATATATATATATATATATATATATATATATATATATATATATATATCGTATATTGAAGATTCAGATGCGATAAAACTGAAATTGGACTATTTTTCAAAATAAAATACATTTTATTTACATTAAATACTAGAGGATAATTATTTAATTTTGTTTAATGAAAGAAAGAAATTGGAAGCGTTACTTATCGCAATGTTAGGTTAACGGAGAGTGAACGTAAAAATATGGGAAGGGAAGTGTTCGGTGGCAGGGTGAATAGAATGGCAGCACGTGGAGTTGGCTCGCCCGCGGTGCGATGCGATGCGATGCGATGCCAGCACGGGACAGTGGCGCGCGCTCTTGCCGCTACCGACCCCGCGCTGCCGGCATCAGATGATGACTAGTTCGCGCCGCTCAGCAGGTGGCAGATGAAAAGAGACTTGGCGTCATCATAATTATATTTTATTTCTTGTAGCCGCAGAAGCGCGACAAGGACAACAACCGCTCTTTCGCTCGCTCTGTTTTATTACATATATATATATATATATACACTACTTTTAATTACACTCTTTTACCTCCTTTAATTCTTGCACCCACACACACACACACACACAATAATATCATTCTGCAGGTTTGGCCATCATTTAATAAAAAAAAAAAAAAGTTTAGACGAGTTAAGAAACTGTAATGGTTCTCGAACGGAAATGTCCGTATATGTTGAGTTGTATATCCGTGTATTGCAACTATAAATTATCGGAGTAATGTTAATTAGTTTCAATTTCAAACAAAACGATTTCTAAAAAAAACGCAACTACACTTAACTCAACAATTTACTTAGCAAAACGATAACACATACTCTGTATATAGATTAATCTCACCTAATGCATATTACTCGCTCCTACGTTAATTAATACAATGTACTTTATTCAATTAAATTCTTTATGAAAATTATAATTAGATAATGCACAGATAACGCATACTGCATAATTAGATCTGGTTGTGTATATCATTAAAAATTTAATCTAGGGAATTATAGAAACGCTTTTGCTGGGATTGCGATTATTATATGTTATTATTATGCGTTTGTTGCATTTAACGAAATACACTTATTTGTTTTTTTTTATGCTTTACATATTTTAATATAATGCATCCAAAACTGTCGAACGTAAACTTGTATATGGTCTAGATGAGTACCTAGTATGGTTGAAGAGAATATTCAAACCGGAAGGGCATATTTACTTTATGCTTTTTTACGGTAAAAGAAAATTCTTGTCGTATTAGTCAAACAATTTAGATGTTATAAATAATGTATGTCGGTCGTAGACCGAGAGCGACTCCGTATGTGCACGTGGCCATTAATATGTTAATTCAGCGATTTTTTTAGGTTAAATTTACTAACTTAACAACGAGTAAATCTTTGTGTGTCCCTACGGAGTGTGCAAGCGGTTAAATTAAACTAACTATGTATACATACATACATATATATATATATATATATATATATATATATATATATATATATATATATATATATATATATATATATATATATATATATATATATCTTTTTTTCTTGTGTGGGTTGCTCATCAGTGGTGGGCATAAGCTTACGGTGTAATAATGTAGTTCCGTAAAGAAGAGTCGGCAGACCGCCGCACCTCTGCTCCGGACTCTGGACTCCGGGAGTATTTACTGTAGCGGGAGTGGAAGGGGGGGGGGTGGCGGGGTTGCGGCCGGAAACTCGGAGATGGATTGCGGGTCGCTGTGAAGTACGACTATAGTGTAGGCAAGGAAAACCCTTTGGGAAAGTCAGGGCTGGTCTGCCTTGCTCTGGCCTGGCCTGCTTTGCCCGCACACTACGTAATTTCACGCTGTCTTGCACTCCGAAGCTAGCCGCTGCTGTTAGTATGTATAGAGTGCTGTACATAGTGAAGTGTGGAACGAACCCAACTGAATCATACTACTTGGCCGTTGCATAACTCATCTACTGAGTATCTTGTACTAATATACAGATACAATTATACAAAAACAAACATTAACTATTGCTCGTTTTATACGTCTCCCTGATTACTAAAATTTGTAGGATAAACGATATTTGGATATAAAGTCAGTTACAAAACAGTTTCATAAAAAAATAAATATATATATATATATATATATGTATGTTTAAAATACCAATTTTGATTTATTTAACGGTAATTGTACACTGTTAAAATTGCCAATTTAATACTGTTGTACGTATGTAGAAATATGTAAATAGTAATATGAATGTCCCGTTGACAGTTTAAGTATAGCAAGTTCATTAAGTCGTAATTTATGTTCGATTTGAATTAAAAGTCAATCTAAGCACAGTGCAGCACAGCATAGAGAGATAATAAAATCGAATAAGTGCTCAAGACATCAAGTTCTCACAACACGCCATCAAACGGGAATTGAATTTCAATGAATCGTTGCAAATATTAATACTATATTTATAAGGCGCTATACTTAATTCCACGTAAGCTTAATAGCAGTGTAGTGAAGCGTGGATACGGGTGGAATGAAAAAATAATGGTTGATAGGCAGGAGCAGTCGGTCGTCCAATGGACAATGAAATTAATTTCGTTCAATTTAGATTAACTTCGTTTGTGATTACGACAAATGCAAACAACATTGGGCCAAAAAAACAAAATAGAGTATATATATGGGAAAAAATGTGTTGTATTTATAGTATAAAGATAAAATTCCATTTGAAAAATGTTTCATTAAAATTCTTCCAGTCATTTATTCTCAATTTCCTGAATCAACGACGCAACCGTTTGTTCGAATCGACGAACCAAAAAAAGAATCGAAAAATTAGTCACGAACATTACGTGCCTTTTTGTCGGAAATCGACGGCACTTGTTATTAACATTTAATTACGGAACCTACAAATCCAACATGACGACATTTCAACCAAGAAAACTGTCCTACAATCATGAACTGTATATGATATGGGCACCTAGTATAATAACGATGTGAGTTTAAACTGCGAAAATATTAATTGTTTATTTAGTTAAAACTAATATTATAACTACGTACGGTACGTATACGAAGTATATTGTAGATATTTGAAATATTATAAAGCGTATAACACATTTGTTGAAACAACAACAACTGCGTATCGTGTTTATTGTTTTCCTTAAACACAAACAGCTTTGCTTTGGTTTTTGCATTTACTATTTTCTATAATAATAACACCACGGATTTTATATCTATTAGCAAACTGCGCTCATGCATCGTTTTATAAAAGAAGTTAATCTATTCAATGTGCAACAACATAACATATTGCATTCAAACAAAACTTACACCACCAGAAATCGAGAATAATAGATTTTCGCGTAACTTTTTCAACGGAAAAGGAAGTGTATATGTAGATAGAACCGTTTCAAAAAGGGATTCAAAATCACACTGTTGGCCGAATAATTCTAATAATCAGGCCATTTGCATATTTGTATGTGTGTCGGTACAGTACCCTTGTCCGTGTGTGAGAACAAATGTCATCTGGTCGTCAGTGCAGCCGGGCAAAGGGAGCGAGTGGAACGGACAAAAACAAAGCGAATAAGAATGAACGAGAACAATAAAACATGCGAAATTAAAAGTAAAGGGAGAAACGGACAGAGTTTAAGTAATCAGATTGCCATGTCCCCGGAGTTGTAGCAGCGGGTGGCAAAGGGTTGTTGAAACCCACACAGATGGGGGAATAATGCTGCCTGAAAGAGTTGACAGCGCCTGTGCGTGCGTGCGTGTGTGTCTGTTCAGAAAGTACTGCGCTATTATGCATGTACTTAAATTATAAATAGACGCCGTATGGCTGCGATTTATGAGGTTCGACCGTAATGAGTGCATCTACCATTGTGTGTGTGTTACTCATTCAAAACTAGGATTAAGGAACCAGCCATTTTATTAAAATTATAGCAGTTGATGCGTAATTGCTTAAATAATACCCGGTAAAAATATTAATATTTTTGAGCACACAGTTTACGATAGAGTATGGGGGGGGGGTAGTTTTGATGCCGACGCAACGTCTCGACAACGTAAATGATGTTATTTACCCTATACGATAATAATATGCTTCACGTAACAATCTACGACAATAAATTATAATTAATTTGAACATCGTGGTGTGCTGTGGTGCTTTCGTTTCTTTTCCTCCCGTAATTTATGGCGCAACGAAAAATATAAGATTGCACACGAATCAGTTGATGAATGGGACTCGCCTCGAAATTAACTTTATTAACATAATGATATCGCCGATTCATAAGATGACGTGCTCAAAACTGTACCGCGATACCACAAACATAATAATTAATATTTGGGTGCGCCAGTGGACCTTCGATTCACGGCAAAACAATACTGCTATAACTAATCTTGCGTTTAATTACAAACCGAATTGAGTCATTTTCGCATAAACTTGTTTATTTATTAAATCATTACTACGCAGTTCCTTTTATAAAGCAATTGTTAGATTTGTCTGTTCTCATATGAGCAAATTTAGAAATATGTTTGTGTTCGTTGATTTTGAATAATTACAAATTGTGACGGACGCAGTTCTAACATTGCAGAAATCAGATAGTTCGATTGGGAAACGTCATTCGACTAAATAAAATCGAATGTACGCGCACGTTGGTCATACAGACCGAAGGGGAGTAGGAAGAAAAAACACAATTAGGTTTTGGTGCAGACTAATCACAAAGAGTAAAAAAATATATATATATGTATATATAGATATATACATGTGTGTGTAGAGTATATGGCGAGTTTTATTTTATTTTTTTAAATGGGCGTCAGAAGGACGAAGGGAGGGAAGGGTGGTGCGGGGGGCGGTATTGAATCGTTTTGTTCTCCTAACTGATTTTCGAACACACACGTACGTACCCGTTTGAAAAACGGACAAAAGCTAAAAACCAATAGTCCTTCATTTTCATTTATTCAGTCCGCCGTTGTATTGGAAAAAGGTTTTTGTTTGGGTGGACGGCCGAACGGTGGAAGTGGCAGCACCGGCCATCGACCAACGTCCCGACGGCGACGCGGGTGGCGGCGGGCGGCGCTGAGTGATAAGGCTCAAACCGTTGATTAGTGAACCCTCTACACATACAACATACGCTTCCCACTACACCTCACGATCACAATTATGATCATGAGGTTCACTTCTGCACGTTACTTTTATAGTTACAACATAATATCTACACCTCAATTACTTATGTAATTTTATAAAAATTGCATATTTCGATAAATAAATACTCGGTGCAACTATGGGCACCATATGCCCGTATCATATACAGAATACATTACGTATGTATTTTGTTTTATATTCGGAACGCTATATAAATTTTACGAACGTATTCATTGTTTGCGTTTAAAACAAATAAATAATTTTATAAACAAAGCGTTCTACTAAGAATATATGCTTAAAACAAGTATTCAATCGACGTGCGACAGTTCGTAAGTGAACAATATAATTATGAAGTTCGATGAAACAATGGCTCATTAAATTTTATGTTAATTCGTAAACCAATAAAGTTATTTATAACCTGCTATAACGACTTCAAATATACGGCATCGTTCGCAACATACCTCAACCTCGAAATTGATAATAATAATAATAATAATATAAATAATCTAAACTTACGACGCAATGATTATTATAACGAAGCGATTCTCCCGTTAATAATAAAGTTTAAAAATAATTATAACAAACTATTTGGAGTGTTGTTGTTATTTTAATAAGATAATTGAATTAATCTCATATACACCAGGATTAACGAATAGAGTTGCAAATATATGGAGGAATAGAGTAAGGTGTACCTACTACCTATAGATGAGAAATGGCGATGGCGTGAACCATTTGTTTGATGGTGAAATGTCAAAACGTAATTTCTTTCCACAAATCAAGATTGCGTCTGTCTGGATGGTTATGCCGATGTAATTACAATACATAACTCATTTCATAAAGTTATAATTAATGCTCACATGGGCTAAGTATCTCGGCAATTAAGCCAATAATTTATATCATTCTTTGAAATGCAGTAATTTCTCTGTGTGTGTGTGTGTGTGTGTGTGTGTTATACAGAGGAGTCATAATGAGAAATGGGAAATATAAAGGGTAGGTAGGTATATAGCGGCGGTGAGGAGCATTTGGCTCGATCGCGGTGCGGTGCGGTGCGGGGGGCGGGGCGGGGGGGAGCACGGGGCTAAAATTAATGTTATGCAATTCTCGGAAGGTGGGAGAGAAGTAAATGTAATTAATTATCTCGCTGTTCGTAATGACTCTGACTGATGAGGTGTTCGGCTCGCTCGGTTTCGACGTCTGCTCCACGCTTAATATTATCCACTTCTACACTATTGCCAATATACACACATACACATATACACTCAATACGCTACAATTCTATAATGGTTTCAGCCCGTTAATCGCACGAGTTGTACAAGTCCGGTGGCGGTGGCTGAAACGCGAACGCATCTATATAGTGGTGGTGGTGGTGGTGGTGGTGCTCTGCATGACAGCAACTCCGCATGCCGTTCAATTTGTAATAAAACGAAAGAAGTGTCGCCAGGAATGATGTGCGCCAGGAATAATATGTGTAAACATAAGAGCAATGCAGTTGGCCCTGTAGTGTGTGCTGTTATCTTAATGTGTATGTGTTATATAATTCTCTAGGTCCATAGTCGTAATTAACGGTCGCTCTGATATGCGCAGAGAACCGGGACTGCACTGTATGTGTATACCTTATATATAAATAGCCAATGAGACATGATTTAATGCCTAGAGTTACTAGGATCATATCATTTATATAGCCCCTGCTATAGCGCAGCCCACATACATATTAGTCCACATGACTAAAATATGAATTACCCAGCGCACTCTACGCTCAACAACAATTCATCAACAACCATTCACTCGTTGGACCATATTATTAAATAAAAACGCGCTCGGTTACGGTTTGAATTCCGTTGTAATCGGTCCCAAGATTACAGATACAGTAATTATTATATTACTTGCCCACTGATACGTAGTTTTCACTCTAAATATATTTTTCTGTAACTTAAAGTATTTTAAGTTTACCTTCAACAGTTTTGGCTCTAGTGAGTGTTCACACATCTACACACAGTAGTCATTTACAAATAGTGGATAAGAAAATGAGATGATAAAAAAAAAAAAATCGGATAATTTATTATAAATGAATTGGATATGGATGAGTGCAGAAGAATGTTAATTATTTAAGAGCCGCACATTGAATTTGCAAGATCATTGTAATATATAAATAGCAGTGTAACCAAAGTCACAGATATATATATATTCAATCATAAAAACATTAGAAATGATTCGATTCGATTCGATGAGTCATTCGTTTCGATTAAAATTGATTTAATACTTGTTCAATTGCCTTTGTATGTGTAGGTGAATTTGTAATAGAAAATCGTACACATCCATTGTCCAGTTAATTTGCCAAAATGATTAAAAACGGTTCGAATTGTAATAAAAGAAATAAAAGAATATGAAAAAAATAGGTAATTGTAGGTAATAGTAAATAGATATCTGTCCGCGTGTAAAGTTAGCGATCATTGTAATGGTTAATAAAATGTTATCACTCTCACGACTAGGAAGTAATATCCCTAGTTGAAGCAGCACTTACAGTTAATATTTATTATGTTATCGTTCATTATAGCAATCAATGCAAACAGCCTACTTTGATTTCATGTACCGTTACAACCAACATTAATACAAAGCTGAATTATTTAATTCGTTTTGTTTTTCTTCTAAAGCGTAAAAATTAACAAAAGTAAACTGTAAAGCCATTATTATTGAACTAGTTTTAAATGAAATTTCCTTAGTCTGTCTAATGTTTACACCCTTGTAAAATCCAGCGGAAATTGTAAATTAGCAGAGTTCGTTCTGAAATATATTTGAATGTGGCACATGGCGAAGGGCACAGCCCTCTACACACGCGTCAATGTTAATTAATGTACATATTGATTATCACGCATGAATAAGAAAATGCTTTTAATCTCGTTACCAGAATGTACGTACAAGTAGGCGTAACCAGCGACAATTCAACCCGCGCGCGCGTTACATAAATGCATTATTATTGAAAATGTACAGATCTTTAAGGGTTTTCACCCCACAAAATAATTATCGATTGCCTCTCGGCGAACGCCACAACGCGGAATGGAATTACACTAATCCGGAATCACTTCACAGAAAATCGCATCTTTTATTGCACCAAACAAATATCTTGATTACATTACACAAAGTTCAAAAAATATAAGTGTAGTTTTGTCAATGTCGAAATTAATCCCTAGTTAAAAATTAACCACTCGAGTAATAATGAATAAAAATAGATGTCTTATCAAACCTGAATTTCTTATATGATTAAAATTCAGAGCACTAGATGCTGATTTATTTCGCGAGATTTTAAACCGATACGTTACAGTTACTCTGGTCATAGTTGCCTGACGGTTTTTGTGGCATTAATTTTAATTTTAAATGTCAAGAAGTGTTTGGTAAAATGGTTAAAAACATTTTCGATTCGTGGGCAAGGAAATCAAAATAACGTTCAATTATAAAACAATTTCTGAATCGATCGGCTGTTATCTGATGCTTTACTTAAATAGAACTTAATTCTAAACCGAAACTAATGATGTTGAGGAAAACTTAATGCAAATTTTGCGTGTTATTTCTTTGCTTTTCCGGCGCCAAATGTAAAATGCACTTTCAAATTACTCTATATATACGTGTGTATGTATGTAAATACATTACGATTATTTACTTATACTGCACTAATTTCACTGTGCATTTTTTATTTTTAGGTTAAAGGCATTTATTCATCCATTTTTAACTCATTAGATATTTTTTATTCCTAGAATTTTTATATATATTTATAATTCACCCTTATACGATTTATATTCAAATATATTCCTTTAGGTGCATTTTAATAAAAATCTGTAGTGGCACTAGCCTGTCTAAGTGATGAAATATCTCGTTGTGATAAATAAAATTAAATATTTTCGGTAGATAAGTTGCAAAGAATCACCTTAACAACCACTTGTATATTTCCGTCAAATTGGCGGCGCTCTGGTGTAGATAATTCGCATTTTCAGCACGGTTTACAGTGCAATGGCAAGCGGTGGCAGGCGGTGGCAGGGGGGCGGTAGCACGCGGTCCATCACTTGATGTGTGTCTGATTGGTCGACGGCGCTGTCTGTATCATCCGTCATGCTGACATTCTCTTCGCTCTAATGATACTGCTATGCCGCCGCCGCCGCCGCCGCTTGTTATACATCGGCGGCGGTGGCGGCATCGTTCCCTTCAAAACCTGCTCCCCTAGTTCAGATTAAGGGTGCCTGCTATCGGACATTCACACCCTGCCTTAAATATAAGCCTGACTTGTAGCTAAAATGACACTAATGAACTATCACTTATTTTACTGTAATTGTTGCCACGGGGAAACTCGACTATCCCTAATTATTTATTATATAATTTAAAAGATGTATAAAAATAGGGAAACGAGAGAACCCTAAAATTGTATTCGTGTGTTTCCAGAAAAGGCATAATGAGAGTAGCATTATTAATTACGCGTGTATATGTTATAGAAATCTGTGAAGCCAAATGAGAATTCCGAAATAAATTAGTTTAGTTTCGGGAGGGTTAATATATTGTATATATTACGAACGAAACGTATTTCTCATTCTGTATTAATATGTTATTTTCATCATTATGAAACTTGGTTGAATTTATTCTCGGATTACTCATGGGTAAAAGAACATGTGTGTGTGTGTGTGTGTATTTGACACATTTTCTTGCACGTTTCTCGATTAAAATAATATTCCCCTGTAGGTTGTTGAATCATACTGGTCGTCGCCGTCGCCGTCGCCGTCGGTTGCGCGCATTCTCTCTTTTGTACATGGAATTCGCGTAATTTGTGCATCTGATATGTACACATATTTTTATCTAAATGCGTTATACATTTTTATGTGCAGACATCCGTATTGATTTTATTTCAAACGGCCTGTCACCAACACTGAATAAAAAAAAAAAAAAAATATATAGAAATATTGTTGAGTTGTGTTATAATACATATGTATGTTAATATATATTTTACAGTATTTACTAGTCGCTATTTCCTTTGATTTATTTACTGTAAAAATGTCATGTTCCACCACATGAGCCTAAACGATAACTCCTAATACTAATTGTCCTCTTAAAAAGAAACTAAAGAATGACAAATTCAATATTACAGGGTACTCTAACTAGTAGAAATACAGTTGGAGCACAATGATAACATCTCCAAATATTATTGCGACAAAGGAAGCTATTTATATATAAAAGTTTTCATTCTTGTAAATTACGGCTGTTGCTTTAACTCATCCTGAACAATCATTGGATATAATAATGTATGCAGCTGTTTTGGTTAATCCAGAACAAGAATTACAATTCTTAAGTCTAATTATATCTATTATACTATAAAAATCAAATTATTAAATATTATTATTACGGGACTAAAAGAGTTTTGCAAGTATTAAGTGATTGACTAACCCTGAACAAAGACTGTGATTGAAGTAATTAATTCATTTCTATGTTTAAGAAATGATGGTAATATTACGTATTGAAGAGATGCAACTAGTGAAAAATTGTTTAAATTTTGTGTGTGGTGGATGTTGTAGATGCGAAGAACGTGATGTATTCGTGAGTATCTAATAGGGGCGAGATGATAGCGGGTGGTTTGTGTAATGTGATGTAGTTGTGTTGGCAAGGGGCCGGTCGGTCGGTCGGTCGGCCACTGGACTAGAGAAGTCCCTACTCATATTGATCTAAACTCTAACAACTACAGAGCGAACGAACGCTACGGGCTCTAGTCTTGTGGCCCTCGTGTTGCCCGCTGCCACTGCCCGCTGCCCCTGCTGCCCGCTTCTGCTTCCGGGCCGCACCACGCACCACCACTACCACCACGTAAGTGCTGCGTCCACTAAACCCGTTTCACTCTGAAGAAGATATGTACCTTGTCTGTCGCTTGTTTCTTCCCCTATCGCCAGACGCGTACACCACCACACGGCTTATGTAAATATTGTCCGCGGATGAACCTGATTGTCTATTTATCTTTGTACCGCGCCACGCCACGCCACATATTTGATTTCGTTCACATTTTGTGGCGCTTTTCTCGCAAACATAAACAACTTCTCTCTTACAACAACTGCCATTCATTTTCGCTCATAATTGAATCATTTAACCGTTTAACTCGAAACTAAATAAATGCCCGTTGCATAAAAACAACTCAACCAAAGTTAATTTACTAACCGACGATGACGGTTTTCGTGTGAATAAAACTAAACAACTGACGATCAGGTTCAGTTTCCCAGTCGGTTGTTTTAACAAGAATCATATTAGCCTATTGCGCCCTATTTAGTATATTATAAGCCATCACTCGACTTTTAGTTACTAGTTTTCACTATATATATTTTATTAAAGCCACTTTCTCACTAATTCGTTCCGCTAAAAAATGGACAATATTAGTGTGGTCAATTGGCGCTACTCGGTATCTGCCAGCGGAACGAAATAGTAGTGACGTTCGCCCGTCCCCCCACATCGAGGTGCCTCGCCATCAGCCCAATAATGATGATTTATTTTACAGCTAAAAATTGCAGCTCGGCCACTGTATGAATAATGTCTACGGGCCACGTTTCAAAGCGCGTATAACGACGTGGGGGGGGGGGGGGGCTGAGGTGTGAAGAGGGGGGCATGGGTGAACTGATAAAAAATAATAATAAAGCGGGACACACACACACACACACACGTCGAGCGCTATAATTTAAAAGAGAGAACATTTGAAATAATCAAATGCGGGGACGTTCGTTCGTTCGTTCGTTCGTTTTGTGTCAGTGTGAATGCTTCGGTTACTTTTAATTGTTACGTTTTATTCACGGGCCTTTTTTTGTTGTTGCTGCTGTTGTGTTCTCTCTATACGTTTGGTGATTTTATGAACACAAATCATTTTGATATAGCGTAAACGCACCAGTGAATGAACAATTATGGCTTGTGCTAAATTAATAATATTTGGCACGGAGTATAAACCAAATTAGGTTTTCAAATGGACATTTAAGGCCGTTGTATCCATCGGTAACGTTTCCTTACGAGCATAGGATAAGTCTATGAGAATAAACATGGTCGTTGTGTGTGTGTGTGTTGGTGAATCTCCATTTACATAGAGTATTTGTGGTCTTTCTTGGCCAAGCCAAGCCAAGCCAAGCCGTACAGTTTGTGGCACGCGTTGAATATAATGCAGTCAGCGTCCCTAGGGGATTTTTCGGCCGTACGATTGGTATATATATATATATGTACGTATGTACGGCGAGAGATAGGCCAGTCTCCTCTCAAGATGGAAATCATCTTCGTGTTTGTTATGCATTGCTGGATATGTGGACAAGCGATTCTCCATTGCAGACCGAACTGTCCGAGATCTACCGCCTTCCTACATGTATAATATTTCAATATATTTTTCTTTTACACACACACACACAAACGTATTTTCCCGTTCTTGCGAGGCTGATGTATTCTATATCCCTTCCTCCTTGAATGTAAATAAAATTTCACCCCAAAATTACTTTCTACTACGCGTCTACGATGCCATAAATGCTCTTATATATAAATATATATATATATATATATATATATCGCAGCATAAACTTCCAATAAGCTTATTGGGCCACTTTATATGACATACTTTTCTCCCAATGTGATTGTTCTCAATTTTGATACTACATATATAAAACTAGCAAAAGTCCACAAGAAAAACATTCTGTCCTTGTAACGTATTACGGAAAAGCTATTTTGTTTCTGATTGCCTCAAATATCGATGCTTCTTTTTGATTATTGTTATCACTACTAACATCAATACAATTGTGTTAAATTTCGTTTCTAGAGTCGAGTGTAGGCCACCCGTATATATTTAAAAATAAAAGATGAAACACCTGTATCGGTGCTCCTTAAAATGCAATGAATCATATGTAGAGGCACCAACAAATGAATCATTCGTTTCTATTTTGCAAGTATGTGATCAAAACAGCGGATTAATTATGCACAATCATGAATTGACGCAATTGTTTCGAAGAACACATATACATACGTACGTATGTATGTATGTATGTATGTATGTCTTCTTCGTTTAAACGTTCTAATGTCATCTATAATTTAGCGTGACTGTCGTTTGCATTTCACAGCATGTTCCATATGAATATTGCACCAGTTTCAATAATACATTTTTAAAATACGCGACCCAACGTATTTGCTAATTCATCTAACAAACAGCGCATTAAAAATGTACCATAAATAGATTATTAGTGATTGTTCTATAGTACTGTACTGGCTGTCTGACTAGTGGGTGTGTTTGCACTATTACACAATAATTACATTCAGACAATGAAATTTAATATTAGATACACTTGTAATAAAAATAGCCAACTTAGAATGACTCGTTGAAACACGCTTAATAATCCAGTTTGTTGTAGGATACACAATGCAATGCGACAGAATGTATATTTGGTATAATAAAAGTGTTTCGGGTATAGTATAAGTGTGTAGAGCACAATTCGTGAGATGGCGGTAATTGTGTAATGAGAGGGGGAGGGGGGGTTGTGGGTGCTGTGGCCCGGTAATTGGTGTAAATTAGGTAAAACTTTGGCGCAATACTTTAACGGCAGAGTAAATATCATTTCGGTTGTTCGGTGTCGTCGAAGTGACGCTGGAGAGATAGATTATGCGAACAGTGAAGAACGTCAATGCTCTGTATAACTGTATAGCAGCGAAACGCTGCGCTGTATAGCGAGCGGAGACCAAACCCAAACCCAAACGGGCGAGTGTTCATTCGTTCCTGGAACTGTAATCTTATTAAATTTACATATTAATCAACGGATTTTAATTATCCTCAACCCCCACTGACGGTATATAGCGTCCGCTATCCCCCCGCACGCCCGCCCAGGCCCCCCTCGTGTCTATACCTCTGCCAGTGAGCACAACGCGTCCTCGTAATTTACATTAATCCAATAATTGCATGGAGGTTTGCTAATTAGAAATTCAAATGAGGTAGAGCCTGCAGAGCGAGGACTATGCGCGCCTTTACCAACCGCCCGCCCCCCCGGCCGCCCCGCTGCCGCCGCCGCCCACGTGACAGGCCCGTTTGCTCGTCGTCGTCGACGCCGAGAGCCGAGTCCGCGTGTGCTGCTGCTTCAACCCCATCGTACCCGCCGACCCACCCTACACTCGCCGACTTCGGTTTCGCCGTTTGTGTTTAAACAAACGCTCTCGCAAACGCGTGTGTGTATGTATGTGTGTGTGTGTATCTTGTACACTGTTCTACAGAACAATCCCACCCCCGACACCCCCATCCCCCGCTCACTTGCGTGCATGTTTTCCAACTACACTACTACTGCAAATCGTAGCGTACGATTAATGCAATAAACTCTTCTTACATGACACACAAATACGAACAATAACTAAACTATCTTGATGCTAGCAAGATGCATATTTCTTTCAAGATCCAGTAAACATTCTTGTTACATCCATGTGATGTGCGTTACATCACAAGGTTACATTGGGAAGTCGCATTTCTTATCGTTTAGGGCACCGTTTGGTATTAATACTAACGGGGCGTAAAAACGTTCAATTGAGGCAATTCTATTTTCACAGTGATTCGCGCCGCCCAGCGTGTAGAATATATTTAAAACACACAGCGTGAAACATTTTTCGGCTGCACACACTCGCGTATGTATACAAGCGAATCTGTTGAATAATTAAAGTTGACTTCCAATTTGATTTGCATATTTTCACGCGAGACTCGTTAGTCATTACTCATTAGCGCGGGGTGTGCGAGTGAGTGACAGTCAGTGTCCAGCGTCGCGGCGGCAGTGTAGTGTGATGGTCAGCCGGCGTCGTTCTGTGTTTCGACGGACGGCGACGTCACATGGCGCACATTTAACATCACCTGCACTGCCTACCCACCCACCCTACCGCCGCCCCCGCCCCCCTCTGGGGACAGATTTGCTGCGGAAAAAACAAACGCTCCACACTACAAATTCTCGACGAATATTAATGATCATTATACGGATATCAGCAGAGACACTGTGTGAACGCTCTTATATTATTCACTATTAAAGCGCTACTCTGCTCACCTATAAACACTTTTAAAGGGATACGAATTGAACGAATGATTTTTTTTTTTTTTTTTTGAGTACCAAAAACCGAAGAGTACCAACCAATGTATGTATGTATATGTATGTGTCTAAAGATAATATCGGATATACATACATATATTCGTTCGTGTACGGATGAGACAGTTTAACAGCGAATTGAAAGTATCGCATTTCTAGATTAATCCGGGCCTGATTGGCTGGCTGGCGAATGCGACCGTTCCCATTGTGTTTCCCCCGTAGCGTCGCCGCCCCCCTGTTCGAATTGTGAACGTTTGAAAAATGTCAACCGACACTGGCGATTTTTAAAAAATGCAATTAACTTTTAAAACGTTATCTTATTTTTGTTATGATTTATGGTATATATGGAAACGAAAGAATTTATTACGTGATGGTGAACTATTTTTTGTTTGTGTAGATTTATTTTTTAATGTTTTTGAATCGCCATCAATGCGTAACAAAAAATAATAATGCCGCGATGCTTTTTCTGTGTGTGTGTCTATGTTTTTAGCGATGCTGGAATGAAAAAATTATCTGTTTTCATATTTATTTTCGGAGCCGGTGGCGATAACGTCACTGGTTTTAAATCAAAAAGATTATGAACAATCACCACTGATTGCCAGCTTTACGGGGCTTTATATTTTACTAAACAATGGCCACGAATTTTTAACAAACTATTTTCACCTATAACTATTATTTAGAATCTATGAAACTTATATATATATATACGATTATTATTTAAGATTTGTGTTCTAAAAGTGTTGAATAATTAAGTGTAAAGATTGTTTAGAAGTAATAAGGAAAGTTAGAAAATCACGTGTTGAACAATGTGGCAAATAAAAAGTAAAAAGAAAAATGAAAATAAAACACGGTTGGTTGTATGTATATAACTTGGGGCGGTGCGAAAAAGAGTAAAACGGAAACAAAACGTTTACGGAGTAGTACGGTGAGCGGTCGCTCGCGCGTGCTAGTCGCGAGAGGTCAATTTAAGTGTTTGCAACTCTTCTATAACTTTGGTGTTACGCGCCAGAGGAAATCTCGACAGAAAGTTTTCGCACACAACTTGGCGCTTGCGCACATATACGAACACATTTACGTTCACACAAATAACATACAACGTCTATTTTATTTCATAATTATCATATTCAGTCCAATCATCAACGATATAATATTAATAATGTTCCTTTTAGTAAATGCGATTATTTTCAAAATGTTAAACGCGTTAAAAATAATTACGACTATTATATTTTCTATTTGAATAGATTAACCTGTGGGCACTATGTGCCTATATCATATACAAAATACAGTCCACATGTATATCAACCTCTTAACCATGCGTTACCAGTAACAAGTTATTCATTTTCTTTTAAAAATGGTTTTAATTAGCTTTTTGGTGGCAGCGGTACATTGTTGTTAAAATAGTTTCATAGTATATATAGAGAAAACAAAAGTCCATCTCCACATGCTTAGAAAATTCGTTCGTTATAATTAATAAGTGTAAATCCCGTGTAAAGTGTGTCCTGCTGAATGTGTGACTTTAAATGTTCTTCCCGAGTGTTTCGGACAATTCATTTGATTATAATTGTTCTTAAAATCATTATTATTTCGTTCTTCTATAGAAATTCAATATAATTGAATATATATATATATATATGTATATACGAGTGCAGGGTAGTCGGTTGCCGCTCACTGGTCGGCTATTGTCCCCATTTTATTTTTATTTTTTTCATTATTCTTTTTAATACTCAGTTAGAAAGGGGTAGTTGGGTATTATTATTTAAAAGCTAAAAACAAAAGGTCCACTTTTATTTTGTACAGAAATGTCCGATAAATTAGTATTTTTTTCCCATTCGCGCATCCCCCTGCACCCCCCCACCGCCGTCGCCCCATGCACACTCAGCAACTCGTTTTTCAAAAGGTTTTGGCTACTATAGTGTGCGTATGTGTGTGTGTGTGTGTGTTTTTCATTTTTTTTTTATTATAAATTTTTGTTACGTGCTAATAATGGGCTGTTATTTACTTCAAATACTCTGTGAGTATATGTGTTGGTAATTAAATGTGCTCATTCGTACAAAAGATTTGTTTTATCATTCGGTTCGTTCCATTTTTTGCCATGTTTTATGAACACTACAACGGACTGGACTGGACTGGACTGGACTCTGCTGCATTTCACCTCATTGTTCGCTATTCCAAATTTATTAGTTGCTATTTATTTATTTGCATTGCGGTCGAATTACTTTTTACTATACGTATACAGGGTGACAACTCAATTTGCACCTCACAAAATTTAACACCCAAAAGATACTACTGTTCAATGAATTAAAAAATTATTCAGTAAATAGTACAAATTGTCTTTTTTGGACTAAATTACAAAGGAAATTAAAGAACAAATGTAAGAAATTGTATAACACATTTGATTTATCTGACACTTTAGTAATACAGCAATTTTCCCAGAACTGAGGGATATGCATCCAAAAAGTAAAATTTCTTCCGGACAGTGTAGAGACTCCAAATTTGCTTTAAACACCAAAAGAATAAGAAAACGAATTTAAGAAAATGTCAGAGAAACCTGCCCGACACGAAAGTGGAGTAAAATCGCTATTTTTAAACTCTGTTCGAAGCGATTCATTTCTGAAACGCAATGTATCGTAGCGAGTATCGGCAGGGCATGTCGGTGTACTATGTCTAAATAAACTTCAGGTAATTCATTAGATTAAATGAAAGTCTGTATTATTATTATGTGGCCGCCACTGTGAGAAGAAGAAACATTTGTCTTCGTTTATTGCTAAGCAAGTCAACGGACAAACCCTCCTCCGCGCTACACTACACTACACTACACTACACTACACGCTACGAATATCAAATAAGACTGCTTCGTTCGTTCGTCCGTCCTCGTCCTTCTTTCTTGCGAATTAAAACAAGCGCAAGTTGTTGTTGTTGTTACTTGTACTTGCTACTTGTCGACGATAAATAAAATTGCAACAGATTCACGAAATTAGTCGAGGTTAGTTTCAATAGTCGTAGTCGGAAAATGAAATAGATTAGTTGGGGTGGTGGGAACACGTCGAAGTCGAAGATCTGTTTCAGTTCACCTGTATCGCTTGATGAATAAACATCATCTACAGGCATATATATGGTATATATATATATATCCAGTAGGGTTGTCTCACACACTCACACATACCACAGAGATAGCGATGCGAGTGAGAGTGAGTGAGTACACTATAGTAGTATAGCTAGGAGCATTATGCAAGGCCGGTGTGTATATGGCATGGCAGAGCAGAGCAGAGCAGAGCACCTACTAGCTAGCTAGCTACCCAGCTAGCTACCCAGTTTCCGTATTAAACATTCTGTGATGGCCGATTCAATTATGGAGCAGAAATTCGGGTTGTTCCTCTGTCTGTCTGTCTGTCTGTCTGTGTATAGTAATAGTAGTAGTAGTAGTAGTACGATATGCGGCCACCGTAGCTTCGCCGCCAGCGAATTTAACGGACGATGCTGCTGCTGCTGCTTGCTTCGTTACTGTATCAAGCAAGCCGGACAACTTGACTTCACGCTATTGTGAATACACCAATACCGAACCACCATACATATATACATATATAAACAGTTATATTATATGCGAAATGAGAGATTTAATGAAGGAGCTCATTCTGATAGCCGGGATTGTTTCAATACGTTTCGTATTTTAGCACTACATGCAATTCCCTTCTTCTTCTTCTTCTTCTTCTTCTTTTAAACTCGCCGTACAAAGTATCGAAGAAGCATTCTCGGAAAAATATCTTTAACAAAATATATACTTGGATGTGTTAGTCGTTGCCCGTTCGTAAGACCAAATTTGTGACCTTTACTACTCTCAAGGTACCAGTCCGATTCACACCAAATTTGCTACACATATTATTTAACATCTCATTTGAATCCATACCCAGTTTAAATCCAATCGCCCGTATACTTCCCAAGTTATAGGGCCCCAAAATTTAAAGCCCCCCTTAATACTGCACTTATAAAAATAATTAAAACATTCAAAAATTCTACTAATAATTCTGATATTTTATATCTACAAGATTATTTCATATTGTTAACTCAAAAGCCATAAAAAATTAAGAAATATAAATTTTATTTAATAATTGTATGTCTATAACATTATTTCAAATAATTAACCAAAAGGCTATATTTATTAAAAATCGCTGCTCGCATTACTTATAAGGCGAGCTGGATGTATATGTGTTTTTTTGTTCTTTTAGCACAATTATTTAAATTGAGCATAGAACTTAAAGTATATTTAAGTGTTACTTTGTGCAATAGTGTCTAATTAGAATGATAAGGCAAAGTGGGCGTAGCATTTTTGTGTCTGATTAGAGCCTCATTAACAATTACGAGCATAGAGGACTTTTATTTTGTTTACAACTTGTTTATTCATTAGTAACAGTGTAACTATGTAGATATGTTAATTATATTACGGTGGTAGAACGAATAAAAAGTAAAGCCGAGTCACACACACACATATAATAATAATAATATATGCGACATATCATATAGAAATGGGGCGCGATAGAATAAACACGGTAGAGCAACGTATCTGTTTAGTTAAAATGATGCACATATTAAGTAGTGCGCGTAAACTTATAACAGATGGCATCACTAGACAGCGGCGCTCAAGAAGTGTTCGCGATTGTCGCGCAGGTTTATCATTCTGTAAATTTAGCCAAATCTACATAATATCACAGTGTGGCGCTAATCAAAATGCACATCACGTTCGCGAACTACCCTCCCTACTCCGTGTGACGATTTTCAAAATGTCCCCCCCCCCCCCCCCGCTCCACCACACCCCCACCCCCCTGTACAACTAAAACTTAATTATAATTAATTAATGCGACTGAGTCTATGTGTAATTAGAAACCTTTATATAAAATGAATACTGTTAATTAACAAACTAAAAGACAGATTTTGAAAATAACTTAAGTGCGAATATAATTATGGGAATTTCCACGAATATCGTGGCGTCTCTGTCGCTTGTATTAAGCGACACTTTAATGGTGGTGAGCGAGATAGCGTCTATATAGTCGGTTTCCGATATCGTGTCTCTCATTTCCATTACAAAATAGCGTGCACCCCACTATAGTTTCACTACGAGACAACTTTACAACTTTTCTACTTAATCATTCTTCGTGCTATTTCGCAATATTTGATTCGCCTTTTCATTTTATTCATATACCACTTCATACTGTTTCCTTAAATATAATAATAATAATAATAATAATACACCAACCATACAAAGCGGTTGAAAAATATGAATTGTTTTTTCACAGTCGAGTTAAAAATCTCATCTTTGCGAAATTATCAGGAAACTAAAGAACAAATTTAAGAAAATGTATAAGAAACTCAATATGTTATCACTTCATTATGATTTATATTAATTTCTAATATTGCTATAAAACGTAAATGCAACTTGCCTATTCTCAGTATATGGTACATTTTTTAACAAAACAAAAATTGCTAGAAATTTTAACATCTTTAACTTTTAAAAATACCACTTTTCTTACAACTCAAGTCGTTTTCGAGTTATGCAATGACTACTCTGTGTACGAACGGTTATTATATTATTTAAATTTTTATGGATGTACACATAAGATTATTTTTGAAATAGCGTAGCACCTATATAGGTACGCACCCCAGGTATATAAATTAGGCAAAGTTAATTAATCTTCTTAATAATGCGAAACATTTCCGAAATGGAAATTCAATGCGACACATTAACATATACGAAGGTACGTATAGTAACGAGTCTAAGGCGGCTGCGACAACGACGAGTGTAAAGGATTATCGAAAATGCTAATTAACTTCACGATGAATAATGAACTTATTTTCATACACAAGAGCACAAAGAAACGATAATTGAGTAATATCAGCACTCTATGATCACATAAATTAGCACCAGGATATTTTAAGTGAGCTGGGGGATGGGGGGCGGCATCGCGACGCGTAACACCACCCAGGCGAAACTTCAAATTTACATACAAAATTCGAATATTCCAGATTTTCATGTCGAAATTGCCACAGAAAACAGACACAATTTATTATATTCAAATTGCAAAAAGCTTTTTAATCCATGTTTACTCATTCGCAGTGAGCCAATTAGTCATTAAGATTGTCTTATGAGAAACCATACTAGCGATCACAGTATTGTTGTGTTTTGAATTATTTTGTTTGGTTTTAAAAAATCCATTGAATTTAAAAATAGTTACTTAATATTATTTATGAGCTTCAGGCATTAATGTACATCAGTACATTTTGCATTTAAAATATTATTGCAATTATAAAATTAGTTTAAATTTAAAATCTGTATCGAATAAACATTTTCTAAAAAAATAATTAATTTTTGTTTTTTAGATAAAATAAAATTTAACTAAAATAAAAAGAGTTTATTTCAATTAGTTTAAACTACTAGAAAATCAAAATACATGCTGAGCTGAAGTTATTGGTGTAATTGTGGTAATATTCGTGATATTTTTCCCGATTTGACCAGCGCACCCGTGTGTCTTTGATGTGAACTACTTTATAAGCATTCTAGCCGCAATCTGCATGAATGTATAATGACGATCAGACTATGTGAACGGCGCGTCGAGAGCGCAACGGGGCACGTATCTACCGGACTTCTGTGTTGAGTGACCAGTGGCGTCCCGGCCACCCTGACCAACCCACCCCTGCACCATTTGTCAACGATTAGTCGCCACAATCACCACATACTGCCCCCCTGAATCCATCCATTGTTTAATGTTTGCCCCAACGAAATTTAAACAATCTCAATAAATCTGATATCTTTGGTGAAAATATAAATAAATGAAGAATTGTCTGTGATACGCCACTGTGCGAGGACGTGCGCAGTGCCAAGGGGATGGGGTTGAGTCGCCCGGAGCCACCGGACACCGGACAAGCCGAGAGAGAGTCCGGGCTCTTTGTATAGTTAGTGTAATTAGTCCCCCCACACGGCGCACATCACTCGGGAACACTGGCTACGCCGCCCCCGCCCGTCAACGGCCACCCTACTTCTGCCATACCTTATTTAAATGCAAATGAGCTTCATTTCGCAATATTAATGTTCAGCCCCCCTTACACCACCCCCCCCCCCCCCCGCCTGCCACGCTGCCCAACCACCCCTCAAGCCTTCACCCTCATCAACACGGACGCTCTATCTCATTCTAATTTCGTGTGGACCTTGACGACCGCTGAATATCAAACTATGTCACACCAAGTGTGCAAGATGGACCTGGCGTGAGAGATTTCTATATTTTCATGTCACCATTGTGCCCCATTAATGTTACTGTATAATAATTGTTTATGTAATTATTGATAAGAATTCCATTCATAATGATTATTTAATTTAAAAATATAGTTGAATTTAATTTCAATGCGTTGAAAACTGGTTTAATAATAATCAATTTTCCATTAACAGTGTACGATGAATATGACATTAAAAAAAAAAAAATGTTTTATAAAATTTATAGTTATTGTAATAACGTATCCAGATATTTGTGTGTTAATTAAGAACACGTATAAATTAATAGTTTGTTATCAAGGTTAATTACAAAGGAAATGCATTCTGGTTAATGATGTTTTTTTGTATGCAAGCATCAATGCAGTCACAAATTGATAATACTATTTGTGTACTTTTATTTCGGAAAATAATAATAAAAATGGCCGGTTGTGTTGGCTATTTTTATGATGAAAATATGCATTTGGAGCTATAGTCATTAATGGACTAATGATTTATTTCTGAACGTACAAAGAATACACCTATTATAATGTAAATGCGAATATATATATATACTACATACATTTTTTAAAACCAATATAATAGCTATATATTATTCTCTGTCAGTTATAAAATAATTAAAAATATACAAAAAACACTCGTGGGCACACAAACTAAACTAAAAAAAATAAAAATAATAATAAAAAAAAAAACTAATTTTTATACAATTATATTTTCATTTTTGTAAATGTATATTTGTTGTGTGTCTGTATGTATGTAGTAGCTATTATGTGAGCATGTATGAACTTTATATCAGAGACGAGCAGGTTTTTATGAAAACGTGCGCTCTCTGTCTATTTGGCACAAAGTACGTGTTGCAAATTGAATTTAAAAATATTTTATATTTATTGATTTAGTCGAAAAAATATGCATGCAACCTAAAGATATTTATACAATTATTATTTTTATTGTTCAAACTGCGTTTGCACGACCGAACGCACGCACCAACACATCTCACACACACGCACTCACACAGTACGATTTAGGGACTTTACAATATTTAATATTATCATTATTATTTGTTGTCCTTAACGGTTTTTAATTTCTTTGTTAAATTTTTAACCAACCTTTAGGCTATAAAATAAGTCAGACTCCAAAATATTTTTCTAAAACAAGCCTAGGTCCAACGCACCTATGTGTCCAGCTCGCATTATAAGTAATATGTGCAATGCAAGCAGCGGTGTTTTTAAAATTATTATGCCCTAATTTTAGATTATTTTGGGCCCTATAACTCGGGAAGTATACGGGAGATTTTTTAAATCTTAGAATGCAACAGACACACGACCGATTGCTTTAACTTCTTCGGTACTTCGTATGTTGATGGAACGTAGTTATATTTTAATATTTGGTTAAACCTGAGAAAGATTGGTGTGCCAATATTTAAAATGTGCAATTATTGATTGGGCAAGGGATTTAGGGGGGGTGTGGGCAGGTAGGAAAAATGCAGCAGTAATAGAAAGTGTCTGATTTAACAAATGGAATATGCTGGACAATGGCTGACGTTTGCAGTTATTCGCGAATTACAAACACATACGCATACATTAAAAATAGTTAGGGGGGGTAGGGGTAGAGGGCGAAAAAAAAAATGCGAGGCAGACAAACATAACCATAATTTCATATTACATTTTTCGTTTATTATCATTATAGCCAGGCACAGCTCTGGCGAATAATCGTTTTATTTTTCAAATACGCGCGATGGCGATCGTGCTGCACTTTTTTATTATTATTATTTTTTGTTATTTAGTAGATTGTGAGCGGATGGGGGGCAGAGGGGGGGTATAGGGGTACTCTCGCCCCGATTCGAATCGACGAATGTAATTAATATTTACGTAACACACAGAGACAAATCTGTGCGGTTGAAACGGGCGAGAGTCAATATGACATGTTTTCTTTCAATTACGGCGAAAAAATAATTACACAGGAAAACATTAGAATCGAAGCGGGCTACGCCATCATATATGCTTTTACACAAGAGGGGGTGGTGAACATTGTGTAACGAAATCAGCGAAGGAGCGCGGGGGTGGGGGGGGGGGGGGCGATATCACCGAGTAAACATTTCGAATAATATTTTTTTTGCCAAGCAATGTTGTCAGTTGTTTTTCTTGTTACTAATTAAAAACGGATGAACACAAAGTGATGAATTGGAAATAATTTGAAATGCTTTATATATTTTTTATATTCCGAACCACACACATATGTTGACATTGCTGGCGAAACGTGAAGGGATGAACCATTTACAATAGCACATGTGTGCGTGGGGAAAAATTGGAAAATAAATGAAAAAGAAGAAATATTTCATTTTACTTACTAAATTTGTGTAAACACACACACACACACACACACACACATAGGTACACGTTTAACATATGTATGTATATGCGTTTATTAAACAAACGAATTTAATTCAGTACGAAACTGGTCGAAAATTAATTGAAGGTACAATCGCGCTCTGTTATTCTTTTGGTGTCATTGTACATGTACGTATATATGTTAAATAAACATTTAACTCTGTTATATATTTGAATTCTACGCTTATATATCGCATTCCTATCAAATATTCTACATATTTTAAATATAAATATATAAGACATCGCTAATCACGTATTCTTATAACGTAATAGGATATATAGGTGGAGAATAGAGTGGGAGAGGGCGAGCGGAAAATAATTCTAAATTGTTCGATGGTAGCGTTTAGTTTAGTTTTGGCCTATAGAGAACCCTTCCGTAAACCCATCTCGGCGGACTGTGTGTGTGTATTTGTCCATTTACTCTTCTCACTCACACAAGTTCACTTTAAGTTTCCGTGTGTTTGTGTGTTCGTGTGTATTGATTATTCTGAGAGAGCGAATTTAATTAGAACCTTATTTGTTCTGTTGTAATTCGTAGACACGTGAATCGAAATAATCCTGAACCATAGACCATATATACATAATCTATTGGTTCAATGGCTGCATACATAATGTACAAAATGACTCATACTTATGCACAGACACACACACAGACAGACAGACAGACGTCCATACATACATATCTATCTATAATTTAGAAGAGGGTCCGAAACGAAGCGAGCTACGAGCGTCTATTACTTGTGTAGTTCTCGTCGAACAGTAAACCTGGACAGTGGACACCTACCTCACCCCAACCATAGAGTTGTACAACTGGATGGATTACACTCCTCACTTATGTATTTAAATTTCCAATATATATAAAACAAATAGTATTTAAAATGATAATAATAATAATATATTCATTACAATTTAGTGTTTAACAGGTTCTAACCACACTGTAGCCATGGATAACAGGACAGTGTATTCGTACAATTAACTTAATTACAATAGATTCAGTTTTACATTAGAGTAACACATTATCGTTTTGTTATAACCGCTGGTTATTTGCATAGCGCGATGTATTAGTGCCAAACACACACACACACACACACACACACGGATGAGAAGTATACAGGGCCAAATTAGCCTCAACGTGAGTGTGGTCGATCAATTTGTTATTATTTCGCAGATTAATTCCCTTGCTAATAAGAATAAATGGCTAACGGTCGGACTGAGTCAAGTTGCTGATTAGTTTGTGTTATTATTATAAACTATATTAACATAAATGAGGATCAAGTTGTAATATATCCGAAGTAGTGTGTCTGTAACATAATAAAAAATGTTTGTGTCGTCGCCCTGAATCTAAAAATATATATAACTTATATACTCGGTCGCTCGACCAAATTTGTGCCCTCTACTCCTCTGGAGGTACCGGACCGATTCACACCAAATTTGCTGCACATATTATTTAACACCCCATTTGAATCCCTTCGCAGTTTAAATTCAATCTCCCGTATACTTCCCGAGCTATAAGGCCCCAAAATTTTAAACCCCCCTTAATACTGCCCTTATTACAATATTTAAACCACACAAAATTTTTACTAAAAATTCTAAGATATTTTATATCTACAAGATTTTTTCATATTGTTAACCCAATGGCTGTGAAATATTATTAAATATTATAATAAATAAGTAATCTACAAAATAATATAAGACTTTTTATATCTATAACATTTTTTTCAAATTGTTAACCAAAAGGGCCGCACATATTACTTATAAGGCGAGCTGGACACATCGGTGCGTTATACGTACTGTATCTTGTTAATTACTCAATTTTAAGCGAATCTAAGACTAAACAATTCATGTTTAATTTATTAAAGGTTTATATATATTTCTAAATAACCAGCGAAAATTGGTAATTTATTGAAAATTAAGGGAGATCTTTGCATAGATAAGATAATTGCGTTGAAATCCGAATAGTGCTATAGCATTTATTTGGCAGTTAGTTTTGTTATTATGTAAATACAAGTTAATACATAGAGATTAACAAAATTGGACAAGAACCGACGTACGTTATAGTTTATTTCTGTAGACGGATTAAGTCTATATATATATACATATGTATATAGAGGTCAGTGCCATTGTCTACGGCCCTCAATGAGCGCTAATGGTTCTACGCACGGACACACTCAATTTATACCTTACGCACTATTCGCTACGATCTCTGGAGAAGCATAAAGCTCTAAGAATGACGGGCGCAAATAATACCACCAGCAATACACATAAGCATTAAAAGTAGCCTAACCACCACAATTAATTTTACCCAAAATAAATTATTTATTAATTTTGTTATTTTTTCTTGCAGGAGAGTGACCGAGAAAGCAGCGTCGGTTCCCCGGAGCCCGCGTCGACGATGGGCGTCGACGGCGCGACGAGTCTCTACCAAAACCAGCAATTGTCAATGATGATGAATGCAGCTCTGCATAACCGGACTAGTGGCGTCAACTCTGAGACAGCGTCGGATCCAATGGACCCCGCTAAAGTGGCAGCCGCAGCTGCGGCACACCTGAACGGTACCATGGCTGGCATGGTGACATTACAAAACCTCCAAAATTTAGCATCCCTGCAGAATTTACCGCAAGTGGCGTCGCTGGCGGCCGGATTACAGAATATTAACAATTTGGCGGGAAACCAAGCGATGAATGGGCCCCTCAATCTTAGCGTTAGTGCTGCAGGTATTCTTTTTTTTTAATTATTTTAAACAAATTAACTATTCCCAGTGGATGTTAATTTATTTACACTATATTTTGATTATGTTATGATCGTACAGAGTATTTGAGAATTTGTTTGGTTTCAGCAACGGCACCAACGAGTACAAATAATGCGAGCATATCAACAAATCTATTAACAAATGCAGTAAATAGTCAACAGAGTAATTCTTTGCCATCGTTACTATCGGCGCAACAACCGATAGGAATGCCCCAATTTATATTAGCGTCGGGACAATTAGTGCATGGGATACAAGGCGCTCAACTACTCATACCCACGTCTCAAGGTTAGTACACACATAATTTTTAACAGTGTACTCTATGCCAAAGATAATGTAAATTATTAAAAATAATTGAGTAGAAAATTCCTAATATTGTTGAATGTGCAGGAATAGCGACGCAGACCATCTTAACAATACCTGTCAACCACGTGAATAGCAATGACCAAATGGTTAACTTAGCGCTGAACAATGGCCAAGTGGTAACAACATCGTTAGCGAATCTACAAGCGATGGCTCAACCACATCATCTAACAAACACAAGTAAACATCCCATATCAAACCAATTCCTTTCAATTCACACTAACGCGAACTCTTCTCTTAGTGCCAACACCAAACAATAGCATGGCGTCAGGTTTAATAAACCCGTCAACTTTGCCTCATCTGCTAAACACTGGTCCAACAAGTGCCCAACAATTAATATCAGCGCTGCAGCCGCAAATGGCGATACCGCCCCCACCGCCTCCCTTACTAAATAGTGCACCGCCGTTGTTGCAACAATCCCAAAGTACTCAGCCACCTAGATCTGCGAACCATCATTACCCGGAATCAAAACTTCACCCGCAGTCGATAGCGGCGGCCGTTTCCCGGACTTCTAGCTGCGCTAGTAGCAATTCGGCACTTAGTAGTATTAGCAGATTAGCGGCTAGTAACGGGGAAATCACTATAACTACGTCGCACGGACCCACGTCTAGTCAGCACTCGATGAAGGCCTCGTCGCCGCAGCATTTATCACCGAGTTGCAATGAAAACTCGTCAACGGCCGATCTTTTAGTGGATTCACCCAGTAAGTGTACAATGTCTTTAAATGGTTAAGAATGTCAGGATGGATTTGGTCGTAATGATAAATGAGTCCGTCGTGGACGCTAATTTGGGTTAATGATGCATTACTGTACTTTTTAATTGATGTAATCATTGGGATAATTGTAATGTTTCATTGTATTGTTTGATTATGGCCACGCAACGACATAAACAACTAAATGAAATATAATGACATAAGCAATTAGCCAATCAATATATATATATATATATATATATATATGTATTTACTATATAAAAACATAATTTATGACTTTTTATAAACTTGCAGATCAGCCAACTATAAACCAAACCAACAGTAATGTTGTGGACGGTATTAATTTAGATGATATCAAGGAATTCGCGAAAGCGTTCAAATTAAGGCGATTGTCTCTGGGCCTTACCCAGACCCAGGTGGGACAAGCGTTAAGCATCACCGAGGGACCTGCCTATAGCCAAAGTGCCATTTGCAGGTAAGCCCATATCGTAGTTAACGTAAAATTCCATATTTTGTTAATTATTGATGAGAAATTAGTAATAATATATAATATTATTATTAGGGGCGTACATATTATTTTGTGATAGTTTTATATTAGTGAGTGGGTTCGTTTAGGAACGTGAATGAGTGAGGAGTGCGTGTATTTGTTGTGTGATTGCCAGGACATTGGACATACGTAAACTGAGAGTGATTAATATTGTGTGATAAATGGTTCTGTCCGCAGTGCCCTGGCTTCTCAGATGTACTGTGCCGCGCAGCTCTCGTCCCAACAACAAGCCATGTACGTTTACTCTTATTACTTTGTCAATTTAAGCTGTAAATACTATAGACCCCCGGTGTGTGTGTGGAGCACTTTTCGACTGGCCAGGGCATTGCCAACGTTCTAATAGAACCGCCGCCGTGCATTTGTTTCACTCGCCATTCTCACAACAATCTAGTGATTCACTAAGCCGCCATTTTGTGTGTGGTGGTAATTCTTGTAGTTATTGTATGTCAATGTCCTGTGCCATTTCTATTGAAAACAATTCGCGTCTTAAACAAAGTGCTCCTAAACTCCCCCCCCCCTCGTCTTTTATTCTTTACTCACACTGATTCTTTACTACTATAAATAACTAGGCTACACATGGACCCATATCATATACAGATAGAGAATTGGAACGTAGTATTTCCAAGTTAATTTTTGATTCTGAAACAGTCTGGTTAAAGAATAAGGCTATTCACGATAGTTTAATTATGATTCTTTCTGTATTGTATGAACACTTAATATGTTTTTGGACGTTTGGCAGGTTTGAAAAACTAGATATAACACCAAAGAGTGCACAGAAGATTAAACCGGTTCTAGAACGATGGATGAAAGAAGCAGAGGAAAGGTTGGTATTTCTAGTCATTATTAATATCATCAAAACATAACTAAAGATGTTCTACAATTAAATATAAATTCTACTCTTGTACAAGTTACGAGAAAACTGCTACGGAATATCTTATTTATGTTTTGCATAGATTAGGAAAGAAAATAAGACATAAATAATTTGATATTTGTCATTTGACACAAATTAACGATTAAATCATCAATTTTGATTGATTCCTAACGTATAATTGCCTTGTGTTAGCCACAATTATTTTTTTCTGAATCACAACTTAATTGAGTGGAAATTTTCAATGAAAATGTGTATTGTTTAATTCTGGAGTAATAAAGATGTTGTAATAAAAAGAAAAAGTGTTTCAAATTCCAGATACAAAAGCGGTCAGAATCATTTGACCGATTTTATCGGTGTTGAACCATCAAAGAAGAGGAAACGAAGGACGTCGTTCACGCCACAAGCGCTCGAACTGTTAAACGCGCATTTCGAAAGAAATACGCATCCATCAGGTACATTCAAATTGTTAAATATTCCTGGGCACTAAACTAATTTCGAAAATCGTGTTTTTTTTTCGTAGGAACGGAGATAACTGGGCTGGCCCATCAACTGGGCTACGAACGTGAAGTGATTCGCATTTGGTTTTGCAATAAAAGACAGGCTTTAAAAAACACGGTGCGGATGATGTCCAAAGGAATGGTGTAAGCATGCCTTACTTTCAACGATTTTAATCGTAACCGAAAGCAATCCATGATACACTCATTCTCTGGCCATCATCCATTCAATAATGAACAATCCTACACACATAAAAGAAACATATCTCTTCACAGACAACTCGCAAATAACAAACAATGTGAGGACAGTGCGCTAACACAAAGTTGTCTGTGATTACTTCGGCTCGTATACGTATATATATATATTTTGTAAATAATAAACTAATTAGTAATAAAAATTATTGATTTCATTGACCAATGCATGTGATGTGACATACTTGTAATTGTAAATACAATCGGAATCTTTTTACGTTATTTATATCGACGCACGTTTAGACTACAACGGAATAATATACAATGTTTGGTATGTATTGTATGTTTTTTAATTGTAAATTGTCCATTTATCCAGTCATTGGATGAATACACGAGATTTTTCGTATATGGAGTCTAAAATGTCGTTTACTACGAAATATCTCGTTGGCAATTTCCGATAATGTTTTATGAAATGGTGTAAAAATTATTTATTCAATTCGTTAACAAAGAATTCCTTTAAAACTGTAATAATTTAGAAGAAGAAGAATTGGATTGGTATATTTTTGAGTGTCGTACGTAAATTTTAAGTGCCTCGATTCTAGTCAAATTGTTGAATGATAGAGGATAATTTGTTTATTAATTCGATCGTACGTAAATGTAACATTGTGTGTTATTTCGTTGTATATTTAAATCTGTTGGCTTATTTTCATAAAATGAACATATAAAAATAATTCTTCTTGCGAATTCAATTCGCATAGTCAATACTAATAAGTGATTTATTTTCCCTAATTTATTGTTTTGCCATTATTTATATAAATATATATATAATTAATTTAAATATCGTTTAAATGAGATATTGTGCGTATATTTCAAAATGAAACCAAAGTTCCTATTACAATTTCATAAGCAAAACGGTGTACATATTATTAGACAATTAAGAAGTACATATAAATAAGATTATATTTCATAAATAATAGAAAAAAAACTAAAAGTATTTGTGTCAAAAAAAATATACAGTGTAGAAATTATCCGTGTATGGTGTCAACATACAGCAAATATGTTATTAAATTGTAAAACGTTCGTACTGTAGTAAGAATAAAAAATATTACTGTAGTATAATTATACATACATAAAATAGCGCCTTTTCCCCAAGAAAAATATTCACCCTATTAGCAATTATTAAATAATCTCTTTCTTACCTTTCTTTCCTACGTTGTGGGTCCATTTTGTGCACTAGTAATGTATAATGTACACAAATATCACGATTGTGTCCTAAATGTAATCACCAAGCACGTCACTTCACTACAATCACTGATGTACTGAACTATAAAGTGTTTACCGAACAAATGACAATGCAAAAATTACGAGAATCAACCAGTTTTTCAAGCAATTAATTTTCGGGGTCTGTTCAACGACTTGTCGGTACAGTCGTGTATATTTATATTAAAATGTTTAGATTTAGTGTGTGTGTGTTTGAAGAAAGAACTGTTTGCTGTGTTCGGTAAGTTAAACTGATTCTGTATTTATTTGATGATTTTAAACGCATTTCGCACTTTTATACTTAGTAACACTGTTTGTAAGGTTGTACGATCTTTCTTATTATATATATATATACTTAGTTACATGGATTATGAACAAGTAAAAACAAATAGATAAGTCCAAAAGTTGTTAATTTAGTTACGAAAGTAGTATTTAGGTTAGGTTAGGTGCGAACGAATAAGTTAACTTAGGAACTACACAATAACAGAACACAGAATATTTTACCGCGTAAGGAACACTATAACCTTACATAAAAAGGCGGTACTTGTGTGCAACCGTTACACACTCACACGTTATACAGAAAGATATGATTCAACATAAAATAGTTATAGTTACGTCGGTTTAGGGTTTTAATATATAATTATATGATCTATACGGCGTCGTTTAAAATATATATATATATATATATATATATATATATATATATATATATATATATATATATATATATATATATATATATATTAGTTTTAAAATACGCAATTACATAAATAATATAACAAATTTGCAGTATATTAGTTTAAAATATGGATAGTACTTTCGTGTAAATGGATATTTGAATAATATATATTTGAAAATAGATTAAAATTAGGCTTTATTATTAAAATACTGTACAAAATACACAACAGCTACAAAATATATCACAGTCAGTTGGCGACTTCGCCCGATTTGCCATTTTTTGTGGAAACCAATTCGAATTTCCCCTTGACAATTTTCAGAGTGCGATCACTCTTAACTTTGTACTCCAAGTACTCAATAGTCGTGTATCCACACACGCCTATCAGGAGTAAACCGAGCAGTAGGTAAAGTTTTATATTCGTGCACAAATATGGGCTGTACGCGTACGCAATTACAGAACCCGTAGCTTCCCACAACCGGAAGTTGCTGTACGAGGCCTCTTCTTTACCCGGAAACAGGATACCGCTTAGTGCTGCAAACAGACAGTTGTTTGTTTTATTCAAATTGTTAGGCGTTTCACAAATTTGTGAACTTATTAAAATCATTCTTAAGTTTATACATTAAATTAAATCCGATACAATAGACGTAGAATCCTATTTTTAATTTAAATTAGTGCAATTCTTACCATTAATTTGGACTAACCACACTGCATCTGCGATCCCCCACAATCCAGCCATTAAGAAATACATGTATTTAATTTGCGAATCCGGACGCCAAACCAGCAGCGTTATAATAATACACACGTGCAGTAACATTGCGAAAATAACCACAGGGCACCTTCCGGTTAATTTGACTAGACTTCCGGTTACCATAGCTGCTACAGCATTGGCCACTCCATAACAAATCATAACATAGCCAATGTTGCTAATTCCCCAGCCACAGGACACGTACGACTAAAAATACATTTTCTTTAATAAAAAATTCACGGGAAACATTACATTTGGTATTAAAATGTAGATAATGATAAAAAGGTTCTATTGCCCTAGATATTGATTAAAACTAGCTATATATCATTAAATTATTTAGAATTGTAAATTAGAGAAATGCATTTAGAGGAATGCATTTGGAAATTAATGTTTATTGCGTTCAATTTAGGGTTTAATCGCTATAAATATTTATAGCTCTAATTTATGATTTCCAAATAATGTCGTGACATAAACAGTACAGTTTTAAACAGTATCTAGTCCAATAGAATCTTTTTATCATGGAAATCTTAAGTTTTATATTGTTACCTAGTTTGGAAATTTGGTTTTAAATAATTTAATTGGAAATATGATTAATTTTAAATTGTTGAAGTAATTATTACTTACTGCATTGAAATCAGCTGCAATGAAAGCTTGCTCAGCGCCAATAAACATAGTAATTGGTAAAATTAGAATTTGATACGGATTCTTGAGGTGTTTTATTGTTACGGCTAACAGTTTAAAGCCGGATAAACCGTCTGCACTGCCTGATCGACCTTTATTGTATCTAAAATATAATTTCTATTATTTACATATCTTTTTCTATAACTTAAGCAATCTCCTAACATTAGTGAGCATGAAATTCATTTTAAAAATGTCTTTTTGAAAAATAATAAATATATATCGTATTTATACCTTGACAATGAATCTACGCCAAAAGCGACAATAGCGCAAGCAGCAATCATGCATCCAAGATAAATTCCAGATATAAGTTGAATTTTTTCTGGTGCTGGAGGCTCCAAATTTGGGTTTACATCTTGGGTAACGCCCGGGCAGAAATTAGCGCCACATATATTTTCAATGTTTCGTATTGTTTCATTTGTGATTATTGTAGTTGCTTCGGTGCTTCCAGATGACAAAACTGTTTAAAATATATTAATTATTACTTTCTTGGGTGAAGTATTGTTATCATGAACATATTCGCAATCGAACTATCCCTGAATTGAATTTTCGGCATAACATATCTGTTTGTGAACGCTCTAAAGCCGAATTAGTTGAAAGCAAAATTAAGAATCTTATAACTTAAGACTATTGTAAATTGGAGCAACCCAACGTAATTAATTTAACCAACCAATAGGTGGCAAAATATACACGTTTAACATGCTTACGACCATGTACATATCCGATAAACCTGTATGGCCTTATAAGCTCGTAAACAAATAATAATAAATTTACCAGCCGACGAAATAAGATTGCCCCATACTTGTGCGAACTGATAGAACATAAAGAACACTCCAAAGAATCGAATGACAAGGACATCGGATCGTATCCCTGTTATCTGTGAGTACGCTTCAGACGCTACGGTTAAATAGGTGCACTTCGCACACCAGAGCGGCCCTCCGCCCAGACCCACACTCAGCCCAGCCGGGATCATCGTGTAGAACTTGGGGTAGAACTGGGACATTATGAACGGCATGTAAGCGGTGAACGATAGCGCGATTGTCCATTTGCAACCCAGCCAACTACGCACACACACACAAAATACATCGCCGCTTCATTTATCATTTTACATGGAAAAGACACATTATTAAGACATTGCTTGTCTGTTTGTTTGTCTCTTTGTCTGTTTTTCTGTTTATTTGTTTTTTTTTCTGTTTGTCTCTTTGTCTATTTCCGGTTTGTTTGTTTGTCTGTCTGTTTGTCTGTTTGTCTGTTTGTCTATTTGTCTGTTTGTCTGTTAATCGTTTTTAACGTGCTGGTTTCATAACATCTGATGCGAACGTCTGCACAAGTCCTACTTTATAATCGATTTTGTTGAAAATTTACTTTTACATAAACAATAGTCTAGTTATTAATCTCTGTGAAGGAAAAGTTTATATGTTTATTAGTTTTTGAGAAAATAATTTTTAAAACTCAAACAATATTTCTTTAGAATATGTAGAATTCTTTTTATCTCGACTTTAAAATTTTCAATTAAATTTTAACAATTTTAATATTTTTTCTATACAACGTATATTTTACGGAATAATTAAGCATTGACCTAGGGGCTCAAAGCACATAAATCCGTGCCTGCATAATATCAAGGTTAAATATACACTGTATATTTTTATATAATTACGGATTAAAAATAGAACCCTTTGACCAATGGTGCAAATGAGCGACTTTATTCTATTACCTGATAATCACGATCGGAAGAAAAATGTTGGATATAATCAATGACCCATAAATGGACGCTAGTGTGGAGGTGCCCAGCGCTTCATCTGCATTGACAGAGCTCTGTAGGTTCGACGCTCCTTGAAACGCTGTAAAATGGACCATGAAAGCGAATCCTAAGACGATAATGTTTTTTATGATTCGCCACTTTTCCCCTGCCGTATATTCGGTCCGGCTGGGACGAGCCTCGATTATGTGGGCTTCCATTACCTATGGGCTATAATCGTGTAGTTATAAATTCAGTATTAATCAAACAATAACAAATTTCAATTAGAAAAATATATTTTACTGATAACGCTATATTAATTAATTGAACGTAATAGCAATTTATATATTTTTCGTATACATGCGGGTCCAATAGACCCAGTCAATAGGTAAAATAAATGTTAATATAAATATATGGTAATTATTGATAGTTTTGTAAACGTTTGACCTTGAATTCGTGTTACGGTAGAGATTCTACGAAATAACAATTTGTCATGTATATAAAATATATTTACATATTAGGTTTTTTCCAAACCGAAGCAGTTTTCTTTTTATAAAAAAAATAAATATACTCGTATTGTCTATGTTGATTTCAAGAGTAATTTATATCTAAACTTATACATGCTCAAGTGAAAAGTACATATGGAATGTTAAACAAATAAAAACACATCCTAGTAATTAATGAGAACATTAGTATTCTATGTTGATTCAGTTTCCACCTACACAGCGTTACATCACATATTTAAATCAGTTCATATAAACTATTTTACACTTTTCTTTGTTATATAAATTTAACTGTTAATCAAAGTCGCTATGGAATTTATCGAGCTAGAAAATTAAGTTATAATCTCGTCTAAGTCTATATTAACTTCGAGAAAACGGATTTCCTGAAATGTGATGTTCAAATTCTGATTCACAAATATATATTCGGAGAATTATGGATTTTCCGCAGGGATTACCACCATTGTATTATCTTATTTCCACTGACAAATGTGTGCCCTCTATTTCTCTGAAGGTACCGGAGCGATTCACACCAAATTTGGTACACATTATTTGGCATCCCATTTGAATCTACTCGCAGTTTAAATCCAATCGTTCGTATACTTCCCGAGTTATAGGGCCCCAAAATTTAGAGCCCCTCTTTATTAAAATATTTAAAACACCACAAAATTCTAAGGTATTTTAAATCTACAGGATGTTTTCATATTGTGTTATTAAATATAACATGAATTATATTTTATTTTATTTACTACAATTCATAAAATTAATATTTGCGGATTTATATTCTTGTCTAAAGATACTGGTTAGTTAGAATGTATTACTTAATTTATACAGTGGTCGTAAATGTTGAATAAAAAATAATTTATTTAGAATTTCGTGTATTTTTGTTTGTTTTCAACGAACAATAAAATTATTATGTTAATTTACATAAATATTATATATTGTCATGATATATAAAAATACAATGTATTATTACAAACTGACGGCCTTGCACTGTTTACTTTCTAGCATTACTGACAAGTAAGGTGACATTTGCTGCCTATTTCATACCTTTATTAATCTTAAAATTGTCAAGTGTATAAAAGGTTAAATCAAAAAAATGTTTTAATAAATTTATATATTTATTACGTACTAAAAACTAGTGTTCAAATAATCCTAAGTTTATAATTATACTTTCGGAACTCCGATGTGTGCAATTTGACTCAAATAATTTTTTATTTGTCATTTGACATCGGTTATAATAATAAACCTATTTTTTAATGGGGAAGAAATTGATATTTATAAATATTTAACAATGCATTTATCAAACGATTGACATTTACACTATATATTGCAAGTTTAAATTATAGGTTTAATCATGATCAATTAATCGTTGTTTAAAAATTATGCTAGGTGTGTAGATTGTTGACCAAGGTCTGAGTAAATCACGATTGTGACCAGGTCAATGGTAAATTAAAAATATAACAAGCCTACTATGTGTACAACTATTCTTTCACTTTGGTAGTAACAATGAGTTTTTTTCGTAAACATATGTTAAGTTATTTACGCGTGTAATAACTATATGAATAAATTATTTTTAGTGTTTTCGACTACACGAAAATTGTACTTTTATTTATAAAACTTTACAATATAGTCATAAAAATTAATTGTTCATTAATTTTATAGTAGTTATGACTAGAGACTACACAGTTTCATATTGTAACTTTTAAACAAGATACTCTAATATTTAGAAATGACCTTGAGTAATTTAATGAAGTAATTCATTGCATCAAACAACCGATTGGTTTTTAAATTCAATTAAAATAATCTAAACTCCTTTTCCTAATTACACATTAAATTAAATTTGGACACTTAAACATTGTTATTTCTAATTTTAATTACTAATTGATTTACTGTGAATGCAGCATTATTCGAAATAAATATTTATATTTATGCTATGTGTCAACAATATAGACTACCAAAGATGGACATGGCGAGTAAATATGTATTGTTTATAATTTAACCGAAGCAAAATTTATATTTAAAAAAAATTGGGATTTAGTAAATTTCTAAATAAATTAAATTCAATATATTATAATAAATTAAATTAAAATATTTTTAATTTAATACCTTTGAAAGGAGCAATATGTGTAACACGTAATGCAAATACACTAACACTCTGAAACACCACTTTGAAAGGAGACACTCTTTGTACGACTGAACCTGAGCTATAATAACACCAAGATGAAAGGGACCACAATTATTGCCTCCTGCTTGGTGCGTATTCACGTTAAAACCCATTCCACTTGTAAAAGTTTATTATTTTTCCAAAAACCAGTTTTAGAAACAAAATAAAAAATTGTTGGAAATGCCACATCTTATTATTATTATTTTCTTTTAATATAAAGATGCTATTATTTAATAAACCGGTTTCTGAATACCCCAAAGGGTTAAAAACTAACTCCTACAAGAATAATTGTATATGTTCCCAATCAGGAACAATCGAATATTATTACTGCAAAGTGTCGCAATTATACTAAATAGTGCAACGCATAAACATTTATTTCAATGAATAATAAAGTTGTTTTAATAATTATATAAAATAATTATATTTGTCATTTTTTGCCCCAAGAAGTTAACATAAATAATATTACTTCGTAATGAAATCAAACGAAAAATAATTTATTTTAGATTGGTTAATTTAATTAATAGTAGAAGTGTAAGTATGTTTAGGGCATATGGCTATAAATATGTTATACTTAAATATTAAAATTTACAATTCTAATAACTGCATGGCTTAAATACTTAAAATGCTATAGTCGTATTTTAATATTAAACAAATTGACTCTGTTGGCCAAAAATTATTTATTTATTTTAATAACTTTGACACAAAAAAACGTAATAAACTTAAAAACAAAAAAGGAGAATGTAGAATTTGGGTATTAAATTATTAATATTGCAATTTATTTGAGAAACAGCGATTGCCAAGGTTAGCTGGTGACCAGGAACAAATTTACATATACATTTACATGCAATCATAAATTTCTACTCCAACTGAAATATGAATGTGACAATTTGTGAATGCCGAAATTCCCAAAAGTTTTGATTGTCAAACTGGCCGAGTAATTTCCGTTAAAATTATCACCAAATTGTGTGCGTTACACGGCCAAAGGCCCATTTTTGTTTGAAATTGGATTAAGTTCATTTTTTTGTTTCAAATTCGCGCAAGGATATTGAAATACGAGGCTGTTCAGAAAATAACTGAACTTTATTATTAATTTTACAGAGTATTGGTTGGCAGTATTGCGTATAACCTCCCCTGTAGCCGCATGTTCTTGGATTGTTGATATCTCGTTTAGTTTTCATGATATTGTTATTTGAGTTTTGGCTGTTGAGTGTTCACGGACAAACACACACACACACACGACATTCCAAAAAGATTCGATTCAAGGATAGTGAAAATGTGTTTTCCGTAAATATCTCAGAATCGAACATTTTATTATTACAATACTTCCTGTTAGACTTTGTCTATAAATTTAAATATTTAATAAAAAATTGTTTCCGGTTTATTAACTATTTTAAAATACAATTTCCGGATATGTCACTGTTGTGTCCTAACGTGACTGGCAATAAATGATTTATAATTAATATAGATACAAATCTATTAGTAAACAAATCGATAACAAATATAACCTTCAAAATAACAAATTATTATATACACTTATAAACAATGTCAGGTTCTAGGTTGACTTTCATTTAATTTATTACAAAATTGGCATTTAAAAATGTAACTACTAAATTCGGTAGTACTATATAGGGCTTAAATATAGTGCCCAGTTTCACTAAAATATCCCACAAACGAATAAAAAATAATCCCAACGTGTTGACCCATACCGTAAGCTCGCTAAATCCTTTTTTTGACAATAAAACGTCCACGCAACCCTCTAAAAACATTATTATATGGCTACTTCATTTCCGCTATCTTAGCACGTTGTTTATTTCCGGGTATCATTTTTATTTAAAGCGCAAATTCCATAATCGTAAATTTTCGGTTGTTGCCCGCCTGATAAATATTATGCTGGGGATTTACCACCAAGCTTTTATACGTAAATTCAAGTTAGCCTGCTTACTTATTTAGCTAGAAGTTTGCAACTTTACACTGAACTGCCTTAGCGCAAAAGAAACTACGAATTTTGCATTTTTACTTGTCCCATTTTAATATTAAGGAGTGAATGTCAAGCTTAAGACAATGGTGCTTGCATCTAAGCTTGTTTGTTATAAGTAGTATTCGCAATTAATCTTCATTTATTTAAAAGTACAAATAATTTAATTGAGTTTATATATATGGTAAGCTTAAGACATTAGTGCTTGCCCCCATTTAATAGTGTTCCCAATTAGTAATAGTATATTTACATGTTAATGCAAATAGTATAATTTCTAGAAAATTTAGGCAATTACAAATATATATGGAAATAAAATTGAATTTGAGAACTTTGGAGTAATAACAATTTACTTTATTGTACAAACGTTTCAGGAATATTCACATTAGATTAAATATGAAATCGTTGTTCTAAGGTCGAACACTCAGTTTTGAGGATTCAATTATGAGCACACGCTAATAGAAATACAAATTTGCATATAATCTATATACAGAGGATTCCCAACTGAAAACTTTAGCGTTAACGTTTGACCTTGGCCATTTGAGTGTTACAGAATACAATTCTATCAGTTGGTGAAACGCGTATGCTTCAGGTGTCCGTTAATGGTATAAAAGAAGGTTAAGCTGCTAGGGTTTAATTTGTCTGCGAATAAGAACTGCACTTGACAGTTTGTCGAGTAATGGTCTCGTTTACTGCGCGACTCTTTGTGTTCAAAACAACACTTCTTCTATTATTTACACCATTCATTATTTACGTGTTTCGCCTTTGTCTCCGCAACCATATACACAACAGGTGACGATAAAAATAAACCATTTATCGAATTATTACAAAAAATTTCTAACGCAAACTTCAAAGAAGATTTTCCAGTAAATGGTAAATTTTTTATAAAAACTCTTTCTACTAGTTCTCTAAGTCATGCCATTTCAGAGATATTAATAAAATAGTAAACTATTACTTCCGGTTAAGATATTATTTTTGGCCAAATAAGGAAATAATGTTTTGTTTAAATTAGTAATTAACTATACTATGTAAACGTAGTGTTTATATAGCTTAAATTATATTATACCCAAAATACTACAAAAAACAATTTTTTGCTACAAAATATTTCGGGTATAATCAATACACAAGAGGGACGGACTCTCTCCTAATGTTGCCAAAGTTCTATAACGGATAATATATTATCTATATAATACACAAGGGATGGAATATTTATGTCATATGTAGCATCATTTGTCATTTTTTGCCTCAATTGTTTTTGTAGCTTACCTAAATTATTTTAGATTCACCATAAAAAAAATCACGGAATTATTAAATATAATATTGAATTTATATGCTTTTACTTAAATGTTATAATTGTGTTTGGAATCTCCACACTAATAATGAAGAGCTCATGTGTCTTGAAAAATATATTTAAGGGAATTCAAACTGATGAGACAATTTCTAATTTAGTTTTAGTGTGCAACGTCTCATTTGACATGAAGTATTATTAAATTTGATCAAGAGACGACACCGTTCGACTATATAAAATTACGACATATTTAGATTAGCAATGATGGCCTTGAAATGTCCGCTTGGACAGATTGAAGTTTCCTGAACGTCTGCCACCCTTTTTATTTCACTCTGTCGCAAGTTAAACAGACAGACAGACATTTCCTTCCATAAGTTTCTTTTATGCTTATAAAGTCTTATATGCCCAGTTACACCAAATACATTTATGGCCGTTTGCACTCATGACCACTAATTTAATTAATCGTTTTGTTAAACGTTGAGTTTAACCTTGCAAATGGTCATTAAATGTGTTCAGCTTAAACTATTACGTTTCGTTCTCTCCTGGAATGTACTGCGAATTGCCTAAGTGTACACTCACTCAGACAACTTACATTTGCGAGATTTGTAAGCAACCGCATAGTTACATATGTATGTAGTTTTGAATGTATACATTAAATAAATGATTTTCTACGTTCTAAATGTCAGGAACGATGTTTGACCGCAATATCTGTTCATGAATGTATTTCGTATTGCGGCAAAATGATCTACAATGTTCTTGCAATTTGCTTAACAGTAGTGACAGTTAAGTTGAGTCAATTAAGGCGATTTAATTAATTCCTTTCATGGCATAGGCAACCGGAAGAACGTATGTGTATTTAAATTAATAATGATGAAAATCGAATAATTTGATAATTTTCCTCGTATCAGTTGCATTTCTAGGTTAGTAATACAGTAAAAATATACAATTATAATTAGTTAAATTGTGCAAACAATAACTTTCACTTATTGGATTTTACGTCGCTTGAAGTTTGACCCCAATAATATTGCATTTTATATACATAATATATAAGAGTGCATTCTTTATTTTTTTTATTTCAATTTTCTACTATTAAAAACTGGAGTGGCCTTCATTCCACTTTCTTGTCTTTACACTATTTTTACGATGTAAAATATTAATTTTGAAAACTTATATTTTGTGCAATAATAAATTAAATATTTTTAGTTATATATTTACTAAAACTATACATATAATAGCTGTTAATATCTGGTATTTGATCTTAATATATGTCTATATATTTTCTAAAATTTTATATCAAAGTCAATAAAGATTGTTTTTGATAATTATTATTATAATTATATATATATATATATATATAAAAATTAAAATCCTTGATCAATAAAATCATCATTAGATAAAAACCCGGTTTTTACAGTTACATCGATTTATATACTATTTTTTACTTCGATTAATGCAATATAATGTTGAAATGACTTTGAGAACAATTTAGACAAGGTGAAACGTATATATTTAATGCACGTGCTCACTCTCACTCGCATATTACTTGCGAATTGCAGATCCTTGTACTAATTAGTGTAATTACAATATTCTACAATCTCACTAAAATATTAATAGCGCACAGACATACTATGTCACATATTACACTTAGATAGGACGATCCCTTGGCGTACAAATGTGACAAGTTCTAAATTTAACTAAATTAAATTAATGGGTATGAGTAAGGCAATATCTGCAAGATAAAGCCGCAGGCACTTTTTTTATAGCATATAAGAAAATTGATATATAACCATTAAAGCTAATAAGTTTGAAAATAAGCTTAGCATATAATTTTGAATTTATATTTATACTTATGACGTGAGTAGCTTCCTAAACAGACTTAACTGTATATTAAGTATTATGTAATAAAGATTTAAGTATATTTGACATACCTTGAAATAAAATTACGATAGATACAAACAGAAAATGGTTATCTATGTTGTAAAACTGGTTTAGAAACTTTGTTAATGTAGATGATAGATTCTTCAACACGAAATATTCCTAACGTAACCTTGACATTTAAACAATTTTACAGATTTTGAAAAACAAACTTCTTTTGACTGCCTTTGAGTAAATAATATTTGGAATATATTTATTTTAAAGTTGTTATTTTGAACCATCGGCTTTTTAATTATTTTCATTATCTTACCGACGATTTCAATAAGTTTGTTGTTATTATATTTAATTTCTTTAAAGACTGACATACAATTATATTTACGTAGGCCTGTGTTGTTGATCGAAAAAGTTAATTCTACTTATATCTATAATTATTTATAATAAGCTATCAATTATAATAAAATACATTGTCAGGAAAAATAGTTGAAATTTTATTTACACCATTAGTGAATATAAATTTAAATAACAAATTGAAAAATAAAATTATTTTTATATTATTATTATTATAAATTCATTCCAGCCACAATTTAGGCTATCGTTTACCTAACTTTGTCTTAAGGGTGTCGTTCTGTTGGATAAATAAGATGTGGAATGGCCTGTACTCGGCTCTCTATGCAGTTTTCAATAGAAATATATATTGCAAAATAAACCAATACTCTAATAATAATGTTATTACGTTATCAAATACTGTTTCTTCAATATAAAATATAGATTATTTCACCGTATCAATATATTCAAATATAATATTCGATATGTACTGTGTATTTCAATATTTGCAATAACCAATTACGCTTTGAATAATTTTCCATTATTGCAAATGTTTGTAATAATTTTTAGAATAATTTAACATATGTATATTGTTATTAATATAGTAGATTTAGTACCTTTTGCACATGTGTGAAATATAGAAGTATATACGCATGCTGCAATGCTTCCAGCTTGCAGAAACAATTAATTATGAGTATATTAAAAGTTTAATTTTAATATTTTACAAAATAAAACTTGTATATTGTTATTTAATATAAGTACAATGCTTTTAGTGAAACGAAATAATTATAAATTTAATTTACTTAAATATTTTGAGTAATTTTACTTACGGGACCCACATTTTTGTTGCTAATAGTATAAACCATTTTGAGAGTGGATAAGTTTTCCAACGCGAACACACTATAACTAACACTTTACTGTCTCAGCGTCCATGTGAAAATGAGAGCTAGTTTTAGTGGGATTAGTTATGTTTATTCACAAAGTTGTAAGAATTTAATGTTTAGTATTGATGCGCTTCGAGTTTCCGCCACTATAGTTCCTGCAGTTTTGAATACCCTTGAGAAAAGCCAACACCTGAACAGTTCACAAGCCACTTAAGTCACTGTTTTTTGTGCATTCCGTTTTTTCTAGTTTGTGGTTAGATTGTTAGATAGACAGATATACAGAATTATCTCTGTTGTTTAGGAATAAATTAGATACTGATGAACAATATTCTTTTTGTGTATTTATTTTTATTTTGTTGTAGAACTACACTGTAAAGAAAACTGGGGTGTCCTTGGCCCGACTTTCTTATGCGTATTATTATAAATAATATATATAATAAATTTTAATCGTAAAATAACCAACAAATATTTAAAAAATAATCTACTTGTAATACAATAATCTGTTATTATGTACAACCTTCAGTTAAGGTTAGACGACACATCTATAAGTTTATCTATCGTAACAATTACGGTTTTTAAATAGATAAAAACCTTGAATCGTGTGAATTTATTACTAAAATATATTTACACAAGGTGAAGAAAATGGAATAAAATTATTCTAATTCAAATAAAATATAGGCGCAGCTCTGAATTTTAAAATCAAATTTAAAATTTATGGTTTTAAAGATTGCAGTGTTACTAACGTTATATGAACCGTGTAGTTTATAATGTTGGGACGTCTTCACGAATATGAAATATATTTGAATGCATTATTCAAATATCAGCGGTAAAATTTGGCTATACGAGGTCTACGACCCATGAATCAATATGAAATTCTGAGCAAAATGAATACAAATAAAAGAAAACACTGTTAACTTATACATAAGATTTATTTACCTTGTAGAAATTTTATGAACAAAGTTAATCCGATTTAATTAATTAGAATAATACGAAAGAAACTGGAATGGCCTTCAAACAGCTTCAATAATATAATATTGATTTAGTTAGTTTTAAAATAATTCTACCAATTCCATTTCTCTTTATCATCTGTCGCTGTATGTAAAAGCATAAAATATTTCTACAAATTCTATACAAAGTTTTGTGGATGGCACTCCAGATTTTAGTTTTAATTGTTCGCATATATAAAATATTAATTATTTTAATTTTACCAACAACCAACTTATTACATACAGAAATACAAATATGTAAATATATATATTGTATATACGAATATATTGAAAAGTTTGGAGCCCTACGGTCATTTTGCATAAATTTAATATTCTCAACTAATTTCCTAAAATTAATTTCAAATTAATTATTTCCTAGTCAACTTTAACAAAACAATAATAATTAATATAGACTTCAAATAACAATAAAACTTAATCACTCAATATTCAGTGCCAAAAATCCTTCTTTTTCACTGTTTTTAAGCCTCTACTGGTATAGGCTTAAATAGTTAAGAAAATTTAGATCGCATCTCTGATTACAAAGAGTACAAAATTGATTCGGCGTAAATGTAATACAAGCATGAACGATTTTCAAATAAAAAGAAAATGAAATAGAAAAAGAAGGAGTATTAGTACTACTTCATGAACTTCTGAAAGGACTGACAGAACCGGAAACGGTTATAGACATTCACGAAGATGGCGCTGAAAAGTTCATTGATTCATAAACGGAAAATTATAGATTACAAATCTTTGACCTCTGCAAATTTAATTAATGTGAATTAAGCGTCCTTGTAATTATAACAATTATTAATTATATCATATTTGAATTGTTCTATTGTCAGTAACGTACTAGTTAACAATAACTAATTTCTAGAATAGCTAATATTTGCTTATTTACCCTGGAATACGGAACTTCCTTCTAGCAAATCAAATATAAATTAATTATATGTACACTATTGCTAGAATGTTTGGAAACGCTGGGATTATTAACATTTACCAACGTGTTTCAACTGAAATCATTTAAAAAATAATTATACATCTAGGCACTAGTGTATCCAGCTCGCCGTTTACCAAACTAATTGGTAATAAAGCTGAAACATTTTAGAATAATAATATTTAAATGTATTTTGGTAAAATAAAAAAGAAATTCAATATATTCGTTGAATCTATTTTTGCTATTTTTTAAATGACATCTGTGTGTGTCTGTGTGAACGCTTTACAACAGTAACTGTTAACATATAAATATGATATTTTAAATTTAAAATAACCATGTTTAATTTACGTTACCATAATACTGATATTGTTTCATTAAAGTTATATTATATATTGTGATAAATAAAGTCGAGTGCAGGCCACACGTGTAACTGTTCTAGACTGCGTTTGCACATAAAAATATTTAGATGTTGCATATTAAAACAGCGAACTTAACGTACTAGAAATGATTGAGGAAACCCAGAGATTTAATTATTAAATTAACAATAGCTGTCGGTAATATAGAACAATTTATTATCAAAATTATCTTTATATAAAATAAGTATCGTAGATGTAGTTTTAGATAGTTATAAAAATTCATATTATAGTTAGGCGAATGAAGCATTTAACCTCATTTGAAAATATGTAAAGTGCTTTTATTTAACGGTTAATAGCGCAGAGCCAACTAGGATCTGCTAACCTAATTCCATTTGTCTGGGATTATAAAATGAAAAACCAGACACTCAACCAATGACTGCGCAATCTCGGTTGAACGAGACAAACAAAATACATTTCATTAACTCAAATTGAATTCGATTGTTTTGGAAATTGCTAGCAAAAGTTCATTAAAGACGTACGTTCAAGTCAATTAGAATCTTATTTCTTAGTAATTTTGTTTTCCAAAACATATTTAAGTTTATGATTGGGTTTAAAAATAAAAAAAATATATAGATAAACAATAATTAATTATTTTAAGATTATTTCAGAAACAAAGCCAAACACTACAGCTCTTTTATATATATATATTATCTGGTAGACTAAAAAACAAAATTTATTAAATTGTGCATTGCTTGTTAACAATGCCATTTGTTTGTTGGTAGAATTTTTGCCAACAAAACGCATACAATGTTTGTTTTGTTGCGAAAGTAATGAGTACTCGAACTGAATAGAAAAAAATATGAGTGGGAATGGGCAGAGGGGGGCTGAGAGGGTTAGTCTGCGTGTAGTCAATTTCATGGAGTTGTGCCCTTCTGGCAATATTGTCGCACGTTACGCTTGTCACATGCCGAATACGGCCGCATAAAAATGTAAACGCATAAATTAATAAATATTTTATTAAATGACACTATTTACATACTTATTTTCGCACCCAAATTCGTAGCGATAATTTAGGTTAAATATTCTAGTCGTTAGAGAAGTTTATACCATTGATGGGGACATATTTTTGAAAATTATTTTCAAAATGTTTGTTGGAGCTTAATTAATTTTTTATTACATTGTAAATTTAGCAACAAAGGGGTTTATTATAGCATATATTAATTAACTAGTTAATCATGGACACCCTAAAATAATTAAATTTTTGATAATCGCTGTAATTTATACCAATATATGTTTTTAAATATATATTAATTATGGACAGCTTCCTTTTGTTAATATAAAATAATCATATAAATGTCAGCTCGAAACTAATTTATTCTTTACTGATATTTAATTTATTATTTAATTAATATAAAAAAGTTTTTACATAAATTGTATTTTAAATATTACAGAATTGTTTTATCTTTTCCATATGTTGCTGGTAATACAAAAGGCTACTTCTGTGTTTGATAATCATAAAACTCGTATTTAATCGTAAAAATAATTATAATTTTATTAGAATAATTTACTTAAGTGTTTCTGCTAATAAGCAAGATTAAATATATGGGGGTATATATAGCCTATTGGCACCGAAAGAGTTAAAAATGTACTAAATACATACAGTTTAATATTTTTTCAAATATTTTGTGCAAGAACACAGTTAATTTTAAATTAATTAAACCTTTAGGAAAATAATATAAAATAGTTAATTTGTTATTATCGTAAATGTTTGAAAAGTGCTAGCAATTTCGTCGTATTTCCACGACTATCATCTCTGATTTCGTTTTGTTCGCGACTTTTCTTTTATTCTTCTTCTTCTTTCGTTCCACTTTTTTGCGTTAAATTATTTCCAGCTCGACAGGCCTGTCACAATTCTCAGCGTCCTATTACGCCTGTACCTATTACAGTCGTTTTTTCGTTTTTTCGTTTCTTTTGTCAACTGTCATCAAATTTCGGCGATGAGACGTGAGCAAAGGAAATATATGAAAACAAATCTCATATACGAATACGTTTACTTTAATTATAAATTATCTTAGCGAGAACCAGTGTTTTATATTTTTAGAAATGCCGTACAATATTTTTATTATTTTTAATGTTGGCATTTCTAGAGATATATTAGTGACAATATAAGATGGCTGAGTGACGGCCACTCCATGTTCACCTATGGTTAGGTTAGGATTAAATAAATACATTCAACTTATCATTGTCGGTTCAGTAACATGCGTGTGTATTGTAAATCTATGGCTGTCAATTATTCACAGTGAATCTATTCGTTGGACAAACAACAGTGTCATTTGTAGTCCCGGGTGTTCAGTGCGCCTCAGGGCTGCGCCTAAGGGCCGGCCCCTAACGTCCGCCAGCTACTATCCTGACTGCTTCCGGGATTCACGTCAGTTATAATCAGTATATAGTGTTTACACCTATACAGAAATTTGATCCACGCATATATATATATACAGATACCTATTTGTTATCACTGGTTTTGAATGCGTGTATTCTGTTGCGTTCAAATCACGTTTCAAACGGATTCAAAATTCAGTTCCGTCCATACGAGCACACGAAATACTGATATGATATCGTATGTGCTACAGGATATCTATCTGATTTGGCATAATAATCAATATTGTTATTAACATACACATAAACTTGTTGAGTACCACTGGAAAACTGTCATTAAAGCACTAATAGCGTTAAATAAACAATTTCATGAACCGTACAACCATACAATATCTACAATATATCATATTATTAGCTCGCCGTACGAAATACCGGAGAAGCTAAAGCTTTCAGTTGTGTGTTATTATTTGCTGCTCCTCAATATTGCATTATTCATCTCTGTGTTTAAAAATAATGAAGCATTTTTCACACTGGCGCTATTGTGAATTTGTGTTTTTATAATTAAGCTTTCGCATCAAAAGTGCACATGTAAAAGTGCATATATAGTTATAGTTGCGTATATAATTATTTTTTAATTAAGATTCACATACGTGATAATTATATTTATATGCAATTTGTGAAACTATACGATTTCTTTATTTTTTAACCTGGCAGCACTGGCGCCGGGTCGTACAAATACATGTTTTTGTTATTCTCTATTTTCAGCTTTCTAATTATTCTTCGCTGTTTTTCGTTTGAGATTCGCTCTTATTTAGGAGAATAAAATACAATTACCAAATTCGTCTACTGTTGGTAGAATATTTTATTATTATTATTATTAGGGCGTGGTTTTGAACTAATAAACAACATTGAATTATGATAATTTTATTTACTTTAATCAATTAACCTACATATCAATTATAACATAATATATTTGAATATTAAGTTAAAACTACAGGGAGTCATTTCATATAATTATATTTAGGGATTTGTTAATAAATTATCTAATTTAATGAAATTTAATTTAATATTTTGGTAGTTCGATAACGTTTACCATCACTGGAGTAAATCAATATTATAATATATTTTACGAAGGATGCGTTTCAGATTATATAAAATATGAGATTTAATATGTTTTTTTCTTTTTTTGTATCAATTTTCGTCTCGTCGTGTTATCGCATAGTATTTGTACCTGAACGACTCGTACGCAGAGGCAAGTTGATAAAATGACGCGACGACGGATATGGAATAGTTAAGCATCGGTTCAATAGATATCGGCACAAAAAAGCAGATGGCGCTTCTAGGATACGATGTTCAAGCTGTGACCCAAAAATGGGATAGCATAAAATATTGTATTAGGATTAGGAAGAAAAAAGAAAAAGAAAGAAACATTTTTCAGATTTCACAGAAACACTTTTAAATTCTCATATTTTATGCAACGATTTTATATTACCCCAAGTCATAAGGGGCTTTACACCTACTCAAAAACTGTTATTTTTAAAACTGATTTAAAATTGTTTTGTTTGTTGAGATAGTAAGTTAAAATCATGTCAGGGGATTATTGTGTTATTTTGTAAAAATGGCAAATGCCGGCCACTCCACATTTTATTTCGGTATATTTGTTATATAAGAATGTAAAATATATTTAAATATATTGGTGATTTGATTCGAGTGACGCTAAGGGGATGATGTGATCATTTCGGGTACAGCGCAGAATCCGCCATCCATTTCGCGAAAAGTTAAATGTTGGCCGCCGCGACGTCGGAATGTTGCTGGTAGTTACCGCGCGTCGGTCCATCCAGTCGCCCGCGCCGTCACCTTAACTTCCGCCAAAGCTCACGACACGACGTGCACCTAAATAATAATTCGCTAGTCTGTCTGTCTCTCTTGCCAAATATCTCAATCGTGCGTTCACACTTTGTTTCGGGAATTTTTGTTCCATTTGTTGTTAAAATCCACACAGATATTTTGGTGCCAAGTTTTGGGGCTTCTCAACAGGTGGGCTATATAAAAATATACAGCTGGGATTTATTCAGGTAAACAATGGCTTTATTCTTAATTATGTTGGTTATATTATTTTTAAGGCATAAATTATTTTTTAGCGAAATGTTAGCAAAAAGTTGTTTAAACGATTATATTATGTATATGTTTAATATTTCCATAAAAAATACTTAAACGTAGTTGTATAAAACGTACCTTAAATTGCTGGTTAGTGCGCAAAAAATTCTTGAAAAGTTTACAATTGTTATCATATTTGATCTTACTTACCAAAATTAAAGTTAGGTAAACGAGTCTTAAGATGTTCTACGTACTTAAATAAAATCCTTTACGAGATGGAAAGTATATATAAGATAAATAAAAAGAAAAATTAAAGTCTTGTCTTTTCTAAATTATAATAACGCTTATAGTGAGATGCATTTCGCTCGTCATATATATATATATATATATATATATATATATATATATATATATATATATATATATATATATATATATATATCTTGATGCATTAGTATATTAAATATAAACGAAAAAGTCGTAAAACGTACATAAAATTTGTACACTAAAAATATTAAATTATGCAAATGAGTTGCTTTTCCATAGAAAAAATAATTATATAATATTAAAAATATTTTAAATGTGTTTTACGAATCTAGAAAAAAATTCAATAATATTAATTGGGTAGTAATTATAAATGTTATCAATTGTCAGTGGTTTTAATCAAACATTATTCTTCAAATTAATAAATAATGCTATTTATATTGGCACAATTTTGTTGGACAATAAAATTATTCGTTTTAAATTGGGTAGCCTAAAATTGTCAATATTTCACTCTTGAGCGAAGTGGAAGCATTGGCGCTTGTCTCAATGATATTATCTTGAAATAAATAAATGAAACCCCATCAATGTTTTCTGAATGAACATAGTTCAATGAAAAAAAAATAGTGAATATTTGCGAGGGGTTGTTTGCTACCCCATTTATATATGTACAATTCGTATACGTAAGATAAGTTTAAAATGTTTCAAGTGTGATGTATATATTATAGACCATTGCCAATCTGATAATTTTGTGATTTAGATATTTCTCCTGCGTATAAATTAGACAATAAATTTCACCTAGGGCTGTCTGATATTTTTTATGGTTTTTGCGCTTCTTTTAAAATAAATTATCGGTTAGAGCTGTCTGACGTGCTTCATATTTCTTCGTCTTAAAGAACGATTAATTTCATGGTTTATGTGGCATAACACTCCACCAATATTCGTTCCATATATAATATTTCATTTCCTTACAAACTTGGAAAAACTTTTACCCAGAATAGACAAAAAAAAAACAAACTAAAATCCATCTTAACGTAATGTAGCACAAATGGAAAAGGATATGGTTTTTTTTATAGTGTATCAACTTAAATGTCAAAAAACTACACTAAAAATACAATTGATAAATGTATTAAATTATTTCTTTATTGATAGTTTTTTCTTCATATGGTTTCGCGATAGCAAAAAATATATTTTTATAGAACTGAAAAGTATAGTTGTCTAGTGTGCAGTCGTGTGTCTGTAACATTCTAAAAATTAATAAAATGTTTGCGCAAAATTTTGTTTAATATCTTCCTGAATTGGATGCCATAAAAATGGAATTTTCCTTAATACGGCTCACCTTTTTGCCCTAAAAGCTAAAATTCAAATTAAAAAATTTTGAACATGAATGTTTTACTCTTTTTTTGGTTTATATATTTTTAATTCCTTTATAGAAATTGAAAGCCATTCTTATATCTAAATTAATTAGCAAAGTGAATAACATTGTATGGTATCCATGCGTAACCAGTAGTAGACAAAATGTGAATTCAAATACATTAGTCACAAGCTAGAATTCATCATCAACTTCAATGAGATCCCATTTTCTTTGTGGAATTCGCAAAGCTAGCGAATTTTCCCGCAATAAATGTAGTTTGAAAACAAGTTCGCATGAGCTGCACTATTGAAATTATGAAAGTATGATGAATCAAAGAGCAATAATTAATAATATGATGCGCTGAAGTGTACGTGATTTGGAGCCTCAAAATCAAATATGGGCGACGTAAGATCATCCTGCCTCATTGTGTACACCAACATTACTATTGCAATAATGATGAGATCTCATGTATGTACGTACATACTCACGCTAACTTTAACCATAATAATGCAACGTCTGTTCCGTAGTAGTAGTCTCTTTATCGTCCAACTTATCCATTATTTCGCCAACAAAATCCATTTTAAACCATACAAATACTAAGTTTACTCCTCGATGCATCCGAACTGGATTTAATTTCATCAAAGCTTCACGTCCCTCACGTTCTCCTCACTGGCTGGCCTCCACCTAAGCAACATGACAGACACATTCAAAACAAAACACATATATTTATGTTCGAAATAGACATATGTAATAACGTGTGTTACTTACATGAAGTTGGCATCTGACTGATTTCTGTATTACTTTTCTCTCTCCTTCTCCTCTCGCTGTCTTTCTCTCTCTTTATTAATATATCATTTATCTCTTCTTTATCTTTCTCCTTATTTCTTTCTATCATTCCATATCTCTTTCAATACACGTTTTGACTCTGCCTGCCTCGGGGAGTATTGGTTGGTTTGGGATTCCTAGTGATAACTACGTATTAGAAAGTTTAGTGTAGGCCACTTTACATCATTTTTGAAAACAATATCATAACCGGAAGTTAACACTTATTTCAGAAAATTAAATACTTGGAAAATAATAATAACTCTTCGTCGCTCACTCGTATAGTTTACTAAATATTTTGAACGAGCTGAATTTTGGTGAACAATTTATGAATTTGGTGGTGAAAAGTGTTTAGCACGTAATGGCGTAAAGAGTACATTTCCACACCAAATCCATTAAAAACCACTAAACTAATTTAAAAAGATAAATTTTCTGCAATGTTTTACAAAAAAATTGAAAGACCACAGAACCATTACGGAATATGTAAAGCGCTTACAAAAATACATTAGCATTCACAGCTTAAGTTACAAGAGTTTTTATTTGTATGTAACGTGAATTATATATTTTGATATATGTATGCTTTCATTTGTATACGTTCACATTGAATAGGAATTTTCTGGTTTTTATCTACTGTTATTTATAGTGCTTTGCAAGAGAACTGTTGTGGCCAGCACAAGACCTTCTTATACGAACTTATTTAAACATATGTTATATATCTTGCATGATCCCTATACTTTTTATATAAGAAAGTACAATTCCGCATGGCATAAAATTGAAATTGATAAATTTAATGTACAAAAGGAAAAAGATGACTCACCAAAATAAAGACGTTTGTGATCGTTGGGAAAACAAGGAAATGCGATACTTAAGAAATAAAAATCGCTACAAGTAAAAAACAGCTTACGATGGCTGGGGCCATGATGATTATCTTCCAGCATCTCGTCAAAGCCTCTGTCCATTAGGTTGTCGCCTCTTCTTCTTCTTCTTCTTCATCTGCTTCTTCTTCTTTTTCTGCTTTGAGTCGCCAACGAAGCAAATACTTATAAATTAAAACCTTAGCTGTCATCTTATATTTTACTGGACAAAGAATTATTCTTTGAAGCAACAATAAGTATTTACTGTATTAATGTAAGAAATTAATGTAATTCTTTGTCAACACAATGCAATGGTTCAGTTGATATGGCACTCGACTAGCAATTGATTGGTTCTTGGATCAAGTCCTGGTTGTGTATCTATAATTAATCTCAAAATTAAATTCAGTATAATCAATTATGTATCTCTTGATGCTTTCAGAAATATACTTGTATGTATTTACATTTACAAATTGAATACGAATACTAATTACTTAATATGATAAATTTTTAATAAGGTACGCGCTGTCAAAGCGATTCGAAAATCAGCCATGAACGCCAATAAAATATTCACTCTTATTATTAATAATATAGCTTGAGTGACACGATATAAGGTAGCTTTCAAAAGCTCTGGAAGTTCGACCAAACACTGAATGCCTGTAAAGTTTTGATGAGGTCAAATGCACTTCGGTGACATGACAGGTCTTTCCAAACAGAGTTCACTTCCAACTTTATACCAATTTGCGAAATATTTCTCCAAACTAATTTATCTGATTACGAATTCTACATTGCGTACACTACAAGTTAATCCCCACTTAACTGCTCGTACTAGTACGGAGATTAAGCTTCTGTGATTATGTTGTAATATTGTTAGGATTATTAGGCGTAAGTTTGTCTTGAACGATTACTATCGGGTCTACGACACGTAGAGTTTAGTAAACTTTGGTTTGTTACTACGTTTGGCGAGACATATAATTATCTTATATCTGACAGTAGGTTTTATTATGGATTATTAGACGGAAGTTAGTTTTATACGATTATAATCGGGTGTACGACAGCTTAAGTTTCGTTAATATAAGTAATATTAATCGCTGAATTTTATTAATACTTATTCAATTGAATTTAATATTATATTCAATTGAATTTAATTATAAAAAATATTACATACATATTCATTGAAAATTTTATTTACAAAACTACATTGTAGCGTATTTATTAAGAACTAAAGAAAGAGGTGGACAGTAAAGAAAAATAATGACAAAAAAAAAATTGTTTGAATTTATTAATTAATATTCTGAATCAAATTTAAGATAATCAGTTTTGCAAGATCTGCCCTTGGATATTACGGTATACTTCTATATATGTATAATAATGTTTAATACAATTATTTAATTATTTATTGATGAATATCGTAAAATGTAACATAAATTTAATAACAAAACATTACATAAATCATTAATTTTAATGGATGATTATAAAAATAAAAAATTTACATTAATCCACATTTAGCGTACAATCAATACAAATTACCGACTGAAGTAATATAAAATTTTATAGCAAATTTTATTTCGTAATTAATATTTTTGAAGCCATAATTTTTAAATGTAACATATTGACATATTAAATTTAATTATATCGGAATATTTGCACGAAATATGTAGCACAATTACATTTTTAATTATATTATAGCTACTATTAAGGCACAAAGGTGACTACCGCCAGTGCGAAATGTGTTCAGTTTTTCAACCAAATAATTTTTTTTTTCAGGTTATTCAATTAACAAAAAAAGGATATATATATATATAATATATATATATATATATATATATATATATATATATATATTTATATCCATATTTTGTTAATTGAATTAAATATTAACATATTGAAATCTCGAATTTATAAATTTGCATTTTGTATTATTTCCTTTTAGACAAACATATAAATAAATAATAGTTTTAATGGCATATTCAATTGGCAAAACGGATATAGACAATCCTACTGTATTTTGAGAGCAACACAGATAAAATTTGTAAAGCAGAAATTTAATATATGTGTCAATATATATATATATATTATTGTTAATCGATTCAGAAAATTCAATTATTGCAACTAAATTCTATATATAAAGCGAGAATAATGGTGTACGAAATACGTAGTTGGTAATTCTAGCAAATATACAATAAATATGAAAGTACGTTTGGATTTAAAACCCATATTTCCAGCACATTACAGACATTTTTAATATCGTCCCTCTTTGTCTCTCTTTCTCTCTGGAGACCATTTATAAACGCAATACAAAGTTGTGCGAGTTTCAATTCGTTTCTAGATTAAAAAAAAAATCCAATTATAAATCTAGTTTTAATTAGTTATTGTTAGAAAAGAAGCACAGTCAATATGGATTTTGCAAACAGATATTTGTGATTCGAATCTATAAAAGACTTTGTCCATTGTTTGTGTTATGATTCAATACGGCATTGTACATAAAATTCGTATTAAATTTGATATTGGATTTGTTTTATGTTTATCATAAAATGAAATTCATTTAAAAATGCGAATAAATCACTGTTAATCTTACATTGTTACAAATGTTTCAAAACACAGATTCTATTGTCTAATTTTTCTGGTGTACCCTTCACTCCACTTAATATATATTTAATAGGTAATGATTTCCGATTTAATTTTAAATCCAGTTCCTTTTATGATTTTGAGTTGTGATGAGTTAAAAAACTGACTTTAATTTCCATTATTGCTTTGACATTATCTTGGATGTATATTTCATTTTTAATGATCGAATTCTTCGTAGCATTTAATTTGAATTCGTTTAATGATCCTTGTAATAAACGACGGAAAGCAAAGTCAGGTACAATTTAGTATCTGAAGTGTTTTTATATTAATTTTTGTAATATTGCGTTGTTAAAAATGTTCTCCCAAATATTACAATATCAGATTAAAATGATATTATAATAAATCAGGTGGCCGATTATTTTATGTTTTTATGGCAACATTAACGTCAGTTTATCCTAGAATGAGCCATTCAAATATATGAATAATGTGTTTAATATATCCAAAAATGTTTTTGTGCGATTTTAATCATATGCAATGTCGACAGCTTTAACACGTACAAATATTAATTTTATAACTATACCCTGTTCGCCATAAGAAGTCAATTAGTACGCTAAGCGAATTCAATTATGTTTATTTTTATATATAAATAAATTGTTCTTAATGGAGAATTGACTCGAAATCACGGTACTTATAAGTACTATAAATATAGAAAACTAAGACTCGAAAAATTCGCAATTATAAATAAAATATTTAAGAAACGCATATGACTAATTTCTCAGATTACTCAAATATCTGAATACATAATACTTAATGAGTTTTCATTGAATTCAAACAGTGTAATATTACATCATAAGTTTATTTAATAAATTACTGCACTTTGAAAATATTAACATTTAATTGTTAACAGTGTATAATACCAAAACTTGAACAGCGTAAAATGAGTCGTACGTAAAGTAAACTGAACCCTGACTATTTCTATTCCGGAAATTTTTATAAAACGTACACGCGCATTACAAATAGCGCCGGACTCTTCAAGCGCAAATTCCGAAAAAAAACACAGATTTTACGTTGGATATACAGGATAATTGATTGGGGCATGTTAATACGGTTACCGCCGAATGTACTGTAAACGATACATTCACTCGTATGAAATCCTCCGATTTTAATTAAAGTGTACTTTAATGAACCCTTCTTTTGGGTTACAGAGCATATTTAATTATACTATAAAAAATGATTTTTAAAGTTGTATTGAATAATCATTTAATTTATTATACATTACATATAAGAAATTAAGAATTTTTAATTTTGTATTAATATATGTAAATAACATATTTGATTACAGTGTTACTGCACTCTAACTAAATTTAATCTTTAGAAAACTGTATAAATAGTAACATCGTAATTCGCCTGGGAAATTAAATTTTTTATTCAGTTTTATGTTATTTATTAAGAAAATGTTCTTATTCTCAATATATGTACATATGTATGTTGCATAAATATCGCATTGAAGATATATATATATATATACATATAAAAGAAAAACAGAAGCATATTTGGTATGTCAAAAAGATGGAAGAGAGAAATAAAGGAGTGAGCACGTATCGCAAATAAAAACAATGTGTGAAACTTTGGCACGGGGCCTTTGCAATGTTCTCCGCAGTGTAAGCCTCATGGGACGATCGGGCTTTTACCGTTTTCGTCGATAGGGTCCCGAAAAGGCATCTTCAACTATATTCCGATTTATATTTCCAACACACTGAAGACATGTGTATTGGGAACCATATTTGATAGTATATAGTTATATTTTCACTTTGAAGTTCAACTCAGAAATATATCTATTATTTTCCCTAGACAATTGTTAAAACTTTTAAGATTTATGTTCAGGATAGAAAGCTAGATACATAAACATTGAGTATTGCTGTAGGTGATGTGGGCACATGGTGCCCACTGCTTTTCTAGAATCTGCGTAATTGCCTTTAATACATAACGATATTATTTCTAGATAAACGGCAGATTTATGACAGATTTTATGAGACTATATTTAATGAACGTAATAGTAGGACTATGTTTAGAATAATCGTTAATTTTATAAAATTATGACTAAAAATAGAGAAAACAATAAACGGAAGGTAAACGATGCGATGGCCTGAACGTAATCATTTTAAATTTAATATCATGTTTTTTAATAGCCATATTTATAGCATTCCATTTATTCACTCTGAGTAATCTAAGTTATTTTCTCTAAACTAATAAATAAATTCTTAATAATCTAATAATTCTCTTTTTTTGAAATTTTATTTTCATTATTATTGTGTGTGCGATTTTTTTATGTTTGCTTTATTCGAAGAATATGATAGAAATATGTTGTACTTTTTCTTTTGGTTGTTGTTTAGTTATATTTTCCGCCGTCTAGCGTCGTTGCGAACAATACGAAGTGAACAAAGATAATAAAAAATATATCAGAAAATTTCTGACTTTATTGTCTAGTTTAAAATGAGAGATTATATTACTTCATTATTATTTTATTACTAGGTTAACATGTGCACACCATGTGCCCATATCATATACATAATGCAATCCATTCCTCACCGATCCATCAGCATGATTAAATAATATTTGACGGGGGGCGATTTTTCATTTTCATTTTCTTTTTAATGTAGACCTTCTCGTATATGTATATTTATATAATAATAAGTATTGTGTATGAAAATGTATATTTAGGTCATCCAACATAAATTTGAAACCACATATAACCATATATAATATTATAGCATGAGTAAATACATTATTCTTTTGGCAGTGACAGGTATTTAATAATTTTGTCGCAACGGTAAGTACCTGTGCCATTTCACCCCAACATGTACTGAACCTCTTATGTACATACATTTGTGTAGTTATTACATATTTAATTCAGTGCATCTAACCGAATGCACCAGCGCTCGGTGACTGGTACTTAATCAAAAAGCTCCACGTATTCGCTGACATCTAAAATATATATTACACTAACCCTAAGGCTGCGTTCGAACTAAACACACCCTAAATCTTAAATTTATTATTTTCAAATAATTTGTTGTTATATTATTAACTAAGTATATTTCCTTAATGCGAAATATTAATTTTTTGATGTCATTTCAAAATGTTCCGTATACTTTATAACAATGTTAAGGAATATTCTTTCAAACCGTAAGATTTAATAATTAAATAAAAATACGTAAATTTGTTTTAAGAGTTTTAAGAAAAGAAAATATTATTAAATTATGAAACAAACCAGTTTGGTTTATTGAATTGTTTACAATTTTAAACGAATTTCTTTGTGTTGCTTTGCATTCTTTCCTTTTATTGAAATGAACAACGCAAAGTTAAATGAATTTTAGAAAATAATGCATTTCTATCCGTTTTCAATTTTGGTCTATTTTATTAGCTGTAAAACTTGTTATAAATTAAATTCTTGATCCAATAAACTTTAAGAAATATTCCTCGTAAACTTGCCACTATGAATTTTAAAGTTTTTAAAACAATTTTGCAAAGTTTCACATATGGTTCATAAAATAAAACTTTTTGGCAACTTTGAATAAATTTGCGCGGACAAAGCACAAAATAATCTATTCGCCGAATAGTTAAAGCTCACTTTTTAAACTAATAAATTTCGTAATCTGAGACTGAGTAACCCATAGGCCCATCTTCCTCCATAATGGACTTTTATATCTTAGAAATTTCTTTTTGTAAAATTGAATTTAAGTCACCGTGTATATGAGTATATAAAATTTTATTCAAATAATAACTTAGTTTGAAAAGCAATAAGACTTTCTTTTAGGTTGCCTTCTGATAAATATATTCAAACATATCCTCGAAATAGCATCCAAAGTATAATTGAATTTTTATATTCGAACTTTGTATGCTGTATCAAAAGTAAGGTTAGAATATCTGCAATTCTGCGCTAAATGTAGCAATATTATTGGTTTTCAAAGAAAGATATTGTCATTATTTTCTATGTGTATTTTTTGTGAGTGTTCTAAAAGTTTTTAGTATGCAATTTCATACATCTGTGCATTTATAAATTTATTGGATGAGATACACACTAAGCTAGTAATGAACATTTAGGTTTAGTTTATGTTTCATTTTAAAATTTAACTATTATGTGTTCTGTGCTTTTGTTAATAAAACATTTTAATGAAAGCACAATGCAATTATATTAATCATTAAATAAATTAAAACCCAGTTTGTTAGTTTGTGCTTTCATTGGTTTTGTTATTAAATAAATAATTAAATAACTTATTCAATTATATCTGCGTTTGGTGGAGTGCATTATTTAATATATATATATATATATATATATATATATATATATATATATATATATATATATATATCGGTTTTATGGAAGAAATATTTAATTATTCAAGTCGTTAAATTTTCGTAAAATCTTTAATGAAGATTTCGCGGAACATTAAGAAATTATTCAAATTCTTACTAATTTCCTCACGACAAATAAGAACATATAGTTCCGTTTTGGCATGAGGTAAAATTTAAATGTACATTTACGTATAGTTTAAATCATACTTGTACTGTTTATTATTACATTGTGAAGAGCATCGCGACGCGGCGGGCGCCATCATATTCTTAAACTAAAAACCACGGCGCAATATCATGCATATGAATTCAGATAAATCAAGTGTGCACGATGAGAAAATTATTCAGGGATGCTGCGCCATTTTGCTCTTATTAAATTCATTTAAAGTTTTTCACACAAGTACACTTCTAAAGATACCAGAGAGTTTATTCACTTAGCTTCGCAAGTCCACCACGGAATTATTAACTATTTCATCGCATATGCAAATTGATTACATTAAAGTTGCACCGTAAGAATACTGGTTTAACCTTACTTTAAATATAAAATTATATAGAGAATAATTATGGTTGTTATTGCCAAATAATACTAGACCAATGTTTAGAAATATTAATTTATACAACAATTATCGCAATATTCAGAAATAGTTATGGTTAGAATTATTATTATATTGTTTTTTGTACCCATACTAATACTTAGAATAATATATATATATAACTTCCTTTGAGGTTTATATAATTAGCAACGAGGTTTCAAACGATTTTGTTTGTCTATGTAGGAAGTTAATAATTATTTAGTAACCCACACGAATATTTAAGCTCTTTACTCAGTAAACTAATCCTAAAGGCATCAAAATATAGTGGTGAATAATGAATATGTGGCGAATGAATAAATAAGTAATTCGAAGCAATTAGAATTTCTAATTTAAATTAGCTGAATATGTGGAATGTGGTTCAAATATTTACAGAAAACTAACAATATTTGCATCTTGTTAATTGATTCCTTCCTATGACAACCACATATCTCTTTCTCACTCACTCAAACAAAACTATATGTTCTCTTCGTACATCGTACGACAGGACAAGAAAATAAATAAATACATTTACATTCAAATTGAAACTTTGCTATTAGCAAATAAAAAGGACAAAATGCAAACCATTTGCTGATTTTACATATCATTTGAATAACTTATAGCGGGTGTCGCAGTGTAAAAGAAACACCGAATAACTTCTATATTTATGCAGATTGCGTCTAACAGTATTTCAGCACAACTCTCTGTAGTATTTTAGCACTTTCAGAACACATTGGTGCTTGCACCCATGCTTTCTACGTGATAACAAATCGTAATGGTTGTATATATATGTGGTGTATGTGTGTGAACAGATAGTGAAAGGACAAGAAAGTCGAGTGAAACCCACTCCAGTTTATTTTAAATAACATATTAACCCAAAGAAACTATTACTTTTAAAATCATAGAACGAGTTAGCAGAAAAGTTATAATAAAATAGTTGAACTTCACATAAATAGTATTTAAGTATCAATTCAGTTGAAAAGTAATGGCGTCGGTAAATAAGAAAGCATTCAATTTTAGAATAGCGTATCTACGAATTCGATTCACAATAGAATTAATTTTCAGAGATGTATTTTTTGTGCAATCAACGCATATGTATAAATATATTCTGTTTTTGACGCTAAACTGATTGAAATCCAATAAGTCGATATTGCATATCGCAGATATTACCAAATTTGAATCTAATCACATGAACAACAATCGCAATAAAGTTTCCTGATTGAATTCGGCCAGCGCGCATCATTTATGGGCAAGTGCTTCCGATAAAGCTCACATATTGTTCTAGCGCGACTATCAAACTATTTGTGTTTCTCTGCCCTTTTTTATTGTTATCAGAACATGCACAAATCAACAAATGAAAACAATTTTTTTTAAATGAATCACCGAAAATTGTTTTCACGATTGTAAAATACATAGTGATTTAATGGTTTATTTTTATTTGATTGTCTAAAAGATTTTGAAATTATTTCGGAGTGTATGTTGTGCAATTCCTTAATATATGCGGGTATAAATCAGTGTGTATGTGTGTGTGTGTGTGTAACAGGAGCAGGAACCAGGAACATGAAGAGTTGTTTGATGGGTCGGAAAACGAGAAACAGTAAATGATGAAGCTTTAGTTTCTATTGTTTCTGTAGCGCCTCGCTACGCCGCCTCCGAGGATAAACTGTTAGTTTATTATTAAATAGCATGATGATACATCTGAGATACGGAAATGTCATCAAGCGGAGACTGTAAATATTTTATGGCGGCGGATATAAAGAGAAAAGATGAAGACACCGTTTTTAGCTGGATTGTCATTATATATGCAACGGATTACGAACGAAAGAACTTTGTACATAATTTTGCATATTTCCAGCGCTGTTAACCAACATTTAGCATTTTCAATATATAATTCAAACGCCACAGAACTAATTTGGTGTATTTTCTCAATTCTTTCATGTTTGTACGAAATACAGAAGTAAATTTGGTTGTGTGTCTGTAACATTATCAGATCAAAATAAACTTGGATGTGAGACTTATTGAAATATTAATAATTTTGTTTAATTTAATATAAGTAATTTTAATTCTTAGAATGGGTAATTTAATCGCGATGTTTTTATATATTCGACAAGGAAGCATAGGTACTTAGGTGCCTAAGTTCATTTTTATTTATGTATTCTGAATGTAATGTTCAACAACATAAATCTATAAAATAAAACTGAAAAATAGTAATTGCAATGTAATATGAGCAGTGGTATGACCCGATTCACGTAATTGAGAAAACTTCAATTTATGACTAGAAATAAAATGCATTGCTTTATAGTCGAATGGGATTGGATTAAGTAATAAAGTAAACATTAGTCGCGCACAAACAATAATACGAACAATCTCTGAGTATTTCCTGACCTGAATTCCAAATTCAAACTGAATTAAGTTACGATCATAAAAATAGAATCTAAAGCAGTAGATTCATCGGTCATTGGACCCAATCAGATTGTTCAGTAAACAATATAATCATATCTTTTCTTACCATTTTCATCTTTACTAATAAGGGAACACAAAAACACGATTCCGAAAATAGTCAAAACTTAAATTTCGATTTATAATAAATATGGAAATATTTATTAGTTTTTTCAAAACTTTAGAATATTTTTACAACTAAAACTAAATGCGCTTTTGAGAGATGACACCCTGGTGCTCTAAACAATTCATATATAAAATAATTGGCATTTTTAGTTCACCATTTAATAAGTTCATTAGAGTTATATAGTATTCGTTCCTATATTAGTAATAATTTTAAGACAAAAAAAAATTGTTTTACCTTTGCCTATGTTAATAATAACCTCAACTAATTTCACACACATTTTCGAGTAAAATGCTTTAGAAAAATAAGAAATAATTGTTATTTTCGTGTTAGTTAATACAATAGGAATATAATTTATATGATATTATTCACCTAATAAAATTCAAGCAGAAATCACATATTATATTATTTGCAAACACAGACAGCACAAAAATACGAATCTCGCCTCGCCTTGTGCGAATTGTGTGAACTATATCCCGTACCATGAGGGTATAAACGCATCAAACAAAATTGTACGCTGTTGCACGACATTCGTATGCAAAATATATGCGTATTCCAACGACCACCACCCCCGAATTCTCCCCGCCTCACTACCGCCAAAGTATAACTGTACTTTTGTGGTGTTTGTCAGTGAAGTTTTATAGCATAATGTGAGTGGAATACCCTGATAACGTCACACACACGGCCATAAAATATGCACCAAAAACCATATATAAAATATTGTCTCAAGCACCGCACGTTACTTGTCTATAAATCATTGCACTTTATATAGGCAGGTAGCGATCACTGCACAAATAAAACAACGGAAAAACACGTGAGGCTCATGCGATAAAAATTACACATTTGTGCAGATTCTCTTTAACCTAAAAACATAATAAATCAAGTGCATTTTAATCGCAAAACTATCACATAAAACTAAAATATATATATATACATCATTAATATTTGAACCGTTTAAAGCGTAAAATTTATAAAACGAATTTGTTTATAAGATACGACCGAATATATTCTATATATTTTATATGTAAATAGCTTTGAGCGCAAAATTAACAAATCCTTGGAGAGTTATAACCTATATATGAACCCAGAAAACAAACAACTATTAAAATAACAAACAAATATTATCACTCCTAAATTTGGCATACATATATTCATAAATAATTGCCAATTAGACTGTAAAATATACAATATAAAGTATATTTATTTAAGGCGATACTGTAACATAGCCTAAAAGTTGCTAAAACCGAAAGTTGTAATACATTTGGCTAAAAACGAAATAAATAATGTATAATTTATGGTTCAGTTTATTTGCCTTGCCAAAAAAAATTAATTAATTGTTCTTTGTTGCAATTTCAATTTGCGAAACTCTCCAAATGTGAATAATCATTCATGTCTGTCAATTAATAAATATATATTATGTGACGTAATACGATAATAAATCTTGTGGAAATGCAATTAATGTTTCGTGATAATTAAATCTTGCAATTTAATCACCAAAAATACGATTGAAATTTCTCCCGAAAATAATCATTGTTTATTTTGATTACAGAGGAATTAATTTGCTACCAAGGAGTGGCTACAACGAACAAGGGTGAGTCTATAAACACATTCCAACATATTCGTTTACACTTAAACCAAAATGTACTTAAACTTGGTTTCACAAATTTTGTAACCAGTTTTAAAACATAGTACTGTAAAATTACTCACAGATAACAAACGTATATTTTTAACCTTAACCTAATTTAACTAATGGATTGAACCACTCTGCTAATACATTTAACCTAAATTTAAGGGCAATTCCTTAAGGGCCCGAGTACAGATGTTAGCGAAACCCTCCTTAGTTTAATCTATAGTATATGAGGGTTCACGGTGTAATTGTCACCGCAGTATTGCGCTATCCTGCTATCCGTTGATGGTTTGGTGTGTTCTTCAGGTCGTTGTGAAAAGCTGTGGCCCGCCCATCGGCCATCAATGGCGGGTAGACCCGCGGCAGAAGCGGGCCATTTCGCTAACGCCCGGCGAATCATCACTTTATTATTGAATTCACATAAAATGCACAACTATTCAGTGATTTTAGACTTTTAAAATATTTACATTATAATTTCAAGTATTTTTAAAGTATTTTCGTAAAATATAAATATACACGTCTACTTAGTTTTTTATTTCTTAGTTAAATGAGACATATAAAATTATGATAGATTTATTAAAATAATTATGAAATATATATGTAAATATAAATTATAATATTTATAATGAGGTATTTTTTCTTTATAAAAATAATGAAATATTCATTTTTAGCTGAATATATAACACGTGCGCTTTTGTCTGCAACATATTCATACATTTCATACAAACGCGTTGTATGGTTCCATATTACATTAACAAATATAGTAATTGCTAGCTGCAAAATATATAGGTACAGTTTTATTTTATTTGTACACTGTTACAAACTGTAATAATGCCCTTTAATATTTATTACACAAAAGTAAACTTCAAAAACAAATATGTTTCAAATAAATTCCAGCATTATTCAAAATAAATTTTTATGAAAAATTAAAAAAGTATTTGGGTCGTAGGATTTTTTTTTCGCCCAATTGGTTTCCCATATTAAACCCCTAAGGTTCATATTTCGTGTGGCACCCAATGTATATTGCAATGGAGAACAATGTGGTGGTGCAATTAACATTATGGGATGGTCCAGTAAAGGGGAAAAAGGATAATAATGTCGTGGGAGCATTTGCGGCGTCATTAAATTAAATAGCAAGCATCTTAGGTTTAGTGGGTGATGTTTCAAAGTAAGTACGAGTCCCTGGTAGACATCGTGCATCCGCGCAAACCATGTAACGGTCAAACGGAATTACACATCAGTCTCCTGCGCTCGCTGTCTCGCACATGCAATAAAAACACAATCGTGCTCTCTGCGGCGGCGGCATCAGATCCATCATAAAACTTAGCATGGCAGACGGGCAACAACACTCTATAGTCAAGTGCATTGCGAATTTATTACTTCTCTTCGTCCTGCAAACAATCGTTTCTTATTTCATTTGGACAGAGACAAACTGCGCAAACTCCATACACAATATGGATAAAAGAAATCTCAGTTTTAATGATTCCTCGTGGATACACTTTACACATTACCGGGCAAATAAAATCTAATAACTTCAGTTTGTTTAAAACAATAATTAAAAGTTTGTCATCATTATTTCTTTTTTATAAAAATTATTAACGGAACAAAACTTTAAATTAAGCTTCCTTAACGAGTATTTTGTTAGATGGACAAGCAATTAAATAAACCAACTCAACTACAAGAACTGTTTCTAAATCCAATTAAGTTATATTATTTTTAAATTTCATTACGTAAATTCAATAAAAAAATGTTTTAGCAGCCTGGATTTTTCTGCGTGATTATTTAGCGTGAAATGCATTTGCCCGAACTCACTAGAGACTTGCTTCTACTGCCAAAGAGTTATTATGGGCACAAATGCAATTATGGCGCGGCAAAAGTTATTAAAATTATGTTCAACTTGTTTAGAGTCGTGTTTTTATGTGCGAACTTTTCGCTTTGCAAAAATGTATCAAAATCTAATTTATAATTAAGCATATATTGTCGGAAATAAACCACACTTTGTTTCATTAATTTAAATGTAAATTATTCAATTTAATTAATGTGGCTAATAGATTTTAAACAACCTATTTATTATACTAAATAGTGTTTATAGTGTGCATATATTTATATTTAAGGCAATAACATTTAGAATATATTTATTTAGGGCTGATTTCTTATCCTTCTTATTGAGCTGAAGATATAGGTGAACCTATGTTTATTTATTTAAATTCATTGCGATAGTGTAATAAAATCGTTGGCTTTCACAGGAAACGCAAATCTAGGCAAGATTTTATGTTTAACTTTTGAACGATTTTTCGATGATTTTCGTGTTCTTTTGGGCAAAATACGAAATTTCATTTGGCCGTTGAAACAGGCAGTAATCGTTTATGCTGTGGCAACAGAGGCGAGCCGAAAAAAGGTTTCTCCATTTAGAAGGCTGTAACTGGTGGGCCGGACAGTATTTTCAGTCGCACGAGTCTCATATCCGGCGTGTCGAACAGAAAGAACAAAGACTTGTTTATCGATGGCTGGTTATTTCGCGTTTGATGTAGGAAACAGAGCCATTGCGTTCTTTTGTGTAAATTGGGCCCCATCTACACACTACTTGCCATGCTTTTATTTGTTGCATACTCATTTCATTCTATGTCCTTTGTGGTCCGTACTAGTTGTAAATCTTTTGCATGTACATATATCCCTGGGTACAATGCCGTATTCATGTTGGCCAAGGATTTATTGGGATTCAAGAAATATATGCTCAGTTACAGATGTACTCGTATTTGCATATTTCAATAGGGGTTTAATTAGTATTATTTTCTAGTCCGTAAAAACCATGAACATGTACATGGAAATTGAATATGTGAAGAATTCTTTTTTTGATGTCCCAGGGCCCTATTGTTGACCTCATTCCCGTTAATAACCTTTTCCTTTCCACACATCTACATTAAAATTTAAACGAAAATTTATTGGATTTCCTTGAATGTTATTTTATAATATATATTAAAAATCCGTATAAAAAACTGATTTAGCTTAGTGCATAAAACTTTTGCTATAAAAGAAAATCAATTTCCTAAACTATGCCTCTCTTAAACTAGTAATAAATATGTAAACCGTGGAAAATCCCATTAGTTTTGTTGCGGTTAACTTTTCGACATTCCATATTTACTGAACAGAATAAAGGACCAAAATATTTAGGAATCTAGGCCAAATAGTTTTACTCATATGTATGAGAAATACTATAAGCCGACCGGGGTTATTTTGCGCCAATAAACCTTGTATGTTCTCGTCTTGTAATCCTTCCAGAACATCGTCTATGGGTGTGTGTGTGTGTGTCGTGTAGTGTCCGGTAGAGCAATACAGGTCAGCGAACTTCTACAACATTCTAAAGTGTACGAAACAGTGGTGACCTGCACTTATGAGTTGCCTATACTCGTCCCCCGTACATACCCCCGCAACCTACCCTTGTTTCACGGAAATTTAATATGGGATTTATTTCATACGATGTGCCGTGAATGCTAATGTTATTACTTATGATGTGGTGTTAGTTGAATGCCGTATAATATAATATAATTATTAACGAATGCATATTTATTATTCATATTATTATTATTCATATTCACGTGTTTGAAGATGATTTATATTGAGATATTGGTACTGGATTCGTTGATTTATGAAGAAAAACATTGTTAACAATGTACGATGCAAGACTAGCTATTTATCTAATTAAATAATATAATCACCGTTTTATGTGCGTGCGTATATGTGTTCAAGGCCAAATTAAAGCCGAATTTAAGTGCATAGTACACAGAGTTCGAATGATCAAAGTCACGTTTAATTGAGTCTAGTTTCAATAGATGCATTTAGTATATAATCACGTAGTATTTGTTTAACGTGTGTTAATAATATGTTAGCGTTAAATTGATAAACATTAGTGGAGGCCCTCAAAGGACAACCTGTATATGATACGGGAAACAGATATTTTTTTTAAGAATGAGATAAGAATTTAATTGTTAATAATATTAACGATACAACTATTTCAAAGAGGTGAGCATTGCAGTTATTTCGCAGTAGATTTGAATACTGTATTTTTATTTGGCAATATATATTATGTTACGCAGAGCAGATATGAAAATTGACTTCTCAATAGGTCCTGTGATTGAATGGACTCTAGAGTGTTCGATGTTACGCGTAAGAAATATCATTTGAGCATATTTCAATTTACATTGAAAATATGTTTTCGTTTTTTTTTTCTCAATTCAATTTCATATCATTTTAATATACAAAATATTATGAAAAATACACAATCAATCTGCACAATATTGGATTTAACTTTCACAGCATTTTTTTTTTTAATATCCATTGAAAATATTTACGAATATTGTTTAACATTTTAAAATCAATTTTTGCCTAAAAATGAATTTCATTAAAAAATAAATAACACTTCAAGTTCTATTTTCATTACAAAATAAAGTTTCTTTCTCACTCAAACGTGAATAATTCAAGTTAAAGTTTAAATTCTTTAATTAAATGTCGCTTACATTTAGGCGTAACTCAACAAAATTAACACGTTAAAAAAAATTGTTTTAAATATGTTTGCTTAATAATTAGAATTTCAATTACAAGTGGTGCAAGCGTTAATACATCTAGCTCACACACAGACGTAATCTGAAACGGTTGTATTCATTAAAATCTAGAAATTAAGTTTTGTTTTGTTTGCATTCTCGTTATACGAAAGGAATAATATTAAATTAAAATAAATTAAAGACAAATATTTATGTTTGTACAATCAATTAATAATAGTATTTATTAATAATTGGAACCCAGGTCAGGCAATATCATTCTTATTTTATTGACAATATATTCTGTGTATATTTTCATAGTTTTGATCAGTCAGCGTAATAAAATGCATGATTTGAATGTGCAAAAATTGACGGCCATATAGTCGCATACCTTTAATTAATATTGATGTGAAATTGTAAGCAAATAATAGGGGTGACACGGCTGCAAAAATAAAAAAATTCCACGTTCATTTGCGCTTAAATTGCTGGAGCCGTCGAAGTACCAATCAGTTGACTAAACGAATCAGAGAGCCAGAAAAATAATACATATAGAAAATATAAACGATTTTGCATGAATTATAACGTGAAGTATTATTGAAATATTCATCAATTTTTGAGTTCCTTTGATGTACACATTTTTTACATTTTTACTAAAAAGTAATATGTCAAATGTTACCAAATTTCAATTTTTTTATTTTGTTGTTTATTGTTGGGGCAATAGTGATATATATTCGATGATTAGAATTTAAGTATATAGATATAACAACGCAGCGGGAATCAGTGTTGAAAGATGTTGGTAATTCAGTATTGTTGCGATCAATTTGTTCGTGTGGCCAGGGAACCCTATTTGCTGTCTCCAAATAGTTTGTGTGTTGAGGCAATTTCACTCGTTTGGAATCACTATTGATTCGAGTCAGTCAACGTGAAACTTTTGTTGAAAACTACAACTTTAACACCCTGGCTGCCCGCTCACAAATACATGCATATCAAATGGTCACATTCTCCAATGCTTTACATTATATCACACACGTCAACCAGTCAAAACTTTGACAATTTCCAGCAAAGAGTGTGGAATGAATATATGCGAACTTATCGACAAAACGTTCACTAATAATTAATTAATAAACGCAATAATGAACGAGTTTCCGCTTGTAATAAAGTTAATTACACTTTATTTTAATGTAGAATTACAATGTTAGCAAAACTTGTGTTTTTGAATGTACTGTGCGGTTATAATTCTGAGATGTGGACAGATCCGTAATTATATTTGTAATTAAAATTTTAGCTAGATTACAAATGGGGTTTCACAACACATTAATTTTGTATTTCGCTGTGATTTATTTTGCAAAACGTATTAATCATAACAGATATATGTATTGCTAAAATATCTCATATATTTTAGGTAATTACCCTAATCATAATTTAATAGGAATTAGTTTAAATATAATTAAAATTAATTTTATATATTTTCACACTATTAACATTCCTATACGTACTAAAGAAAATATTGTAACCAAAGTAACGTATAAACAAAGTGTTCTACACATTTATTTATTTAAGTGTTTTAAAATGGTATAAACGGAAAAACATTGAGACGATCTAAAACATTGGTGGACCATTTAATTCTGAAAGTAATTTAACAGAAATGACAGCAATTTATAAATTCGTCACGTAATTCATTTACACATAAATTACTGCTGTAATATTTACCCTACTTTAACATTCGTCCGTCGACAGATATGTGAATTTTCTGATACGTTTTTGGAATAATTTAACCGCATATGTTTGTTTTTGTATCGCCTAAAACACATAATTAAATGAAACCTCTATAAAGTGGTGGACCAAATGAAATAGTTGTACTTTGCCTAAAGCATAGGGTTCAATAATTGCTTGTGTAACTAGTTTAGCGTCGTGTGACACTAATTCAGAATATTCTAAGCGCATTGTTTACTTGCCGTATAGATGTGTGTATGTGTGTATTCAGGACATGTAACGCAATACCTCAAATCTGGTTGAATTTGCATTTAATTATACGTAGATTGACCCTAATCTCCGTAAGATATCACCAAACACTCTCTGCAATTAGGAAGGGCATATTGCATGGTTTACAAAGGCTAATTACATTAATAATAATTTTGTATTTAAAATATATATATATATATATATATATATATATATATATATATATATATATATATATATATATATATATATTATACATTTAAAATTGTATTAAAATATTTATACATAATTACGTTAATGTAATAGAATTATAACGAAAATTCAGGACCGTTGTACACTAACACGTATTATGGAAAAACGAAAAGTGTACAACTGATAAGTAGTAAAACGGATGGCGTAAACATTTTCCCATTTCCCCCAGAGGAAATCACGAGGATACTAGAAAGAAAATCTTATTCGTATCTGAGGAACTTTACGGGCGCATATAAATATTCCCTTCACTACAACTAATAAAATCAACAAATATATAACACAGAATCAAATTTTTCAAACTTTATATATACATATCTAGATACATGTCCATTTTTATGGTTACACATGTTTTGAAAAACTACTTTTGTTTTTCTATAATCGAAGAATATGTAAAAGAAATCTTATCGTATTTGGCAAATTATAAAATAGACCCAAGATTATTGTATAGGTCATTCACCATGTCCATCTTATGTCCATCAAATTATAAAATAGACCCAAGATTATTGTATCGGTCATTCACCATGTCCATCTTACGGTACTGATATGGTGTTCATATCTGAATGTGTGTTTGTACTAAATATAAAACCTAAAAGTGATACAGCTTTAAATATTCGACCATAAACATATAAATAATTTCTTTCTCTTTACAAAAACTAGCTTTGTCATATTATGTGTCAGATGTCTTAAACAATGTGTCCACCCTTGGTTATGTGTGTCTGTAAGCCTTGGGTTATACGTGCAAAGTCCGAACTGTCATTCCAACTATCCTGATATTGACACATGAGATGTGAGAAAACAAAGACTTGTAGGTAGCTAAAAAAATTGAAAATATAATATTTCTGGAGTGTGTTGAAGAAAGGGACAGGAGGGGGGGGGGGGGGGGTGTTATTGTAACACCAAACGCCAACATGTTGTCAGAAAAGATTTACGTGATCTGCCTGGATATTACCGTGGGCATGCTTGGGGAATTAAATTTTATTATTCCAACATTTTTATTAAAAGACTCGCATTTTTTATTCTGTTTTTGTGATACCAAAGTTTTTATATCATAAATAGTTTACGATTGTTTCGAACTATTAAAACACGTCCTGTCTCTAAAGGATAATAAAAATATATATATTACCAGTTTATGTCTATATTTAAATTAAACAAATATTAAAGCAAGCACTACTGCCTCCAGTTGCAAGGATGTGTCACATTTGACATCCGATATGTGTAGCGAAATGTAAACAGTAAACTTTACATACTTAAAATATGAAACTATATAACATTATGTTGTTCAAAAGTAACTTTGTATGAGAAACCTTGTTAAAAGTTTTTGTCGCCAAAGAGTCAAACGCAGTAACTTTTTCACCATCCAAACTTGCAAGATATGAGAATGCTTAAGGCCGTAAGGGAGACAATGCAAACGCTCATTCAATATTCATCTATTCATAAATAATTGCACAAACTTGTATAATCATCGAATGACATTTACGAGGCACTCCAAGTGGGGCAAAACTTGCTGGCCCGATTGCCGCAAGAGCGTACACAAATTATTGAAAACAATTACATTTAAAATTGATTTGAAACGAAGTTTCAGTTAAATCTGTTAGGGGATCGATGCTGTTTTACCCCGTTTACGTACAGCGAACATTTAAACAATCTAATCACACGATACAACGAAAATTAACATATATATATATATATATATATATATATATATATATATATATATATATATATATATATATATATATATATATTAAATAAAAATATTACGCATTTAAATATATACAAATTTTGGTGGAGGTATTATTTTTATTTTGTTTATATATATGTAGTTTATTAATGTTTTTTAAATATGTATATTTATTCATTATCTTATATGGATAACTAATATTTAATTCAGTTATTATTAGAAAATCAATCACGTAATTTCAATAGTTTAATAATTTTTTCTTACGAAAAATATATTACTATACGAATAGTATTTAACAATTCTGGCATTAGCATTTATTCGTGTATTTTCTGTCAGCTGTAAAATTAAGGGGAAAACATTGAAAATATTGTTCATACATTTTCCCCCTTTTATTAACTTTTACAGGTACATATACTTTGCAATTTTTGTAAATAGGTGTTTATTTTTCTAATAATAACCGAATAAAATTTTATTTATCCATATATATGAAATAAATATTGTTTTACGATAAAATGTTTAAAATAAGATATTTTACTCATGTACTAAGAACTTTCCTATATATTTTCTGCGAAATAGCTATCATATGATACTTTATGAAAAGTTTTATAGTATCGACCAAAATAATTATAGTTTATTGTTGAACAATATTGTGATTTACTGATCGTTATTTTTGATAAATGTAGTCCTTAAAACTTTTTTGTAGTACCGTACACAATCTTGTTGGGAAATTGTGCTTTTATATATATATATATATATATATATATATATATATATATATATATATATATATATATATATATATATATATATATATATTTATCTCTGGTAATGAATAAAATTACTATTGTGGTTTAAACTTTTCCAATTTTCATCAAGGTAATGGTAGATAAATCCGCGCAACACTTTTTATGTTAACCTAATTGTTTTTATAACTTATACTTCTTATTTCGTAGATTACAGTAAATAAGAAAATAAAATCGCTAGTATTTTTAGTGCAACATCAAGAAATACGAAACGTTGTGTAATTAGCACTAAATGTGATAGTTCAAGAACGGTTTAACGAGTGTAATCATTGCTTAGATAGTTCAATCCGCGTTGGTGATGGCTTGTCCGTAATCTGGTCCTGTTTTGTGTGTCATACGCGCGTGATATTTGTTACAAACTCAATTTGCTTGCTAACAAATCCAATTTAGGACAAGAATGAAAGTTCAGAGTTACCTTAGCAAGATGCAGAAGCATAACGATGCGATAATTTGCAATTTCAAAGGATATTCCTGCTAAGAAACAACAGCAGGGCTAAGGGTTAAGTGAGTCCCTTCGTCATTAGACACCGAAACATTAACACTTCTAGGCGCGCGCAATTAGTAACCTGAATAATCTACATTCAGTACTTATTAATCGCTATACACGAAGTGTCGTATATATTAACTTTACAATTATATTCGTAGTTCAATTGAATTTCTGTCAGCCCTTTAAGCTACAAGATTATTCATTTGACAAATTATATATGCGAAATAGATCTCGCTCTATAATTATGTTTGATCTTATAATATTAGGGGATTATCTATCTTGGAGGCTCTATATTTTTAGAAGTAACCTTAAACGAGCTATGAATGTGCATCAGTATATTCAGGTAGACATTTTGAAAAATATAATCACATTTTCTAGAGTGCGAAAGTATGTACTCGTAAGCTGGAATTACTCTTTAGTTTCGTATTTTCTTTTGCAACAAATTGCAATCACGTGCGGTGCATTTTGCAGAATTTATTTCTATGACGTGTCATAAAATTTAGAACCTAAACAAAAAATCAACTAATCGAAGATCATGCGACAAATATTACGCTACGGAATGAAAGAAAAAAGGAATAAGGAAAATTTGAGAGTTTGTCATAAATTCCAAAGGATTTTAGATTGAAAATTGCAACGGATAAAGTGTGAGCGATAAACCTGTACGTGGGACTTGAATTGGATTTTTAAAATATAAAGCTCGTTCTACACTAACTGTGCTAGAAGATCTTGAATCTTAAATATTATATATATATATATATTAATCCTTGTAAAGGAAAAGATTTATAATTCGGTAAGTGTTATAGAAATTATATTTAGTTATCATACTAAGAAATGAATAGGGTTGATTTTTCGTAGACTTGTAATCAGATTAGGCAAACAAAGTACGCCAGTGAGATTTAGTGTTGCACTAGGTACAAGTGGGAGTTTAACTTGGTAGTTAGCTTGTTCAAAGTTTCTGACATGGCCGGTAGAAATGCAGTGAGAACGTCCTATTTTCAAGGAGGTCCCGGTGATTGATTGCATTGTTACACTGGCTAGATTTACTCGCTGTCTTTGTCTTTGAACTTAGTTTGCGTCGTATACAGATGTTGGCCATTGGCACCGGCACCGGCATCACTTCGGACGCCGTCCTTTTTATGCATCATATGCATTTACAAACAAATTGCAACCGGAAGTCACAACTGGAATAGCAATCAACCATCTACGGCTTGGCACCACTCCAAACACATCGAAATATTTGAACGTCGCTCCGATCATTTGTTCAGTTGATTGAATAATAATTATAAGACAGTAAGAAATTAAAAATAAAGAGTTGGCAGTCATGAAAATGAATCGCACCTGCAGAGGACGTCCGTCAAAAGTTTAACAACAATGTCATAAAACGAAACAGTCCCTGCGGACTCATCCCGTGGCTGTAGGCCAATGAAACTTTTACTTTTGCCGGCAGATTTTATTTTTTTATTGTACCCAGACTGACAATGTTGCAAACCGGTTCGCACGCACCGAAAAGCCCAACCAATTATTTTCTTTCTCTCAGTTTCACAATAATAACTCTGACTGCAAAATCATAATTATCTTGACTTTAAGATCATAATTACAATATAAAAGGCAACATTATATTAAGCTGTCTAAAGCAGAGGTATTCAAACTTTGCATCTGAAGTAGACGAGTACAAATTTCAGTTCCTATGGTAACCAATGGGAATATGATCGAATTACTGTTTGGCCGTAAATGGCAGAAGTTAGTTGCGAGTAAACAAGCATTGTAGCTCATATTATTATCTTATAGTTTGTATTTGGGAAAGTTTAATACCGAAACACAGATGGAAGTTGTTGCTAACTTGCACACAAACAGCACTTACGATATTAACTTACAGACATATTAGCTGTATGTAAGCTATTTAATTAAATGGAATCGTAAAATCAAACAACAATATTTAACTCCACTTTGGCATGAAATATTACTACAATCCCAAATATTATTTTCATCTTCCCTATAAATAATAAATTCGTATTCTTGAAGAAAAACAAGTTATTTCTCAAACTTTTTACCATCTTGGACAAAGTCTAAAGGAAAGTATTCTAATCATGACAAATTTCCAACGGTATACACAGTTTGGCAAACTCTGAATGACAGAGAAAACTGCTCAAATTTTTGAGAACTATATATAACCGGATATAAATCCATAATATTTGGAAATAAAGAAAATGTAATTCAATTATTAAGACTGTGTAGAAATATTTAACTAATTAATGGCTAAAATACATCTTATAATTAATTTTGTTTGCAATTCTATCTATACCAGTGTTTAAACACGTCTTTGTATCCGTATACAATACGAAATAATTTGCGAGCCTTTTCATATCCGCTTACATAATTATCTGAACTTCGTTCAGATCAATTCCTTTTAATTAATTCTTGCCGTGTTGATTGATGAATGACTAAGCTCCGATCGCGCTCCTGCTTCTGCGGTTTCACGATTACTGCTACCAGGTTACCAGTTCGTGGTTTGTTAGTTTGTATTCGGCGCCGCTTAACCTCAGTTTAATTAATTGTTGATGTGGCGTTACAAATTAAAAATGTAACCGGAATAGATAAATAACTAAGTAAACAAGGCAGTAAAAGTAAAATAAGCCAGTGAAAAAAGTTAAAATTAGGTCAACCTGAGTTGGGGATGATAATAATAATACAATAAAAGTAAACTGATAACCGCACTGATTGAGTTTACAAACATTTATATAAATGCAATGGCAAAAATTTAATCTTGGTAAAACAAAATGCACGTGTGTTTCGGTATGCACACGCATTTCAATTCGATGTGAGTGGTTTGCACAAAGCTTGTTGTAAACGCGCGAACCCGACAAATGAGATTACACGAGTTACGAATTTTCGGCTTGTCATGTTAGCTATAGTGATTTTATTTCATAGTTGGCAACAATTGTACCTGTGTCGAAAACTAATCTTGTATTATTTATAAGTACAGGTGGAATTCCACACAGCTTTCTTCGACGAAGCCTTAAAGGAACTGTGTGTATGTCTGTGAACGCAATACAAAAGTAAAAGTTGATGAAATTATGAAACTATAATTTTTTTTAAAGTATTCACTGTTCCCTGAATCAAATTTAACTATTTTCAGAATGTCGTCTGTGTCTTTGTGATAAAATATATTTACAATATTTAATTTAACAAATAACAAATACTGTTCCTGTACGTACAAAGGGAGAGTAAGTAATTTAAAATATCTTGTAAAATTTGAAAATCTTGTATTATTAAATTACCAAAATGTTCTCCGCAAAGCCAAGAGCCACCTAAAATTTTAATATAGTTTACCTGTTCTTCTTTCGTGTAAATCTTTCATTAAAAATTAAAGTGTGGTTTTCATCTTTGTTTGTGTCCCGTCCCGACTGAGTTTAAAATTAACAAGTGCTTAATTAAAAATGGTAATACATTTTTGTTTTCGTAAATTTTTCGGATATACTAATAACGACATCACTAAATGCCTTAATAAGAATTAATGCGCCAAATTTCATTAAATATCTCAACATAAAATTAAAATTAAAATATCAAAGTTTTAAGAGTTTTGACTTTTTATAAAAAAAAAAAAATGTGTACAGTAAAATAAAAATAACTAAAACATTTACAGAGTTGAAAGGAATAAAATTATGATCTTATGAATAAGGATCATTTTCTTCTCTTATTGATGGGAAAGGCGACTTTTACGTAGTCTTTTAATCATGAAAAATATATTACTGTGGAATATTGTTTTTCTTTTTACAGTTTTCTATAGGATATAAATATATCATGTACGTATTAGAAGTTCGAGTGCAGGCCACTCCCTTTTCTCTAATAAATATGTTCATGTTGAAGAATATTGACTTTGGTAAACACGAAAGCAATTTTGCCTTGTCAAAATACATAGATTTATAGAGCATTCTTGCATTTCTATTTTCTATAATCTCACGAAATAACATTTTTCTATATTCAACATCAGATCTTTTAAAATTCGCATATTGAAATTGAAAAATACACACATATACATATATATATATATATATGTATATATATATATACTTTTTGGTGATTTCAATTTGAACATTTATATTAGCGAAATGTAATGCAAATAAGAATATATTATATGGTTCCACCTTTCGAATGAAATTTGCATTTAAAGTGATACCTTCAATGTAAGTATATGTGAATTATATTTCTCCCGTATTTCATGTATTGTTTACGTTGGCTTATTTCACCTTACTTGAGAGTATAATTTGAACAGACATTTTGCTAGATACAATATTCTTGCAAATTTAAACCTCGCAAAAATCATTTAATCAATATTTTCTCAAAGGAATTTTAAATATTCTTGAAAATTGTAAAATATTATTAAATATTTAACATCTTAAAAATGTCATGGATATATAATGTAAAAATGTTTGGCAGGCGTAAACCGATATTGGAATAAGATCATATTTCAACAATACAATTTGCATATGGGTCGTTCACACACCTTATAGATGCCAGCGCGCAAGATTGATTAGTTAAAATGTGATACATAAAAAACAGTATAAGAAGACACTAAATTTAGTGATCAAGATTTATTGTACCACCGAAATTCCAGCTACTTTTTTCAGGGGAGGAAAGCGAACGGGAGAAAAAGTCGCAAATAGATTAGTAGTGTCTGACAGAGCCGTTGTGGCGCGACGTGACACGTTTCCAATAAAACGTAATTACTCAGACGTTTTTGTTGTATTACTTACTTTGCTTTAATAATTTATATAAATATGTCTTTGATGTTCAAACGTGTAAACATCGACGGCATAATAATTATACTAATTAAAAGCAAATTGATTGGAAAAACAGACGAACGGGGGACAAAAGCGTGAATATTGAAATACGTCAAACGCAACGCGAGACCAATTAAAAATTCTTCAGTGCATACAGCGTCATTCAAGTTTACGGAAGGTTGTAAAATATTAATTAATGCAAAAATAAAAAAAATAAAAAACTCCGTTTATGTGAGCATGAAATAAAACATATATTTAGCTATAATAGTGTCGTATATGTACACATTTCCAATAAAGGTATTTGCATATCTAGTTAGCGTGACTCATTGATCTGAATTGCAAATTCTATAAACTTAAATTGGTTGAGATTTGAACAAAGCCACCATACGAGGAATTTGCCATCAATACAAATTGCTATAGGATTAATCATAATAATATTGATTGATTATTATTAATGTTATATGCTATTACCAACTATTACCATATCACAAATTTGTTGCTACGTAAACGGTCTTTAGGTAAACTCTATAAAATTAAATATTGGCTTTTTAGGCAGCCATTATAAAATATTTCGTGAAATATTAAACTCAATAAAATATTAAACGAGAGATTAACAAGTAATGCTGACAATATTTTATTAAAATTAATGATTCTAAATTATTATAGCCATTTAGCCCCAAATTAAAAAATATTTAAACTCATTATTATTATTTTTAATTATTTTTATAGCCCTGCGGTCCACAATAAAAAGATAAATTATCTAAAATGTATTTGTGGAATATATTGCAATTAAAACAATTTTTTTAGGGGTATTATTAAATAGGGTTTTAAATTTTGGGACCCTGGGTAACTGTGGAATCAAATATACATGTTAAAGACCGATTTGTTTAGCTGTAATTTACACTGCTTCAACATTTGTCAATTTCTGTATTTGAGTTGTAAATGTAGTAAGCTTCAGCGAGTGAGTGAGTAATGGAAAACAACAAGCATCGTATGGAAATTGTCCGTTCAGTGTTAACAGTGTTTATACACGAGGATTCGTGTCGTATACAACAACGCATTGCATTGGTTTGTATTGCTTTTCAAAACAGAAGCAGCAAATAGAACGTGACAGTTACACGCGGATCAATCTTGATAACAAATATATAAATCATCCATATATTAGTATTTGTCTATGTCACACGCTAACTGACAGCTAACCTCAGTTTACATAGTATGTACATTTGTGCGAGCTGAAAGCATTAGTGTACATATACTTGTTTATTCATTTAGAAAATTTGCACTAACGTGTAGAGCTAGCCAATTAGTAATCAGTGTCTTGCTCTTGATTTTTTAAATGAGTCTTGTCTCGAGGGTCAAGACGAGACTAAGCTAAGGTGTTGTTGCGAAGCTCTAGTAATCGCGATTTAAAATAATAAACATTACTTACGTTTACGTATTAATTGGGGAAATGTGTCCAAACATTTTTACTCGTATGTTTATGAGATTAGGTATTTGTTCGTAACAATAGTTGATTTATAATTCAAAAGCATTTTTTTTTTCATCCTTGGAGAATTAAATATAAACTAAATTCTTTATGAAGAAATCTTTGTTGTATTTCTTAAGTCAGGGCAGACTATAAAATAGTACAATCACCATTGGATATGCAAGTAGTTAAATAATTTATGCAACCCCAGAGACGCTGTCGCCGCCGAGAAACTTCTAAGGAGTGCGAAAAGCAGAGTTATTGTCAAAAGGAAAAATCATAATTTTAAATTACTCCAACCGTAAAATCCTTTTTTCTCCGATTAAATATAAATCTAGCCGTTATTTAGTGAATATTTATATCGTTTTTCCTCAGTATTTATTATAACATAACAAAATTAATCGTTTCCTAAGTCAATGTAGATTATTTTAGCCATTTTCTTATAATTGACCATATAATTTTGAGAATTAAATTAATAAAGGCGTAATACAGATAATATTGAATTTATGGTTAAAATGTTTGTTCGTATAGTAATCGCAGTGTGAATGGATATAAGATTGGAATGTGACCAACGTATGACACAGTGCAAAATTCTTTTTATTTTGTGACACCACACAGAAGCCATTTGTTAGTACGGGAAGAACGGTAAAATGTGAGGTGTTAGGGAATTACTAGCACGTGTAGATACAGTGTAAACCTATCCGGTGTTCCGTGTCCGTGGCATCTTCTTTTTATTGCAGCGAAAAGATAAAAGGAAAACGGATATGCGGTGTTATGCTTTCTTTTGTAGTCGGTCAAGTGGACCAGACACATTTCATTCGAAAAGTTAATTCGTTCTGACATCTCACGTGCACGACCTCCAGCTGTCTAAACACGATCTCACAAGGGCCAATCTTTATTAAACATTAAAAGAATATTAAATTATTTTCTTTCAAAAATATGATTCTCGTTCTTTAAATATCCTTCAATTATTATATTATAATTGAATTGTGTGAATAAGAATACAGGGATACACGAATGTAATAAAGACACAGGGCCCCTAAAAAAAAGTCGTAAAAATTGTAAACTTGATAATAATAAAACCGAATAATACAGTATATATAGTAAAAGCACATATAGCCTTTTGTTCGAGGAGGATTTCGCAATAGTTTCATGTTATAAAATTTGCATACGTATGTATAGAATGATAGCAACGCCACAATTCACTCGGTCGGTCGTTCAGTGTAGCGTTTAAACGCGGTAATTGCTACCGTTTTAAAAGGTTAGCATATTTAGCGCAACTAGATTTTATATAAACGGTAATTGGTATTTCTCAATTGTATTCATTTGTATAAACCCGCTCATTATCATTAGGATTACTACTATCTGATACATAAACCTGCAGCATATAAATGAACCGCGTAGACTTGGTCATTAGAATTTTTAAAATAAATCCTATTTTGGCTAAATTTTAATCTGACGCCAAAGTTAACAGTTTTTGTGTAAAAAAGGCTGTTAGTGATAGTGTAGTCATAAATTCAGGTCTGTCGTTTTAATCGGCTTGAATGCTTATTTTCTTGTTCGGTACAGATGCATCAATTAGGTATTCGATTGCATAGTACGAACGTTACACGAGCGACGGTGGAGCTTCCGGTTTGTATACATGTACCAGTGTGATTTATATGCGACTCCGTGAGTGCCTGATCGCTTAACCTTTGTGATATACGAGCTGGTGCCATTGTGGGAACAGCTTACTTGAAACATGTAAAAATTGCCTGATTTTCGAAATCATTTAGCCGGTAATGCAGAACGCCACCGGACGTTGGAACCGAGCCAGTTGCATCTTGTTAATCTTCAAATTAATATGTTAATACATGTTTCACAAAAATACTTTTTCATTTCATTATGATTAATTTAATTAAACTTAAATATAAACACATACATCTGAGTGTTTATTTATAAATAATAGTGTTAATTCGTGCTCAATTAATCGTTGTGCGAATGTACAAGAAAAACATGGCTGACTCGGTGCAATGAAAAGGTACCTGGCGGAATTACCAGTAATTAAACGTAATGAAATCCTAGCAGGTGCAAATTAATTCAAAATGCATACATTTAGTGAACTATTCCACTGTGTGTTCCATTATATATCGTGAATAACTACAACAAAAATAAATTGATCGCAAAATGGACCAACTGCATTATTCAATAGAGTCTTGATCGCTATTGCATCCTCGAATAACATATTAAACTATTGAACGTTTTGCGGTAAACTGAATTTATCGTTTCTATTTCGAAATACCTCTAATGCACCATTCAGAATTTATATAGCATTTTAACAGTTTAATTTAACTATTAATTGCCATCACATAATATAAATTGGTTCTCAAATACCTTATTATAACTATAGAATAGCTTACACTGCACAAATAATAAATCTTTATTATAGATTATTTTTATCTTTTCTTGATTTACATTTTGCTGATTTCGCAATTGAACGAATTTAAAATTAGATTTGCTCGAAAAGAAAATATATGTACTGTTTAGTTCGTTATTCAGTCGCTAGAGTATCTCGATAAATTACGTTATAGCGAGAGATGCTTCTACAGCTAAGTCATTGATGGGCCTATTCAGAACTCAGTTCTTGGCGTTTTTAAAGGATTTGGTATTCCATTAGAAGTGATTTTTGCACCTACAATAAGTGTTAAATTGTGGTGGTTACAAGTAGTGTGTATTATTCATACACGGCCTGAATGTGGCTAATATACAGATATTATAATTGTTCGTCCCATTTCAGTTAAGATTAATTTCAATTTCGTTTGAATAAAACATTTTTGCGTCCAGACCACTTTAATTTAAATATAAATTGGTGTGTCCTGGCCTTAAAGACTCCACTCACTCTTCTTTAATATAATATCAACGAAATGTCCATGTACTTCTCATTTTGGTGTGGCAACACTGGCAATGGCGGTAGCATTTTAATACTGACAAAAGAGCTCCATTCTTCAACTCTAATATACAATTCAAGCAAGTTATCACAGTTTTGAATTGCTTAAATGTTTTTTATTAATCGTAGCACTTTTCTCGCACATTTCCTAAAGAAACATTTCAAGCAAAAGTTGTGCAAAATATTCATATGTTTCATTATGTATATTACTATTTTTGCCATAAGTGCAGCCGTTTTAGCGATATTGGAGAAAGAAAAAAAAATGCATAGAGTAATCAGGAGGTGCTCATCTAGACTATATACAAGTCTTCAGTGTAATGTTTTACAATTTTACATTCGACAGTTTTTGACTCTAGAGTGTTCACAGACACACAAACGTTATTTCGGGAATAAAAAAGTAATTAATTGTCAAATTTTAATGGATATAACCGGTTAGATCCTCTAAATACGATTTAACTGTTTTCCCAATAATGTTTGTCTGTGTAAATCGTATTATTTAAAACAACTAAAGCTCTGAGTAGCGAAATTTCGCTTTAAAGCCAATGTTTGCGAAAAGCTGATTAGATTTTGACAGTGATTGCATTGATGGAAGAGAATCATTACGATTGTCGTATATTTGGTAAATCCCGTTTACGGAAAATTGTCTCCCTATTTCCATTAAAAAGTTTACCATTTGTAAGAAAATATATTTTAAATATTTGCTGTTTGAAGTCTTCTGGAGCAGTTTGCTGAACCATTAATTAAAGAATAATATTAATGCAGCTAATTTGGAGCCATTTTTATCTCCGTAAAAATTAAACAAGCATCAGCTATCGTGGTGTCGAAAACGTGGTGATTTACTGGCAGGCCTCGTTCGTGCGTTATCGCACGACTGGCGCGCCACTGTCGGAGATATTGGCTAAAATCTGAAGTAGGTTTACGCACGGTTTAACCTTAATATTGCGCTGAACAACCACTACGGCCAGCACTACCGCAGAAATTGCTACTTACTCACTATATATATATAGACGTACACTTTGCACGAATTCAAATTTGTTTAATCTTTTGAATGTGGCTTCGCGTTATGGTAATCTTACGCCAGTTACATTAAACCCTGACGAGTACTGCCAACCATCTAAAACTTACCGATTTTTCACTATTTATAACTAAATTTACTTGTAATCATTCACAAGGTTTTAAGAAGTTAAGAATCTGGATTTTTTTTAACTATTTAAATACTGACTACTTTAAATGAATAATATATTTAATATATACAACTGGAGTGGCCTTTACTCAACATATCTTTATAGTATCTGTATTTATAAGAAATTAGCTTTCATACTTCAACACACACATTTCGAAGTCTTCTCAAAAATAAGTCTATAATTTGTACAAAAAAATTCAAATCGTGTATTTAGGTTAAAATTGCGTGTCCCAAATTTTCCATGAATTCACAGCATTTTCCACATCGTTGAACGTAAAATCTTTTATAATCAAATAACCATTCCATATATTAAATGTGTCTTTGCGTATTTTTTCGTCAAGGTGGACCTAAAATTTAAATTAAATCTGCCAAGTACTCTTCATTACCGATGAGAACGTTGTTCATAGAATTCGATTAAAATACTTTTGAATCCGCATTAGATCGAGTGCGAATGCTAATGATTAAACTTTACGATATTCGTTGTTTAATTCGAAAATTAATTACAAAAAAATGTGTATCAGTGTGTAGATAATGAATAATTTCAACAATATAAAGTTTTGAACACCAAACCATCTATGTTTACAGTAAACTGAGCAGTTGTTTTCCATAGAAAGGGCATTAGGTACGCTAGAATAAACGCGAATCCTTTATGGCGCCTACACAATCAAGTTACAAATGTTACAAAATAAATATAATTATTATTTAATGCTACACAACAACTATTCACTACATAAATGGAGTACTATGTTTTTGTTACGCAATTTGTCTTTGTCTGCAACATTTACACTCAAATAAACATGTCTCTCGTGAAATATGTTCATGGTTTTAGTTATAATACTAATTATTTTTATGCTTATACTAATTTCTTTTATACGTATAAGAAAATAAGTATGTCGAAATATATTTATATTTTTATAGATAAGAAATGTTTTTGTGAGGTGTCGTATTCATCACAAATAAACTGATGACACGAAGAACGTGCTTTTCCGTAACATAAAAATAGCGGTAAAATATATCCCGCGCACATAAGATTATGCTTGAAAAATAAAAAGTTCTCCGACTTTTATCGTCACAGCTATTTTATCTGATTCCATTTTTGCATTTGAATAGATTTGAAAGTTTAGAAATATACTAGCAATACTGTTATCTCTTTTATAATGCGATAACTGCATAGTTTTGAACACCAAAGTATGTCTGTATATTGATTCATGGTTATTACATAATAAAAATCTCCAGTACTCCATTTACTGGACTTTATTATATGTATATTAGACAAATATTCCTATTCCTTTTAATGGAATATTTATATTATCCATTTACGGTAACAATATGGTTGTATTTTTTGTTTTAAATATTGATATTCGTTGATTTGAAACAACAACTATGGATATTATATACAATTTTACTAAATTCAAAGGCCGTAAATGACGTGTTTTGATTAGAAAATGAATTGGTTCGTAAATCGGGTCCACGCCAGTTGATGCTCAATGTGTTAAATGAAGCATTTTAATTATTTAGTTTTGAAAATATTCGTTTTTATGGATAAAATATTAGTTATTTGTAAATATATGGATAGATATTCGTAACTATAAGAACCAAGATATAGAAGACTTTAAATTTTTAACAAATATGTCTGCGTTACTTTAGTAGGATTTCCTTTGAAGTCCTTTGTATAAGAATCCACGTATAAATAGATTATTTACCGAAGTATAACAATATATGTTGAAGGGGAAAGACTGGTGAATAATCTGACACTGTTAAAATTGTTCAAATAAACATATCCATTTTATTTGGCTGACGGAATTTTATACGAATTTGTGCAAATAAAGTTTCAACGAGAACTTCGTACGTATTCAAATACTCATTCGAATTTTATTTGCGGAACATTTTTATATCTACTTTTAAACTTTATAATCATATATAAGTTCAAAGTTTAATTTTAATTACAATCTTTAATAAGGACGCTCTAAATATACAATTGCAGCAATCTCTCAATTATTAATTAACAATTTCGCAAAATTATTTCGTAAATGTACATTTTCCGGGTACAAATATTGGTTTTATCCTGTTTTCAAACGAAACAAAAGGTAAACAGTGGCCAAAAAACTGTCAACAACGGGTGTCGTGCCGAGAATAAATTTGCGTGTATATCGAACCAAAATTTATATATATATATTTATCGAGTTTTCAGTATATTTTGGTCTACGGGTGCACTATACGTTAATTTTCAAGTTTTAGTGTAACAGTGTGCACTATACGCGTTATACTGTAATGTAAATGAATGTAACACGTTATAGTCCATTATCATTATTACTATACGGTGCAGTCTCGCCAAAATGTTAGTTTAATTCTCGTTACGGAAATGTTTATGAATCATAAATTGAGAGGTTAAGTTAAACTTACGTATTTTCCGTACTAGAGCGTTTAGAAAATACAATTTACAAAGAAAAATATACTATTTTGTTATTAATATATTTTAAAGCACAATCATAATTTTTCCTCAATTGCGTTTTCATTTATTTGCCGTGTTTGTAGCAACAATTTGGCAAAATACCAAACTATTTTATGCATATATTTTATATAAAATTCAATAAAAATAGTCTATTGAAATAAACGTTATTGCTTTAAGAAAAAATTCAATAAAGTTATATTTAATAACTTATATGTATCAGATAATAATAATATATATATATATATATATATATATATATATATATATATATATATAAGCCGTTATTTAGCGAAATAAAAATAAGGTTACCTTGTGTATGCGTCCAATTTGCTTTTTGTAGTAAAGTTGAACTTTACCGATTAACAGGTTCCAAAGCACCGAAAGAAAACAGATACACATTTGTTTAGTGCACCGCAGTGCCAATTTCTCACTTTTTGTAGTTCGACCGGACGATTGTATAGTGTTGAAATAGTGTAAATGGATTTCTGTACAAACTCGAAGTAGATTGCTAAAAAACGGTGGGTAGAATTCTCATGGGGCGGAGCACCGCCCATATAGACGGTATATGTTGATGAAAAACAGTAATAACATTGGATTTTTTGTTTTTTTTTTGCAAATGTGTCCTGTAATTGTTTACTTATACTTATTACTAATAAAAATTTAAATTCTTTTTGTACGTATGCTAATAATAATTTATCGCTTCGACACATAAAACTTCAAGCTATACATAAAAATGTTATATACTGCATATTTAATATTTATTTGTCGTTAATTAAATAGTCATAGTAAAATATTTATTACAATGCCGATAAATAATATTAGTACTTGTATACACAGAACTAAATAATATTTCTAATATTTATACAAGAACTTGAGAGACAAAATAACAGTGAGATATTTTATTTGTCGACGAGTGTGTGTTTAGCTAAAAGAATTTTCTTGTTCCAGGCGGCGAAACATAATGGCCCCCTATTCGGAGCGCTAACCCATTCAACGCCAGCCGAATTGTCGCGTATTCACCGCGAATCAGATCCGGAGCAAGGAAACCCTAGCCAGAAAAATGGCTAGTGTATTATTGGTGTCAGTGGCGCTATCCTGCGTGCAACACGTACAGAACACAGAGCACCCCACGTACCATCCGACAGACACTCACCGAGATCGATATACGATGTATAGCAATAGCATTGGGACAGAAACTAATCCCAATATGATTATAGCGAGAAAATTGACAATGCCCACAAGAAACAATAACTTGTTCAAAACAAACACTAGACAAGCAAGTGCTAGCAATTTCGAAACTGGAACAGAACACGAAGAGACATATGGGAAAAGCAACTATGCGATTACTCCAGAGAAATTGTTAGACACTAAAGAATATATGGGCAAAAATAAAGAAATTGAGGTTACAGAAGTTTTTCCTAAACAGATATTACCAGACGGATTAAAAGGGGACTCCAAATTGAAAAGATTCAATGCATATTACGAAATGACTCCGGAGAAATTGTTAGATACTACAGGATATGTGGACCAAACAACTGAGACAATTGAGGATACAAGAATGCATGTTCTGACCGTTTCCCCTAAAGAGATTTTACCAGAAAACTTACAAGGGGACTCAACACTCAATGAATATTACAAGATTACTCCTGAGACATTGTTACATCCTAAAGAATACATTACCAATCATGATTCAATTGAGTCTGGAGAGGTTCATGTACTGGAAATTGCTCCTTTAGAGATAGTTCTACAAGAATTAGGAAGGAATCTCAAAATGAAAGTTAGCAACCAACAACTTACAGATAAACAAAACATAGATGATACCAAATTTATAACTGTACAATCTTCAAACCACAAATTGGGTGAATCAGAAGCTGTAGATAACAAACCAGATGACAATTACATCACCAACAAACAAATAAACAATGTCCCTACAACTTCTAATCCATTGAGCAGGAAAACCAAAAAGTCTATTGATCATACAAACCAAATACGAGACAGAATTAATTCGGAATTTATCACACAGGAAGAACATACAACTACAAGTAATCCAACATCAGCGGAGCACAGTTTTACAAATGATCCAACAGATTCATCGAATAATAACAACGAAGAACCAATTAGTGCCCAAGATTATGCACCCTCTACCAGAATCATGGAATTATCTTCAACAGAAAGCAGTTTGGTAACTAATTTAAAAAATAAAGCAAGGAAATTATCAATCTTGTCTTCTGAATATTTCTCACTAAGGAGAGAACCAAATTTGTTTATTAGACCTAAACGAATTAGCCAAAAAGGTGAATTTACAACGTTGACAAACGCTCCAATGAAAGACAATTTAGTAACACAAGATAATCTCGTTCAGAAAAATACAATTGATTCTAGAACAAGACGATACAAGGAGTTATTCAGTGCAGAACTAAACTCAACTTCTGTGAGGAATCACATGCCAAATTCAAGTAGAACTGAAATAAATCATAAAGTTATCGACGACTCGTCTTCACTTGTTAACGAAACCAATCAATTAGATTCCCCAACTGGATCAATATCTCACCTTTCATCTCCAAATGAACAAATCGCCACTACACCAGAACACTTTACATCCAAAACTACCGAGACGAAATCAAATCAGAGAATACCTACTACCCACATTACACAGGTTTACGATGCATTCGATCGTAAATTCGTAAATGCCACCGATAAAATTGCAGAATTCAGCACCTCTCAGTTTAACGATATTGCGAACGATACGCTGCTCTTAAACAATACAAATAGGCTAATGGTTAGTTTCGCCTCATCCAGTCATGGAAACCAGTCAGAACATTTAGAGGAACACAGTATTATAAATATGTCCAAATTAGATTTAACAACGAATCCAATATCCCTTACTACAGTTCCATCTACAATTCTTTATACAAAGGAATTGAAACCAATGAACTTCTCTGATTTTGATTTATGGGATTACCAAAGTAACTCTTCTTTATTTGACGACGTAACTTCAACTCCTGCTAGTTTAAATACGAGTGCTAGTGGTGTTTGGCCAGTGAAACATTCGGCAGTGGTTGAAGGTGATTTAATCTTGGGCGGGTTGATGATGGTGCATGAGCGCGAGGACTCGATCACATGTGGGCCAATTATGCCCCAAGGGGGGGTCCAAGCTTTGGAAGCTATGTTGTATACGTTGGACCGAATTAATGAGAATCAGACAATACTTCCTAATGTGACGATTGGTGCGCATATTTTAGACGATTGCGATAAGGATACGTATGGGTTGGAGATGGCGGTCGATTTCATTAAGGGTGAGTGTCTCTTTTAAATTTAAATTATAATTTTACGCCTTTCTAGAAGTGCATCATAACATATTTCAATAGGTTTCAAAATGCATTGTCTTGTTTTGTCTTCGTTGTACGTAGAATCTCATATTGTGGATAGTTATAATGGCGCTCTGAAATATTATGGCGACATCATTAGACGAAGTTTGTTGTCCACATCATATAGAATTCCAATTTATAATATATGAAATTCTCCGTATGCAGAACATCGTATAACAAGCAAAATGACAATCCTCTTTTGTTAGTTCTTTATTTATATCTTGTCTTGTTCGTGCTCCATTTATTATCCTTATAATTTATAATATACCGTTGTTTTCCTTGTTTAAACTCAGGGAATGTAACTTCTTTTATATGCAAATTTCCTTTCTTCTTTATCTTTACGCAAAATAGAACTTTGGGTTCCTTTAATGCATTTTAGGAAGACCATCTAGTTTAAATGTTGTGCGATAATTCATTCGAAAACATTTGTTCTAAGAAATTATCTTGTATATTAACAAAATGAATTGTTTTATCTATAACTTTTACAACTTAGAATTTCATATCTCGGAAACGGCATGAGAGAAAAGTTAACTATTCTTAAATTTCTCGTAACTTTTAATTCGAACGTAATTCTTTCGAAAAAAAAAACATTTACGCTTTTGAATCTAAGACATATACATAAAATTGTTAATATGATTTTGTTATGTAATATATTTTAAATCCTACGATAATTTAATTAAAATAAATATATTTTCACCGTATAAATGCCAAATAAATTAAATATATATTTTATGCTCGAATTTAAAAATGGAATGAAGCCCTAAAAGCGCAATTGAAAAATGTAATTATCCTTATTTCAGTGCCACGGCGCCCTCTGTGAGCCAGTGTACAAACGAATCGGTACCGGTATTACCGGTTCAGTTTCCACAAGCTTTAAAACATGTGGCGCCACCATACAGAGCTTTTCCGAACTATTGCCAGCTTTTCCGGGTGCGCATGCGTTGTTGCATTGATTGGAAAAGCTTTTGTGGGTGGGAAATTTGTATTAGAAGTGTGGTAACTTAACTTGGTTAGACTAAGGATATTAAATGGATTTGGGAAATTTGATTCACCTCAAATTTCCTTTTAGATCCAATGGATTCGGTCTCACTTTAATAGATAAAGACAGCGTTAATTCGTTTAGTTTTTTGTAGGGTATTTTATATATAACATGCGATAAGTTTTTGAATATTTTTTTTGAGGTGTCAGGAATGTTCAAAGTTTTAAAAAAACATAAATTAAATTATATATTATATTCGTCAAACCTATATAAGACTTTTATAATTACCCAAATGTATTTAGAAAGACTAATTATAAAAATATTCGATGTCGCAGTGGCGGTCTCTAGCGTATGGTAATTCTGTCAATCACATTGTTGGCCGTCTACACCACACCAAAGTGGACTGACTCATTTAACTAATGCCTTGGTTGCTAGATACAAGGTAAACACTGGATAATCCAATGTAAACTTCTATTTAAAACATATGCAAATTTTACCGACTGACGCGCGATATGCGACTGATGTCCGCTATATGAATTATTAAACTTTGCACAGGTTTAATCCTACCTTTTATAAAATATGAAACAACATTTTATTATTTATTAAGTACACATGCATTTAAGAGTTCAGAAAATCCGATTAAAATAAAATATTTATACCTTAAAAGCAACCAAGATTTAATAATCTTCAACACAGTTAATCTTATAAGTTATAGCTTAGAATTCACATTTTCCGTCACATATAAAACCTGATTTCCTAATAAAACATAACAATATTGTTGAGTATAAGAATAACGCAATGTGCAGATGGCGTAATACTTTTGCTTCCTGCTGCCTGCTTCCGGCGAAGCTTTTTCACGTCTGATTTATACCTAGTGAAATACTGTGTGTCCGATGTATCAAACGATAAAATCGATAGTGGGAAAGCGGCAGACATCGTTGCGTACGACAGTAGATATATGAGATAACATTCATCCAACCAGCCAATGTGTATATGTGTGTCATAGCTCTTATCTATGCAGTCCTTTTTGACATCTGTTAATAGTACAGACACACATAGGTCATGTAATATTTCACACTATATCTTGTAGAAGCAATCAAATGTTATTCATACATTTGAAAAACGCTTCGAATCGGAGTTGTCATTTATGTGCTCTGAAAGCTTGTAAATTCGTCTTAAATACAAAATTTTGTCATGGTAATCACGAAACCTCTTTCATTAGCGATATTTTTAATTTCTGGGACGAAAACTAAACGAAAATATTGCAATCAAAATTTGACTATCCTTGAATTAAATTTGACTTATTTTTAAATTATGTCTGTGTCTGTGCACGCTCTAAAGCCACAGCTTTTGAAGGAAATATTATAAATCTTTATGTCCTAGAAGAAATTTCTTATTTTTGAAAACAATTTCTTAACAGGAAGTAATAGTTTACTTTTACTGTTTTATGAGTATCTCGTAAACCACATAAGTTAGAAGAAAAATAAAAGTTATAGTTCTTTACTCTTGATATTCGATTTAAAATCGAGTAAAATAACACTGAAAATTAAACATTAAGAATATTGAATTTTTAGCATGAATTTTCTCTAAGTTTAAATGGTAATATATCAGAAACTAATTTTTATTTTTAAACAGTTCTGAGCAATGATTTGAAATCAGCTTTATTAAATTATGTTTTCCATCGGCAAATTACAAAAATACACCCAGTATATTCAATTATTTTTTATTTATTGTATCAGTTCCGTAAATTTTTATTTGATGTGATAAAAGTAAAGCTTCATTGGGTATTGGCAGACTGTTTCAAAGGCGGCGTAATTTTCAAATACGTTTTAAGCCCTTATGCTTGGCGCTTTGTGCAGGTTTCCTCTTCAGATACGATGCGATCAAGAGTAATAAAATAGTATCCCCTCAAATTTGATACGCCGCGCCAGGCACGCCACGCCATTAAATAAGATTTTGTAATAAACAGGAAACACCAAAACTTTTCGAATATACAGCCCTTTTATTACAGTTTCTGTTTAGCTACAATTTTGTCCAATTGAATTTGAATCCAGGTTTCGTTCTCCTGGGCTTTTGCATTACCCTAAACAATTGTGTCAACGTGTACCACACATATCGATTACAATTAAATTTTCAAAATGTATACGTGCCCTTGGAGAACGGGCAACCGGATACACGCCCTCCGTACCTCGAACTAGATCCGGTTGGGATTAGGTTACTCTTGTAACGAATGAAAACACTCGGAACCTGACTTGAATAAGGGACACATATAGTTTATACACATCTACTGTTATACCTTGCGTAGAGAAATACATGATTGACAACTAATAATGACTATGACGCTGGATAAGTGAATAATTATAACGTTGGAAACTCTTTTCCAGGAATTGTTAGAACTTTTCAATTAACTTACACTTTTAACACTAATACAATTACATAAGTTCTTCTTCTTTGTTCGTAAATTTTGTAGTTCTTTTTACGGCCGTTCTCTATAACTCCAAAGTGGAATTACAGTAGAATGGTTTCCTTTTGTACAATAAAATGCAATAATTCCTGCTCCATATTTTTGACAATTACTCATTTATTGTTTAAGATATGACTTATTTCTATAAAAATGATGTAACAAATTTATTTTGAAGAGATTAGCGACTAATTTCCAATATCTGTTCATAATCAATTTTGATAAATTGCACAAACAATTTGATTGTTTACTGCAATTATGCTGAATAAGTAAACTATATACACAGAGCACACAAGTGCCATGTGTTCCATTATAAATTAATTGAAATTCGTAGAATGTAGACAACAATTGACGGAAATTTTAGTTGAAACAGCAATTCATTTATAATTAATGGTAATTGTAAACAAGTGCGATATAATCGGTACATAATATAGTGTGAGCGTTCGCCTGATTTTGAAATGATTGAAATTTGGCAAGCCAATTTCATGGGCGTCAATATTCACAGACACACACACACACACACACGAATCGGTGACACAAGAACGCAATTTAGTGAAGTAATGGACGAGGTATTGTGTTCCCTATCATTGCTTACTATTGTGCGTGCATGCGTAGAGAAAATGAGAGAGAACATATATGAGATAAAGTGCGTGTGTGTGTATAGAAATTTGTTCGCTTGTCCTGAATTTCTCGGCCAGATCATAATCTATCTTTATTCTTCATTATAAGGGCATTATTATTTTTTCAATTTCTCGAAAACGGCTTGAGTTTAGAGAAAGAAAAAATAGAATAAAAGTTCAAGATATTAAAATTTCTAGCAACTTTTGTTTGAAAAGTATTTTCGAAAAATCTGTTATTTGCTAGTAAATCGCTTTTAAAACATGACTTGTTATATTTACGTTTCTCTATTTACAATATTGTTTCTTTAACAATCGTAGATACAATTTACCATAATATATAGATATGTATTGCAGTTATAGTGTATTATTTGCTACTCTAATAAATTGTGTTTGTGTGGGTGTGTGTGTGACAGCGAATTAATTAAATATCTCGTTAGTGCGTCCTTTTCGTAGCAGGTTCCTTTGACCGGTCAATAAAACATTCAACTGACCGTAAATGTATTCGGAAATTATGGTTGCATTATGGAGCAGCCCTGTGGCCTATCCCACTTGACCGCCCTTTTAACCAACTACTATTAACACATTGTTAATTATTCCGGGAACTACAAATTTATTTTAATTAACGCACGTATACTGAGAATTACGTTCAATTTTCACCTCCCTGGAAATCCTTCGAGAATCAAACATCCTTTTTATTTATTTTCTTAATTTCAAACTATTATAATATATTACGTGAAAACGGGACATGTTCTGTTATTCCCCTTGTAGGTTTAAGACAACGAGGACAAAGTGATCACATTGTTAGGAAACTTTTGAAAAATGAGTGGCTTCGTAATAAACTCATTTAAACAAGGAAAATGTTGTTTGTGAACTTTTTAAAGATACGTTCATAACCATCGACTTATCGAGTTTAAAAGTTTTGTCTTTTTTGTTCATTTTTAAGAGCCAAATCGTCGACAGACCAAATTTAATAATAATAGGGAAGACAATTAAGCGCATTGGAACAAAAGAGTTATTTATGGATCACTGCGTACGAAATTGGTTTGATAAATTATTAAAATAATATTTTTAGAATATAGACAGAGGTCATTGACCTGGTAATGTTGGTAAGCAATTATCACTATTGTAATCAGTGCAGCGAGCACGACTATTCTGTTTATTTTTTATCGTGTACTAGTATAATAATTATAAGTAGGTAAATGATGCGATGTCATGCAACATACAGCTCAAATCTAAATTACACTGTCAGTCGAACGCAGTCGAATAACACACAATACACTTTATAAATATTTAAAGTGTGCACTAAAAGGAATTCTAGCATATATATTTTCTTTTTAATAACCATTGTTCATAGTACAAAAGGAAGTATAATAATTCTGGCATTTTTAATAGTTTAATTAGTTTTTCTCACAATTTTCTTAATTACATCTGTTTTACTATTCTAGTAAATCGAAGTTATTAAAATTGTGAATATCTATCTACAAGATCATTTTACTATTACAAACTGTGCCTTTAAATTTTAATCCTAATCTCGCCAATATAATTATGCCTTGATTGCAAAATTCCTTCAAAACATTCATGAATATTTTAATAATTAAATACTAAGCTTTACATGTAACTCGCACACAAGTACATGGCATGTGAGTTAACAGTACTTTCACGGAACAAAGTTCAGGTTTCGTACTGCTGAAATTGCACCAGCAAATTAGCAACGAAGATGTAATGATAATATCGCTTCACCGAGAGATGTCACAACTTGGGATTAGTTTAAGTAGCTCTTTGAATATTGATGATTTAAGTGCGCAATTAATAGCGACTAATACTATATTTAGTGCACGATACTAATGCCGAACTTAACCCTTAACCTATCTTTAACATCTGCCCTTTTTTGTTTTAACAATACAAAAGTTACACACAACTAAGTTTCAAATAATATTAAGTGAATTTCCGTATAAATTTTTTGACAATTTGAATGAACGTATTTTCGCGTGTATACAATCGTGTTAACAGCTTCGCTGCCATGCGAAATAACAAAGGAAAGCGTCGAAAACGCAATGATTAAATTGCGTATGCTGGGAAGCCGAGAAGAACCGTGCATAAAAATAAAAACTTTCTGGTGTGGCCAAACATTTATAATATTTTTTATATGTACATATATCGATTAATTAACCCCCAATTTTTGCATTACGCGTTTTTTAAATCATACTTTTTCGTGTTAACGCGTTTATAGCATAATAAATATTATAATTTTTTTATATGTTGCGAGTTTTTAATATTTACGCTTCCGCCTTTCGTTTTATTAAATATTAGGCATAATGAAGTTTTATACAAAAAGGAAAATTAAGCACAGCTTAAACACTTTATTAAAGGTTGCCATAAAAATGTGTTCTGTGCAACATTCTTCTTATATTACATTTGAGGTAAGTTAAATTCTATTAAAGATTCCAGTTTTATTTTTTGCCGTAATCTTTAATAACTTATCCAAGAAATACCGCGTGAAATATGCTCACTTTTTAAGAGGTATTTATGTTAAATTTACGACTGCTTCTAAAAATTGTATTATCCTTATTTTGTCGTATTTAGAAATTTGTGGGTAATGGTGGAGGCGTCTAATTTATATATATTTAAATATATATAATTAACTATTTCGTGAGAAACGTATTAGAATGTTTTAAAGGAAAGTTTTAAAACAATTAGTAAACAAAATATTTTCCGCTGCTGTCAATTAAGTCTTAAAATGCTAAATTGTTTTTTTTTTCTGTGGTGGTGCGTCTACGCTATGCGCCATTCTTTATTCTGTCAATCATTCACCACAACATTGAATAAAAATACTTATAGCATATTGATCCCAATCTTTCCATATGAAATATTTCTGCCAGCAAATATTAGGTTTTAAACAAAAATGATTCATGATGGGAATTTATAAAATATTTTTATTGATATCAAATTTATATCTTTGTGAAAACATATATGTAGAGTGGCTTACACTGCGCTTTCAGAAATTATCTTGTTGTTTTTCTAACAAAAATAATTGATAAAATACAAATACTAGTTATATAATTATTGTTAAAAATTGACAAACTAAATAAAAGTAGTTATTTACTTAAATAAGGTAATACTCTCGCCCTATTGGTAGATAAGCGCGACATGCATCTCTGAGTTCGCACTAAGTTTGAAAGGTTCATGAGGGCGCAGACTCCGGGTTGACGGCGGGCGCGCAACCGGATTCTGGTAGCCACGATGCAACCGCGACTCCGGGTAGTCTGCACGGTACACCCGACGGGCGCGCCGTTCTTCTGCGATCCGGTAAACAGACGCGAATCCTCACGCGAGATATTTCGTGCGCTATAAAAATATTTCGCTCCTAGTGATTTAAGTATTAAATTAATTAATTTCTGGTTTAGGATAATTTAACATATCACTGAAAAACTGGTAAATAAATAAAATATATTTGAATTAATTCGCGAAATATATTTTTTTAAGTTGAATTAATGCTTATTTTTTGTAAAATTATGATTAGCTCTGCCAAAGCTTACAGCTTACTGATGTTTATTAAAATATAATTAGCATTAGCGTATTTTTGTATATAATTAATTAATCGGTTACTGGAAGACAAACAAATTGAATATGTGCATATTTATCAAATAGATTAGTTAAATATTTATGTTAAATTATTAATTAGAGAGATTTTTAAAACTTGCTTACATAAATGTCTATATAATAATATTTAGGAATGAAAAACATTACTTTCAAAATTAATGCAGTAGTATTCAAAAACAACAATACTTACATTATAATAATATTACATGACAGATATCGTAATTGTTTACATAATAAATAATCAAATATGTTACTAGCATGAAAACTATTAATAGTATTAATTTTGCAGTAGGAGTTATCACCTTCGTACTCTAAGTGAACAAAATACAAACTATAATAACCCAGTATTGAACTGTAGTACTGAGCAAATTAAGTAAAACAGTGGTACTAAAAATGCATATGGTTAATATTACATATCAAAATATATTTGCATTAGTATAAATAATTTTTGTGAACTTTAAGACGATAAGAAATAGTTAATCTAAGTGTGTTAACATAACATATATGTGAAATATCAGTACGAAATAAAATCAAAATATTATATTTATTATGTGGTTGGTATGAAAAACAAAATTAAAAAATCAAACAATAGTTAGTTTCTTAAAGGAAATTAAATTAAATTGGCTTAATCATCTTCTTTTTGCGGAAATAAGTCGCTTTATTTAATGAATCCATTAATTGCATATTTAATTTTACTGATAAAAATATGCAGTACTTTTAACCGGGCAATTACCGAATTAAATATGTAAAATATTTATTTTGTTCTTTTACAATATTTATTTATAGGTGTAGAATCGCGTGCAATGTGAATACTAAACCTTGAAATACATAATTACCGATATATTACTTTTAAATTTACAAATCAAAATCACCCCGACATTTTGACAACTACATTTATTTTAAAAAATCTGTCAGAGTTTCAAAAATGTAATATACAATTTCAAATTTCTTTTATTATTACTATTATTATTAGATATCAACCACAAAAAAATATATATATCCCATTTGCAATTTAAAGAAACTGTTCTTCCAATAATTGAATGGACAAAATGCAAGCTATAAAAATGTCCCGAACAATTATAACGCACCTGCTGCTCACCATCATCACCAACAGCCATTTAGTGGTGGGGGGCCGTCGTCACCACAACGCGTACTTCCCGTTCGACTTCTCGCAAAACCTGCCGCCCCTGGGGCTGCACGAGTTTGAGCACATCACCGACGACGAAACAATATTACTTCCAAGTGACTCTTACTTCGAAATCCTCGAAGACGAATTGGAAAAGCACCGAATCCGGCACCATCCGCCGAAGAGACTGGAAGGTGATTTGACAATGGCAGCAGCAGCAAGTCCATCGGAGGTACCGTGGCCTGTTAAAAAGGAGGCAGAAGTTGATGGTGATTTGGTCCTCGGAGGATTGATGATGGTGCATGAGCGCGAGGATTCTATAACGTGCGGGCCAATCATGCCCCAGGGGGGTGTCCAGGCGCTCGAAGCGATGTTGTACACCCTGGACAGGATTAATGATCAGGGCTTGTTGCCGAATGTGTCGCTTGGAGCGCATATCCTGGATGATTGCGATAAGGATACGTATGGGTTGGAGATGGCCGTGGATTTCATCAAAGGTTAGTTTTTTATTAATGAGGGTTACATAATTAAAGTTACATTATTACACTGAGTAAAGGATTTACTTGAATCAATTTAAATAAATCCCATATTTAAATACAGCCAAAGCAATGAATGCTTATTTGCTAGTCTTATTAACGTATAAGCTGAGTTCACGAAACTTCAATCTTGCGCAATAGTTAGTAAATGTAATACGAAGGTCATTGCTTGAAAACATTTTCAAAAGAAATGTTTAAATAATGATTTATTAACTAAAAAGACAAGTTTTTCTTTTCAGTATTTTCCCTGTTCTGTATAAGAAAATATTAAACAATATTATAAATTTCTTTTATATCAATATCGATTGATTACATAAAAAAAAATTGTGACACTGTTCACCCAGTTCTCAACTTTATTTAATTAAATTAAAAATTGATGCATGCACAGATAAATCCTGATATCAAATATCTATAATTATAATCTGTCTGTTTGCCAGTCCATGAGAATGACTAACTCAAGGAGCTATTCTGTAAATGTATAATTTAAAATGTGGAGTGACCTACACTCTACTTTCTTAGTACTTATTAATAAAAATTATTGAATATTATTATTTTGAATTTTAATATGCCTTAGCATATCTTTTTATCAAAGTAATCTTCAAAAATAAATTCAAATTGTTAACCAAAAGACCCCTACTCGCATCGCATATATTACTGGCGATCTGGACGCATCGGTGCGTTGTATGTATCGAATCTTGTTTAATATTAACAAAAATGTATATATAGGAGCAAATTTCATTATGCAACAGTGTGTTTAATAAAGTATCTAAACATTGAATTATTACTGAATGCAATAAACTATAAAGGATCTAGGTTCCTCTGAAATTTAATATAGGATGTTTTTTAGAGTGTAGACGCTTTGGGCCAAATGTGTTTTGCAGTCGCGTGCAAGATTCATGAACAGAAACACTGGCTTAAATTTAATAAACGTTCCATTATAGTGAGAATGCAGCAAAAATGAAACAATGTTTTGGTATTTTATTTCGTATGAGCGATATTAATAGCTGGAAACACTTAAGTTGATAGGTTTGGGCGAGGTGGGTCAGTCCCACTAACTATCCCCGTGTGTTTGTATACTTAGTTTGACGTGTCATACAATTATATTTGAGACAATATTTGCGTTAGGAGTCGTTGTTTACTGATACGTACGAACAACACCGTGCAAACAACCACGACAACCTCAACATAAAACAACATTTACTTTTTTTTACGTCGGCGTGCAAAGTTGAAACAAAACGAAAAAATTACTGCATTTGAACAGCTGTCAGATTCGAATATACAATTCTTTGTTCCGCAAACGATCAAAAGTTTATATGAAGTTGTAAAAACTTATGTTGTTGCAATACTTACGTTTACACTTTGTATAAGGAACTAGAAAGATGTATACATATTTATTTTTGAATATTTGACAAAGCTTCCTCAATAATAAATTTTGTGTTTTTTATTTAATTCACGTTAGCGAATGCTTGCATGTGAATTGCCTGAATAAATTACTTGAAATTGAAATGTTTATTAAATTTTGCACACACACGTTATGGATTTTCAATTACGCAACTCGCAGTTATTTATTGATGTGTTAAGCGTACATTAGTTTTTGTAATTCTTTTTGTTCCCCGAATACTAACCTTTAAATATATGCGAAAATGATTGATGATAATGATTTACCGTTGCAATAAATTAAACATTAAGCTTAACCCTGTAGTATATTGCGCACATTAAACATTAGGGTTTTAAATCATTATAAATAATTTAAGCAGATTTAATTATTTATTATTGTATTTTCTCATATTATACAAAACCATAACTTAATTTAAGCTGAGCTTAAAAATATTTAGTTGCATAAATAGAGCAGAACTAAGAATTAAGTATAGTTAATTATTTCTTATTAAATAAATAAAAAATATTAGTCTCATACAATCCAAATTAATTTTGTTAAATATACAACAAATTCTATGAGTAATTATTGTGAATTCCAAATTAATTTCATTGATATTTTTACTCTCAAAAGAATTTATATTAATTACGATAAACATTTTTAGTATACAATATAAACGTATATATGAAATTTTACTAGTCGTGCTGCAGTTTAATATAAAATTCAATTAAACGCACATTTTTCATTAAATGTTTTAATTATGAACTAAATAAAATAAACAATTAGTCAAAATTAATTGCATAGCATAGACCTAGCTTTATATTTCCAGGTTATTCAAATAAAGTTTTTACAAAATATATTTCAACAACAACAACAACAAAAAAAATATATATATATATATTCGCTGTATATATAAAAATGATTGTGCTTTTTAAATAAAATAAAAACAAAAGTTTTTCGCAAAAATAAATATTAATTTATAGGAATTGGTGCATGTACAAACGAAAAACGCTGTAGGATTTTAATTAAAGTAATTAAGCAGCATTCTAATCAACTTAAGCAAGTTTAAATACGAGATTTCGCTGTTTTGCGTTCAGTACCACGTAAGTTAAAGTTGTCAGAGGTGATTATTTAGTAAATGGTACGTTTCTTGAAAAAACTTTATTAACAAGAGTTGTTGGAAATTTTAATATCTTCAACTTTTATGAAAGTACTTTTTCTCTAACTCGTATGTAGCAGAAGTAAACTGTTACTTAACTTTCATTATGTTTTCTTCAATAGTTTTTCCTCTGAGTGTTCACACACAAATTGAAGTAAACACTCGTATGAATACATATACTTCCTTTAAGGAGAAATTCATTGAATTTAAACGCATTGATATTTCACTTTGATGTTCGCAGTACTTTTGTACCTGGTACATTAGATCATGTTTGTTTTTCCATATTATTAAGTATGTTATATAAATATTTTAATGATGAAGTATATATATATATATATATATATATATATATATATATATTAAATTTGGTCAAATATCGTTCGCTGCTGTGACCTGCATTATATATACTGTTCTATATGGAACTACGTATATTTATCTTACCATATTTTCGCGCTTATTAAGACGAGAAATGAGAATAAAATATATTTTTATGAAAAATTGCAGATTTTAATTATTACCTTGGCATATAACGGGTTCTATTAATAACTATTCTAGTAATTCTGTATTGTTCCATGGACATGGAGATATGACTACGTTTAATCTTTATTGTAAAATAATATAAGGAAAAATGAAGATGGGGACATTAATCTTATGTGGTTCCCAGATGGCGAACATTAATCAAATTCTGCAATTAATTTTATTGTACAATCAAAAAGAGAATTAAACAATATCTTGGAGTCTTGTAATAAAATAATAAGTTAAATGATACAATTACAGAGTATTACTGTGGAGTATATATTTTTTAGTTGAATGTAGGCCACTCCACTTATTTTTTAATTAATTTTTAACGAATATTAATGTAATAAAAGGCAAAGAAATTAATTTAGAATATTTATGTTAGGAAATGATCCTTTTCGGGATGAAAATAATTTAGTTTCCTTGTGTAATTTTACAAGCATATCAAATTTACCATGCGAAACATTATAGCTATAAAATTTTATAGTATTCTACAGTTTTATGCAATTTTCTTGTCGAATTTTTAAAGCTTTTGAAAGGGTTTATATGTTTTCGCTGACGATAAAATATACGAGAGCATGTCAGAACCTATTGATATACCTTTTCACAACATATTACTTCAGATAAATTTGATTTTATATAATCGTTATATCAACGTGTTATATTTATTACAAACTATATACGTAAAATGACGTTTAATCTTAAACTGCATTTTATTAAAACACATTTAGCATTAAATAAAAAAACTGAATATTTAATAAATCGGATAGCCGATTTTCTACTTAATCGAAGTATTGGAATCATGATTTCAGCGGAAATACACGTTCTCATTATCTTTGAGAAGATATAAGTTCTCTAAAACCAAAGCTGTTGAATTAAATATTAAACGTATTGAAATATTTCACAAAATCTTGGTTTTACGTACACTGATTTAGTAAATTATTATTTATTGATTAATAATTTGGGTTATTTCAGTTGGAATGTTTTTGGATTTGATGGAGGGTATATTTTGGTGGAGTTGTTGTAGATGGAAAAGTTTGAAATCACAGTTACGGAGGGAATGCTAATCAGTTTCACTTGCAATTAGGATTGTTGTTTGTAGGTTGCCGTGGTAATTGATTACACGAGCTCGTCCGTGTAATGCGTGCGAATACGTGTGCGTTATCCGATGTTGTAAATTCGTTGTCATTAATTAGCAAACGCAACAAAACATGTCCGCCGTTTGCAAGACTATCTTGTACTTACTTATCCACGAATATGATGACTATGCAATTTTTTAATTAGCAAAACGTTTATTGCTGATTGAAAATATTTAAAATAAAATGCTTGTATTATTACAAATTAGATTTATTTAATGCAAAGAGATGTTCATTTAAAAATATTTTTATAAGATGTATGTCGACTTTACGAACAGTTTCTAAAAATACAAACAATTGTTTCGTAAAAAATACAACATAAAAACTGGTTGTTCTCGCAAATGATTACTTTTGAATAGCCTAAAGCGATTTCCAAAACTCCCAATAGACTTTCACAGTTGGTAAAAGTTTCGTTGAGGGAAAAAAGATTGCTTGCCAAGTTGTCAGAAGATTGGATTTCTCAGTGACATACGAATTAAAATACGGATATTTCCGTTTAATCACGTTATTTTACTTTATAAAAACATCTTGCCTACTATACCATGGATACAATATGATTTTTAAATTAATTTTACATGCAACATCATAAGAAATAAATCTTTTTAAACTTTTGCGAATGTTTGGTGAATACAAGAAACCTTTTAGATTTTTTTTGTGCGCCTTAAGACTCAGTTGAATAAATACAAAATTTTACCAATTTGTAATTTTTTATTTACACAGTTAAAACGTACAAACGAAAAAACTTCCCTGTTATAAATTACTGTAATTTATAAGCTGTTAAAGAATATACGTGAAATTTGACTGGGTGATAAAAGTATACGAATCAGTTATACTTATTTTGAAAAAATTGAATAGCTACCTACGCAAGCGCTAATACATTAATGCTCTCATCATATCTCTCATAAAAAGCTTTTCATGTCACAAAAATAATATCATAGTTAAGCTCTATCTTAGTTTGTTCGTTCAATACTCTTATCTAGCTTTGAAAACATTTTATAAAGCTCTATTATTAGAATTGGAACGTTGGAAATATATATAAAACTGACCCAAAAATAAGTGTTTTTATTGAATTAACTACATTTGTTATAAATCTTTGAATTTTGAGGTAAATTTAAAATATGATAAACCTTGAAACTTATATTAATTTGTGTCTCTGTATTTTTCTCATTTGGCAAAAAGAAAAAAGTAGACCACTCCGATGGACGTATGTACGTAATATGGAGGCTCTAATAACCCACCGTTCGTAGATATATACGAATGTTTCTAGTTTTGTTGCTCTTTTGAAAATGGAAATACAGTTTTTAATTACGAATACCTACGGTCTTATTACTTGGGACAAAAAATAACTATGCGACTGATTAAAATAATACATATGTACATACACTAAGGTCATGCATGGTTTAGGAGTAACAGTATCCCATTTGAGATTGTTGTAATCAGTTTTTTAATGCTATATGAAAAATATACACGGACAGGTTCCGAATCTTATAACATTTACTTTATGAATGCTTTTAAAAATAAAGCGTTGATGAAAGAGTAAAAATTTAATTAATTTATAAAGTTAGATGTTATCGCCTGATATGTAACATACGTACATCACAGAAATTGTTTTTTGTATTTTATTTTTTATTGTGGTTTAAAATTGTCACATTCAATTTAGTATTTTCTCGTAAATTAAAATATCTGTCAGCAGAAACCTGTTTTTATGTTGTATTAAATGCATGCAACAATTTGTAAAGTAACCAATGATATGTAAATATAAAAATTGTCAGGTGGCCTGCTCTCGACTTTCTTATACGTAGTATTCACTATTCAAACCATCTCCATTCAACAAAGGATTGCTGTATACACAGGTATATAATTCGCAATCGATCAATTATGGATCGACCAATGTAATTCCCTTATTAAAGCCTAACATCTTGCTGTAATACGAAGGGTTAGAGCACACATTGTCCTGGGAGGATTTATTGGGACCCCAAAATAGGGACGGATGACAAATTGTCCCCAGATACAATACAACGCGACAACAATAGATTAAATCGAAATTTGAATATCAAATGTTCAGTTACAAACTTCATTTATGATTATGGGATTATCGAGGTTATCATAAAGTTTTATTATAATAGTAAACACGACACGTTCCACAAACAAAATTACTCAATCCTGTTTATTTGTTATTAGTTTAACTTTAACTTTTGTCCACTGGGAAGTCATTGCAACTATTGCAAATATAATTATATTATAAAATATTGCAATATATTTTTAAAAGTGTGTTCGTAGTGTGAAACAATATATATATATACAAGATGTCCGACGTGACAGAAATAAAGTAGAAACCACCAAACGTAAAACGAATACGATGTCATGCCAACCAGCCAAGCGAGTTGCATTTCAAAAATAAAATGTTTCGTACGCTGTACTTTTATTTCAAACTACTCACATGTGCACTTAATACGTCTACATTGTTGATTTTAAAACAATTTCTATACCATTTCACTGTGATACATCGCCATATTTGTCTCTACACTATTTTATAGGTTTTAAAATACGGTTTAACAACCACATATACATGAAATTATTTAGTTTTTCATCAAGTTATGGTGTAATTCGGTTAAAGTTTAATTAGAAACGCAGAAATCACATATTGAGTGATTAAATTTTGTAATCAACGTTCGCAATTTTTGTTTCTGCATTTGGTTGAACTGAAAGTAGCGCAAAGCGATTCGGATGCGACGAGGTGAGATAAGTGTCGCATATGCAATATATTAAACATGCAATTCGCGCGCAAGTGACGTGAAATTATTCGCCAAACTAAAGCAATTTTCCCTTGTTTTGTTTTTTATTGCAAATATACACATTTCTCTATTCAAATAGGTATCTCGTTATTTACTGGGGACTGATTCAAATAAAAAATATAAAGATATGTTCTATGCAGGTTTAGCAACTTGACTTTCTGTACAGGTTATAGTTAAAGGAGGCGTAAATCTTCAGATTTGTCGTTTTATAAAAATAGTTGCGCCGTAAACATACGACTTCCTAAGGGTCTTCAATTTACTATGTCAAGATGCTAGAAAACTTTAAGCTTTCTACGTAAAAAGACATAGAGTAAAATTATAATTAAGACGCGTTGATAGACAAAATTGATCTTGAATAATTATAAAAGAAGTGGATTATAATATAGATGAGAAATCCGATCAAATTGACTATACTAGTCAAAATTTAAAATTTAACGCGCTTAAAATATGCTGAACTTAATTTAATCACAAAATTAAAAGTCCTTTCATGATTTTTCATCATTACAATTCATCCAGAAGTATAACAAAGCAATTATTTTTTAATCCATCATTGTATGCTATATATATTTATGTCAATCTCCTATGGATTTAGTATTGTTTACTCTATCGGATCTGTTATTCTGTAAATCAACAATTAAAACAAACAAAAAATTTAAAATAAGAGTTTACTCAGACAAATGAAACAAAAAATACGCGGTTGTTCGTCAGTATATATATAAAGGATGCTATTTGTAATGTTTTGGTACAACACACCGTCGCGACGCATCGACTAATTCGATTCGTCCGATTTCTATTCCAATTGTGCTCTGGTTATTGTCGCTCAGATTTAAATTCTCGATTTAAACTCGAGCTTCCAACACATTCGTACGCATTAGTGCAAATACGAATTCGTTTACAACGTTAACTCACTGGAAATTGTCACATATCTTCCTTTTTCCTTTCTTCATTACAATTACGATTGCTTCATTTTCCCGAGTAATTGTTTCATTGTAATGTTTTATTAAAATAATCATTCTTTATGTTTCCCTAATTTGTAGCAAACATTTTTTGTTTCCATATACTTATAGGTTTTTATTTATAGTTATAGTTTTACATTACTTAATTAAAATAGTTTGTTCAAATTACTGTAAAATTCAAACTGGAAGCGTGAATGCTTACTAAGGTCCTAAGATGAACTCTAGTTTCTATACTATTAGTAACTGTAATTGTGCAAAAGAAGCATTATTCTTTGCTTGTTTTACGAAACTCTAAACTCTTTTAGATGTAAGAATTAAACGACTCTAAGTTGTGGATAATCTGTAAGCAAGTGAAATCGATATTGTCTTTTTAAACAGGACGTTTGAAGAAGGGATTATCTACGATTTTCAAGTGAGTACACCAACTGTAATTAAAGTTTCTGATCCGCGTGCTTGACTGTCACTGTGAAACTCTGACGATACCGAATCACAATCGATATGTAACTTTATTTCCCTATTGGTTTTATTTACTGTTTGTTCTCTTTCACCATTTTGTATTAAATACACTATTCTTCGTACTGGCGAGCATGGAAATTTGATTTCTGTTTAATATTAGCTCTAGTTTGTTTCAATACAAATATTCGGTGGTTGACATTTTGTTCTGCATTGACCAGAACAAAGGATACTTTGAAAATCAATCATCATTGCAGAATACCACTTTGGCATTAAATTGTAAAACTTCTGATAAGCTAATCTCTGGACACTGGACTTTTACAAATCGAACAAACGAAGTCACTTTAAATTTATATATTAATCGAAAAAGCAATTAAGGTTATTCGGCAAGCTGAAGGCATTAGTGCTTGCTATTTTAATAGGTTTTCATTCGGGCTACAAGCATAGTATTATTTGATTATCTCATATTACAAAACATCTCAATTTCATATAAGCAAATGATTATATTAATAATGGTAGTATATGAATTATCTCGACTACAATTTACAAAGGGGCAGTTAAGCTCAAGTAACAGCGTAAAATAAGCAAGATAAAGTGTATGTAATCACAAGAGGAGCAAAGATTATAGTGATATTATTAACAACATCAACAACAACAACAAGAGGTTCGCGGTCAAATCTGGCGGGGCTGGTTCGCTGGCTACTGGGCTGACTGGCGACCCAGGTGTCACTTTATAGTTCAATATAACAAGCACACATTACAAGAGCGCACATGAAATTCGATACAGTGGCAAACGTAGGTCATATACTTCTTTAATATACGGCTTAACGACGACACATCCTGTCTGTGTGTTAACAATGTTTGTTAGCTAAGTGTCAGGTTTGTGTGCGCGCTCACGATATCCCGATAAAATTGTACGACCACCGCCGAGAAACGAAGGATATTCCCTTACTTCTTTTTACGTCAATTCTACTCTCATGTGACAAATTTTCCTATTTTTATTACCGCTGCAGACTACAGACACATACAATACAATTTACTTATAAATTTAATTAAGCTCAAATCATCAAGTTATAATATCGGCTAATATTACTAGCAATTACTTCCATTTTGGTTGTAGATTAACTTATATTCCAAATTAAATACATACGCAGTGGCACATAACCTGACCAGAACAAACATTTAGCTAGATGATCCTGTACGAGTTAAGCTAGTTCCCAGGTTTAATCTTAATTAGGTCTGTCGTTTCTAAGTACTTACCCACATATCCACTGTCCAAGCTACCTTCTGTAGACAACCCCAGGTGTTTCAACATAGAAACGAACCACTCAAATTACACAACTTCTATAATTGGTCGTTTATTTGTATTTTATGTCATCTTTACCTGCCTTCCCATTATATTTTGTTTGTACCCTTAAGCTCTGGTTTTATGCGTCTGTAATCTAATATAAGAACAAGAGTTGCCTAATGCGTACTGGGCAACTCATACCTGTTCATTATTTTTTTACAGTATCTACGAGTAAAGTATTAAAAATGATTAATTATAAAACAATAGAAGTAAAACAAAGTAATATTAATCATACAACAATTAGTTGCAGTACGGAAAATCACGATATGTATTATACACGCGCGAAAAAGTTGTTGAAAAATAGACCGCTAATCGTTTTCATATGTTCTACGATAATTTACATAAATTAGCGACCACGCACACATACGCCAATAAAGTTTCAATTGCTACTTTACTAAATTGCTTCGCTGAAGTACATTGAAAATTATGTCATTTATCTTTTTAAACGTTATATTTTCTTATACACAATAATAAGTAAGTAACGGTAGCACTAACGGCAAAAACAGTTATTTTCATAATGAAAGATATTAAAATTCTCTACAACTTTTGTTAGAAAAGTTTCTTTAAATATGGTACCAATTACGAGAAAACTGCTACGGAAAATCTTATTTATGTTTCCGCGTAGGTATAGGGATTATATTTAATAAGTCGTATGAACTATGCCTGATAAAATAAGAAGTATATTAACGCACGTATAAACTAAGTGTTTGATTGAAATTTGAATATCTTTATAATAAATTGAACCCTTGTGACTTTAGATTAAATTGGCAGGTTCCAACTTTTACTTTTAAAGTTTTTTATGGAAAAACCTTTGTGAATTATTGATATGTGAGTTTATTACGAACGTTATAACCACCCTTCAAACAAAAATGTAAATTTGTGGAAATTATTTTGGTATTTGATCTATAAAAGAATAAAAAGTGTAATAAGCATTAGCGATATTTAGGACTAAAAGAAGACATAGAACAAATTGACTATAAGGTAGGAAAATAAATGTTTGTCTCTTTTTCAGAGTAGATCATCTTGTCGAGCGAGCGCATAAATCTGTGTAATATTTATATAAAAAGACATTTGCGTTTTGTGTATTAGTGTTATTATGGAAATGGACCGTTTATTTGAATACAAGCTGTAAGCGTGGTTACTTTGGCTCTTTTGTAGACGATCTTTACGTAAAATTACTATTCTTGTGGTTGACTATACGAATATTAATATTATTTATGGTTTACGATAAATTAACTGTCAAAAGAAAGGTATTTCGAGTAAATATTGAACAGTGTGAGATAGCATCTATGGATATAACTAGTAATTAGTAATATCGCATGTTCGTAATGAGATTAATCTATTATAAATCTAAAGTTAATATTATGATTATTATACGAACGTTTGATATTAAATATAAATCAGGCGATTTCTTTCCAGACTAGAAAATAAAGATAAAAATAGTATATAGTAGAACCACACAGCGTAGTGCAGACACACATTTAATCCTCTTGAGACAGTGAGAGAGTAGTGCAAGTTCAGAGTAACAGCAATCTCAATAGAAGAACGTTTTCTTGCTGGAAAACATCCACATGGGAAATGGCGAAAAGATTGTTAAAACCAAAGAGAACCGCTGTTAGAATAGCTGTACCTATATTTTGTGCTATATATATATACAACACTGCCTGTACCTTTATACACGTTAATATCAATTAAGTGATTACAAAATAGCGATTGTCCGGGCGCGCTTCGTTTTTCCTTATCGTTCTCCGACCGAAATTCAAACGACTTACAAAGAGCAACTTCACATAATTAAATTAAACATTGTTTAACCCACGAACAATACACTCTGGGTTTTTGGCCTTTGATTAATTGACAATTTATACCCCATTAACGGACGAGAATTGTACGATATCAACCACTAATTAATTAAATTATAAATATAGAAATAGTGAATCTAAACAAAAATAATAATAATACAAGTAATTAATATTAAAATTGTCTACAAAACAACGTATTTGATTTATTAAAAATGGCATTTGGTCCACAATTCTAAATCTTTTCTACGGGCAGTTCAATGAATGATAACAGTTCGAGCCACAATCCATCTTCTTCATTGCAAATTCATCCTTTTTTCTTTTATTTTCTGCTTGCCTTTTCTTCAACTGTTCAGTCATTGTTCCGGCGTCTGCATCAAATGCATTTCCTAGCCTTTTGTATATTTACTAGATCAATATTCCTAAATGAGTCTGGGACATGTAAACTATAAATTTTATTCTTTCCAAAGAATAAGGTTAAGTTGTCAAGGCATATCAATTATGTGGGTTAAAAGAATCGACCACTAAAATTTCTAAATAAAACTAACAAAAATAACTACAGTGACCTTCACAATGATAACCTCTCTAAACTATTGACTTTAGTATTACTAATTTAGTAAGAATTTTTTTTAATCTAAACGTCTGAAAAGGATTCTACAACTATAGAAATATTTTTGTGTAGAAATGATGGTGTAGCGCGAGCTTTAGACTAGTGTAATAAGAAGAGAAAAATGCTCAGTGTTATCTCATCCACACATTAAACATGATTTCTCAACAAACTTCAACTACATAATTCCATTTTATCTAAAGCACAAATATATTTGTTTTAAACGCGCTCAACGAAAAACTGCATCTGAATACAAATCATATCTAAAGCTACAAGCCACCTACGTACGCTTACTATTATATATGCACACTTACACATTTATATCACAATTTTGCATGCATTTTACTACATTATTACTACTGTAAACATTTTAAACATTAAACTCCTATTCTGTTCATAAGATTTAGATAACGTTCCGGATAGATATCTAGATACATTGACCATATAGTTTTATGTATATATTATTATATAATACGATGTGCCCATATCATTGTTCATCAATATAATAATGCGAATTTTGTAGACATAAAATATTTTAGAATTGTTTGTAGAATTTACGGGTATTTTAATAATGTTTCTAGGGGCAGTATTAAGGGGGGTTCTGAAATTCAGGGCCTTTGTAGATGCGGTCTGTGAGGGAAATATGTTAAGTAGTGTAGAATTCCGTTGGGAAACAAAGCAATAATTAAAATGAATGTAAACTAAAACAAAGCAGTGTGTATATTATTATGTTTGTAACTAGTTGGAAGTGGTTTCGTAGTAGTATATTTCGTTTCTGTATATAAAGCGATGATGGTTCATTTAAGGAGTCCTTAATAGGTAGAAGCATTGACGTAAGGAGGAGGCCATTGTTGAAGGGCCCTCGCGCGCTTAAATATGGAAGATGTGGCTGGCGCGTCAGGACTTGATGACTTTTCACTGCCTCGCGTAATGGAAGCCCACTCCTTGCCGCCCCTTTGTAGCCCCTCATCATTCCTATCCAGAACCACATCGTTTCCATTTACTGCGTCATTTGTTATATCGCATATATGAGAGACATTATATATATCAGCGATGTCATCTAGGATACGTATGCTTAACCCTGTTCTAGACACTGGCAAACTATGTTGCATATTTCAAACACAAATGGACCCTCCTTGAATCGTTTCTGACTATTTTCAAATTAATGTCTGTGTGTCTGTGCCCAGAAGAAATCCTTCTATATTTGAAAACAATAACTTAACCAGAAATAGTAGTTAGCTCTTTCTAATTTCTCAATATCTCAAAAACAGCATGAGTTAGAGAAAAGTTAATATATTAAAAGTTTTTTTTTTTTTTAATAATGTTGTTGAAGATTATTTATTTAACAATTTATTATCATCATAATACATTACGCTAAAAGGGTCGCAAGATATCTTACATTATAATATTCTGAAGATGACCACAAGGTAATATATATTATATAAATAGTGACACAAATATGATGTTGTGTTGTACAAGGTTGACAATAATATATGAATATACAAATACAGACAATGTGTTTTGTTTGTTTATTCTGCGTATGCATAACCTATTTTTTGTTTCTTTTTGTTTCGTGGTTTTCCATTATATGAAGAGCGGGAGATGTTGAATGTAAAATAGATGGAAAAAATAATAAAATTCAGGTGTATTTCAGAATAGTTTTCACGCTCGGTAAATATTTTAATAGTATTTGCCGACGCGCAGAATACACAGAAATACATATGTGTTATTGTTTCAATGGTTGAACATTTATAATTATCTCATAAATGAAAAATGTAATTTTCAAATGTTTTCTTTTTGCGTTCTTAGAAAACATATATAAATAATCACCAAGATGAATGTGTTTATACGCATATATTTATGTATGTGTAGAACGCTTTTATTTGTAAAAATGTAAACTGGCATGGGCAGGAATCACACCACAATTTTCACCGTGAACGGCGAAGCCTTACGGTACAACGGTTATTGAATTTCTTTATTACATCTTATAAAAACAATAACTATGTTGTTAATCGTCAAAATAAATATATTATTGCTTATAGATTTGTGTAAATAATAAACTAGATTATAATAATTGTGTCAATAAGTGAATAATGGTACATTTTATAAATTCATAATTTCCCGATAAGTATTTTGTACTGATTTTTTTTAAGTCATATCTAGTTGCGATGATATATTTAATGCAACTAATTGTATGTATCTAATTCGGTAATTAATTATTAAAAAGTTACCTTCATTTAATATAATATATAAATGTATAATGCATGTTTAATTTTGTACAACAAAATGTACATTGTATTACTATTATGTCTACAAATATTACAAACTAATTATGGAACTGTAACATTTATCTAATGAAATAATTAATGGCTATTTATTAGCCATATACAATTATCAAAATTGATTAAACAAAGTTAATTAAAATTTCATTTAATATTCGATAACGCTTTAGGTATATTGTTCCGTATAGTCAACTTTGACATGGTAATCGCAGGATTTGTATGTAACGTAATTAACATTTTTCTAAAGCAAAGTTTAATACACATTGTTACGCGATAAGCTTATTAAATACTTTATTAAAGGTTACTAAACTTTGTTATAGCTTCAATACTATTTTATTTATCCTTTTAGTACAATAATTTTATTACCGGTGGCGTTTAATTTCTTTTTTTTTATATAAAATCTGACAAAAATTAAATATATTTACTAAAATACGCTTATATGGAACACTAATAGTACCATATAAGCGTATTTTAGTTAAGTGTTCTTTGAGTGCAACTGGCACAAAATTAAAGCTGGGTTCCTAGTAATACGATGCTTCGTTAAACTCAATAAGCGTTGACGGTGCAACCGGGAATTAATGAAAAAGTGCACTAAAGCTAGAGATTAATAGTCTTGATAATACGAAGAGAAATACGACAATTTAATGTAAAAAAAGACAATTTATAGTTTGTAATTAGTTTCCAATAATGGAATTGGGAAGAAATATAGTTTAGGCAATTTCTAGTGCATTTCACACGTGAACCCGTGGATATTAGCCACTGCAAAAGACGAATCGAAAGCTCTCAAGTTACGAACACTAAATTCCATTCCAAAAGTAAAATATAATGGTATTCCGAGTGGCGATAAGTTACAATTTAGATTATAGCTCTGTCAAAATAACTGGCGATGATGTGCGTTCTGATTAACATAATACTGGGGTGATTCGGAAGTCAAAACATGCAATGCCCTCCGAGCCAATTATGATATCTACCATCGATAAAATGAATAATACAAAACAATAATAATGGAATAGCATTAATAAATATGGTTGTAGAGTACCTATAACTTTTGTTAAGGAAAGGAACGAGCACAGTTATTTATTTCTACGTGTATCATTGTTGGAATAAGATAACGGCACAGTTAAAACGGGGCTCTCTTTTAGTTTCTCAACAAGGAATGTTTAGTTCGTAAGATTGGCTAAATATTCGGCTTTAAATAATTACGTAGCTCGCGCGTCGTGACGGCCGGCGTCGCGTCGCACGTCGATCAGAACAGTTCGTACATTATAGATACCGCTAATTAACATCAAATATCTCTCAACTTTTGAAATACCGTCCGTAATTCTACAGCTGATACCAACAAGGCGTAGAGTAGAAAGCGGGCTGAGCTGTTGACACCGAGACGTGCGAACGAATGGAAATTGTTCGGTGATGGATTATAAGGGAGCAGGCATGTGGAAGAATTATCTGAATACGGATTGGAGAATGTGAGGAATTATTGTAATTGCATTGCAAATATACACGCTTCGTTGTAAATAACACAAAAGATTAATATACATTTTATTTATTCTTTTTTCTGAAAATATAAATACTGCACGGTCCAAATATTCGAGTTAATCATCAAAAACTGTAAAATAATTTTTAGATATCCGTCGGGAATTTCTCTTATTAAATATTTCTAGTGAATTTGCCTGTATTTGTTTTATGTGGGTTTCTGTGAGTTATTGTTTGCCTAACAACATTTTATGACTTGGTGAATGTTGCAAAAGTCAAACGTGACTGAACATTGCGCCAATATAGTCCTGATATCCTTTCAGAACTTTGTGGAATTTCGCTTTTACGCAAAACGTGTTCCTGAACGACGACTAGTTATCGTATATATATATACCCTTTCTTATTCCCTTCAACAAGGTCAATTTTATAGCAGATGGATCAGGTTTATAGCTTGGAAAATAAGAGGGTCTCCATAAAAGAGATTTGCAACTACTAGACCGGAAATAACCTTTGGTTTTTAGTAGAAAATACGCCTTAAAGACACACTGCATTCTAATAACATTGCTTCACAAAATTAACAATCTATGCACAGGGAAACAATTACTAATTAAGCTTAGAAATTATCAGTAATAATTCCAGTTGGTTTTATGTCAAAGAATGTTAGCGTTCACAACAAAATTTATAACTAATTGTATTCAGTTAGTTGCTGTGAATGCTAGAATTGCTTGTCGTAATACAAACTTGATTATTCTCTGTAATCTTAATTACTAATTAGTTCACTGTGAATACCACTTAATGAAATGTTTGCAAACATCTTTAATTTTATTTAAAATTTCGCAACATAAATATTGGAAATGAAATTAGTCCCTTAATATGTAGTTTCTGGCAACTTGAACTAAGTGAGGCTTTATTAATCAGGTGATAAATTAGGCATGTTCATAGAGTATTCGTATATTATGTTAGGGTAACCCTAAATATTCTCCACGTAGTTATATTGATATATTGCCAAACTAAATTATTTTGCTAATCGATAGGGTTTCGTACACTGGGAATTTCACTTATGTTGTTTAAGGGCCGTAATATTGCAAAATATTCTAAAATTTAATCGCTAATAAATAAACCTTTGTAATATTTACTCAAGTACCATCATTTTATTTTTTATTCTTTCTTCAATATCTCTAGAACTTATTGAAAAAATATTAATATTTAACACAACTTTTGTTTGAAAAGTATCTTCAATAAATGTACCGGTTACGAGAAAACTGCTGCAGGAAATAAATATCCGAGATATATATATATATATATATATATATATATATATATATATATATATATATATATATATATATATATATATATATATATATATATTTGATAGAAAAGCGTCGACGAGTTGCAGGTATTCGTTTTCAGCTAAATTAAATTTCCATTAGTAAATTGCAACAGGATTAAGTATGCACATATGTACGTCCCCACTTGAAATCGATCAATGTCACAGCTATTCTAGAATCCTCCTTTTGTTTTGAAATTTAATATTTTTACATATATTCATGTGAAATGATCCAGAACTTAACAAAAATTTTTTAGAAATAAATCATTTGTTATTTTGAAGATTAATATCATAAATTATCTCGTCAATCTAGACAATTAATGCACGGCATATACTTGAGAACTCAGATTCTAAGGCAAATAAATCTGGAGTGGTCTTCACTAGACTCTCTTGTCCTTTCATTATTTGACTGTATTTAAAATAATGCTTTATATGGTTTTAAATTCACTGGTATTACGGTGAGCTGGATGCACTGGGGCATGTAGCTAGCGTTAGTTTTAATTGGACAAAGTTTCAGTTATATAGAAAGTCAGTGAAACAATTTGCTTGTTCCCACAGCCGAGACACGATCAGACTACGACAGAATATTCTAATTATTCAATTTCAACGTTTTTGCCGCCGCCATTAATAATAATTTCAACTGGAAACCAACTCGTTAACTTATCCCAACTTTATGTTTATTTTATTGATCACTTCACAATTGTACAGTTAATATTTGCTGTAACAAAAATTCAATTCGTTCATCTGGAGTTTCGACGAACACTAAATATTTTTATTATTCCTATATTTAAAATGATTGTGTAATTTTGAAAATATTAAATGAAAACTGACCCACTTCATACAATAACGGAGTAGAAAATTAAAGTAAATATTATATGTATGTTTTGGTAAAATTTAATCAGGTTACGCAAATAAATCTTAGACTCAAATACGATTTTTCGAAACTTTGAAGTATTTTTATTATATATACAGAATGACGACTGCTTTACGTAACATAGACGTTTCATATGACCATATTTGAACCTTATTTTAGTAAATTATTTATAGATCTGTGTCTGAAAATTAATATTATATTTTGTTATTGCTTATTTTAAATTTAAACATTATGAGTATCCTTTGTTATTTTTTAAAATAAAATAAATATAACTTAAAAATATACATAATTATAATTAATTACTAGATGCGTTAGCAATATATACAAAGGGTCTTTTACCTTAAGGCAAATATAAATTAAACAATAGCAATTTTGGAATTTAAATTATCTTTATTTAAAAATTACTTCTGTTGAATTCAGATTGTATAAGAAATATTTATATTATTACGTAATTTAATGCCTCAATCAACTGTTCCTTCTACATATATTTCACTGTATAATAATTTATACAATTCGAAAATAGTACAAAATAAGAAAAGTTATTTAAATATATTAATGAAAATTAAAATAGGAATCTGTTTTTTTTTTTTTTTGTAATTAGAAACTGTAGTAAAGTCTTTGATGAAACAATAATAGTAAAATGTACCCTTTTAGAATATTTTTGTGCTACTTTTCTAAGTCCCTTAAACATTCCTTCCATAATTTATCCTTGATCCAACAAACGTGAAGTGCTTCTCCATTATCTGTTTTAATGGAAGAAAAATAATTGCTTAAAATTAGCGGTAATTTAATTAAAAATTTAGATAATTTTCCCAAAAGCAATAAAAATATATCTTTTACTCATGAATTCTGCACAAATTCTAACAAAGATAAAAAAAATAAAGATAAAATTTTAGGGTGATTTTGTAAAAGGTACACCTGTGTCCAATGTTGTAAAACTGTGCTACGGTGGTAGCTTCCGGTGTCTGGCGTCGCGACGGTGTAATAAAAGTCAAGTTTACAAAGACAAACAGTGATGTACCTTCAATATTACATGCGCGTGTTTGAATCCGAATATATTGGAAAATTCATATCGAAGTTTTATAGAAATTTACGCGCCAAGAACATATTAAATTGAATCAAATAAAAGCTAGTTTTAACATCTAAATTAAACTATGAAAAATGCAAGAATTTTCATTAATTTAAAACAATCCTAAAATATATCTTATTCACCATGAAAAATAATTCAGTTACTAGTGGAATTAAATAAAAAATTAGTAAATCATAATAAAAATAGTTAAATTTCCCTAATTTTTAGATTTTATTATATGCCCTTAGAGGTATATATATATTCAGGACCGGTGTTATTAAACCGTCGCCGTGACGGTTGGCGGTTGGTGGGACAAGTAAAAGCCAGCCGGTTCCTTCCGGTTGATGCTTATCATCGTGCATACTGCTTCTATTTTCACACTGTGCTTTGCGTAGTAGCGCTGTCACCGACTGAATACGTTCCTTGTTGCTGTTTGCGTGGAGAATCCACCGGGGCACTCCTACTTAATTATTTATTACTGTGTAGCCCCCACTAAAACGATACTAGCGACATCGCTCGCTGCGGCTTTCAGAGCACACTGCTAATGTTAAATTTATGGTGAACTTAGCGCTAGTACTCATCTCGACGGAAAACACGCTAAAGTGCTGCTGTATTGTTTCACAGCAATCGCAATTCAGTTTGATTCTGCAATCAAATCGTCCCTAAACTTGTTTAAATCTCGTGCTCTGTCTAGCAACAACATTTATTAATTTCTGAAATATTAAGTTGTATAAAAACAATATCTACATTATGGCATATTAGCTTGTGCATGTATAATTAGTATTTATTATAAAATAAAATAGTTAAAACTAGTAAAACATTAAATATATTTTTGATGTTGAAAAGTTTCTATTGCTTCCCAAGAAGTAGGAATGTAGTTTGTGCAAATTAAATCCATGTTAGTTATTTCGTTTTGGATTTTCTACCAAAAGGGATATCTTCTAGGTTTCTTCTTTTTTATTTTTTTTATTTTTTTTTTTGGTTGTGCAATCTCGTAGGTTTAATGAAAGTCCCTGTTCGGTAAATCCAATAGCGAATAGTACACATAGTAAATCTATTTGCTGAAAGCTGCCAATGTCCTCCTGACAGCTAACCAACCGACACATATCTATAGTAACGTTCACATTGCTAGTTCAATGTATTCACATTAGAATAAATATACATTACAGATATACGACCGAATGCTTTAGCTTCTTTGGTACTTCAAACGACGAGTTAAAAAATTCGTTAAACCACATATTTTACAATGAAGATTAAAACATGTGTATTCCATTTAAATTGATCCTAGCTAAGGGGATTAATAATTGAAAATGCTTCAAGGCGTTGAATCCTGTATTATTATAAATGTAGTCAAATACTTGTGACAATCTGTCATATGTAGCTTAAACACAAACAACGAAAGCTCATTAAGTTTGTTGCGGAAATTCACGTTTCGTTAGGCAAACAGCCCAATTCAGTTCAGTTCAGTTACGAAGAGGTTGTAAACCAACCAAACACGTTCTCAGAACATATTTTCCTCATCATCTTGTTCTTCTTATGCTGCGTTCTAGAATAAAGCTAATACGCCATTATTTGAAATTGGTGTGGTTTTGGTTGATGCAATTAGACGTCGATGAAAGCATCTGTCATCTGCACACAAATCGTAAAAATCCGTTTAAACAGTAATCATCGAAACATTAATTTGAATTCCTGCCTGAACCACATATACTGGTCGACTATTGCAATAAAGGCGAATTAGCCTACGGTGTCAGCAGATCAATGTACAATGTAAATTGGTTCTACATGACTGCACACACATTACTGCGAACTGCGGAACACGTAAATAGACGCACATATTTTAAATATCACTATCGCTTTGGCAGTCACTTGAAAAACTCCACCAAATCGTAACTAAGTTATACGGGGGATGGGTGCCTCGGTACCTATGCTTGTTGTTTGTAAGATAATCGTAATATAAAGAGCAGTTTTTAATTAGAGAATCGCTTGTGAATGCGAATGCGGGCCCTTATCTGCGATATGCGTAACATAATACCTTTGTTCGAGTTCAAAGTTGCCACAACACAATTATGATATCTTGTGTCATTCCAAACGCGTACCCAACGATATACAAACAGATACACAACATTCGTGCGCTGGCTACAAATGTTACTATACTCCATTTATATATTCAAACACTTTCGTTCAACTATTGATTAAAAATAAACAAAGTTTCGTTTGCTGCATTTGCTACAAGTTGGAAAATGTTGCTTTAAACGCTACAACAATTTTGCTGGCATAATTTTCGGTTAGAACCGATTGAACTTTGGCAAATAACAAAAGTACGTGTATTTCAGAATGTATCTGGTAATTATTTTCTCTTCAATCATATAAGAAGTTAAATTCGACAACATGCGTATTGCTAACAGCTGCGAATTATCGGATACTTGTGGTTCACATTGTGTCTGTGGGTCTGTTATTTGTTACAAGTTCAAATATAACCATTTTTACTTCCTTATACGTATTATAATCATAAAAGAAATACTAACTAGAGTAATTAACGAAATTAAACGATTTGGCTATCCTTGAATTAAATATGTCATTGTTTTAGACTTGTACAATATTAAAAAAATTATATTTTTAATTTTTAATTTTTTATAATTAATAAAATTCCCTAACCTAGAAAAAATGTTATCTAATTCATAAGGGAATTTCAGTGTATATTTGGATGTATACCCAAGTTTAATTTGATATAAACTCCCGTAGGAATTTCCATCGAAAATTAAAATTCATTTAACAGCAAACTGACTATATTATTTATTTTAAATTGACTATAAACAATATCTTTGAGAGCGATATTTAATTAAGTGAACCTTTGCGTGTTCAAATATAATATTTGCTGGAGCATCATATAATAAATCACCGTATTTATTCGTTTCGTAATAAAGTCATACAAAATATTGTTAATTTGTTGTACTTATTATTTACATCATTCTAGCCTAAAATCTAAATTATTATATTGCAGGTAAAAGTTAGAAAATTTTAAAAATCATAATTGCTATTGTTGTTAAAATTAAACAAAAACAAACTTTAATTTCGAATCGTAATTATAAATTATAGCTGGAATTGGAATGCGAAAATTTGTATTGCATTGAAAACAAATACCAGGCGTACTTCAAAATGTTATAATTACAAATACAACTTTTTGTTTAGCTAGAAATGCTTCAAAAAAAATTTGAATGATCCAAATGCAACTTTATATATTTCTGCTTTGCAAAATAGCGATTACACATTCGCATTTTCTTTATTATTGTTAGATTAATTTTATACGTAATGCATAATTTATATCATAATCTCTGCATCAGTGGCTCGAATTATACTAATAACTGTGGGCTAACTAATTTTGGTGTGATTCCAAAATTCCCCCAAACTAGATAAATATGTTATGATTTAATTGGTTGAACTAAATAAATATATAATTTGGTAAATATTGTATTTGTGATTATTTGCACTATAATCCATAATAAACTTGTTTAAATTGGGAATTAATTGGCAGAATAGATTATCAATTAGTAAATAGTATTGTAACATTATATTACGTAGTAGCATCAATCGATACTTGCAATTAAATGATACTTCAAATTCAAGAACATCACAGCTGTAATTGATGAGGATTTACTAGGATAACTAGTTTGAAATGAGACCACCATTTTCATTAGAAATCTACAAATGTTCCAGTTTTAGCTGTAGAGCGTTCATTTATTATTGCATACAAGAAAATATTAAAATTGAAATATATATTTGTTTAAATGTTTTCGCCAGCAAATATTGTAAAATACTACGATAAATTCGAAACGGCATTAAAGTCAAACATATTTTTCAATTTTTGATCAAAAAGCAACATGCAATCGTGTACATTAATCTAGCAAAAAGCCCTGTGATGCACATAGCAAAAAGGCACAAGCAACTACAAAGTGTATGAATGTACATATGTACGTATAGTGTGAACGGTGACGGGTGGTGGCAAGTCAAAAAGGTTATCAGAAAATGAAATTTCCTCTCGATTACCAAATATCATATGTCCACAAAACAACATTAGAACGAAAAATGGACAATACTGAACCCACTTTTGCTGTCGCATTGGATATGAAGACCAAAAATAGTTGTCATTGATTTATAGAAAAGAAACCAGTTGCTCGCCGTCGTCACAGACACACAGACAGACACACAGACGGAACGGGCCCAATTCACTTGTCAGAGCCAGGGATTATATCTACTCCAGAAATATTATTATATCCGCGCACAGATGCTCTGACATTTTTTTTTTCTTTTCTTTTTGTATTAAGGTCCCGGAAATGATATGCAAACGAAAGATAACAGCTTCCACTTTTTTGCTGAACATTTTATTTATGTTTAAGTTCATACATCCAATTTTTTAGCTCGTCGTTTCGAAGTACAAAAGAGCTATAAGCATTATCGGATCAAAAAATGTCTTGTCTCGTCGCTTTGATTCCAAAATATATTACGATTGATATAATAAATACGGTTTTTATAACAATAACCAACCATTATTAATAATATCTGCATCTTTTAATAATTATATAAATATTAAATTTTAATAATTATATTTATTGTGTAGCTTGTATATATATTTTTGAAAGTTTGTTTTAAATTTTTGTTTGTAAGTCTAATCTGTTTAGCTTAACTTGTCAGCGAATATTTTTAATACTTAATTTAATTTTATATTTATCTTGGAGTAAATAAATTTACATTAAAGTGAATCCCAGAAGAAGCTAAAAGTTAAAATTAAATTACGCGACAAATTAATGAAAATTAAATAGTGATACTTACTGCATATCCTAGTATAAATTAACGAAAAGTTTCCACATAAAAAGTTATAGTTTGGTTAATATTTCTGGGGTAAACTTTCGTAGTTTAACTGTCTTGCACTAATATAAATTTCTAATACTTTAAAATATTATTTTAAAAGCAAATTACACTTTCCTTTAACATATTTACATCAATTTACATCAAAATAGTAAATGCATCCACATTTATACTATATTCGAGCTGCAGTATATTTGTTAGTGTGAAATATTTGATAAAAAAAACAAAATATCTCTAATTGAATAAATAAATAAATAATTTTGACGTAAAAAAATTAGAATCGTAATACAGTTTGTAAAAATGTCACACTAGAGGTTTCCATTTGTTATATGTACTCTGTATTCTGTATAGATATCCTTTTTCTATATGTATGTAAATCGGATCTTATTCTGTTTGACATCGAACACGAAGATTCGTACACGAATTGACAGATGAAAAATAACTCAAATAAGCAACGTATTTCAAACATGATCAATATAAATGAGATATTAATAACAGAATACATTTAAATCTTTTAAAAATACATTATAGATAAATAAATCATAACAGACATATTAATATGATATCGAATTCAATTAATCATAAGTTGCATTTATTTCTATATTACTTCAAATAACTTTACAAGAAAATAACAAACAATCTCAGTACAATTAAAATTTATTCCTTCGATAAAATAAACAATATCGAATTTAAATGACATAAATGACGGAAATGAGATTCTTAAGTCGCCGTAATGTGAAATGGAAGCATTATTGGTAGCAATAATGTTTGTTATATTTTAGTATACACATGGCAAGAAACTTGTGGCAAATTTTCATATTCTTTTTTAAATTTTCAACATGTTTCCCTTATCAAATATGAATTCTTCGCTTGGGGCGTAAATGTCATACTTTTCACTACTCTTCGCAACGCTGACAAAAGGTTTTTTAGTTGTCTTGACGTTTTGTCATAAATATAAAGTCAAGCATAATATGTTTCGTAATAATTTTTACTATATAAAATCTGCCACACCCAGCATTCAATCTGTCAGGCACATTGTCATAAAGTTAATTATGTTTCTGCTTCTGAGAGATAGAAGAACCATTGGCATATTCATTATTTATTCGTCAAGGGAAGCTGGAATATTTTTATTATATGTAATTCTAATTTTCCAACTAAATTACTGTTACAACAAAAGCTAAGTGTAATTTCGAACGCAACAAAACAATATATATATATATAAACATTAAAGAGTCTATAATAAAAAATGACACAATTTTAAGGCAGTGAAATTTCAACGAATTGAATTTATAATAAAGTTTTGTCTTCATGAATATTAATACGGCTGGAATTATCCCGTCGCTTTTTTGTTTTTATTTTAATTAAAATCTGGAAGTCATTGTTGAGTTTCCACTTGATGATTTTGTCATTTTCAAATTTACATTAAACATAGAAAAATAAACGTAGTAAAATTTTGATTGTTCTAATTCATTTTAATACGCGGAAAATTTATATTAATACGCCGAGATCAATTGATTTAAGAACTTGCAATTTTTCGAACATTTCCCGAAATCGAGTTTAGATAAACTGTTATGTGACAGTGTACAATTTATTAGTACATTTGCATGAATATATTTAATAAGGCGAAAGAAAAAAAGGGCGTCGACGGTGCATCGATGATTGATTTTGCTGGACGCATTGTGTTCGTTCGCGCCGAATCTATAATCAAACCACCATTCAATCTATCAATAGAGTCTTAATTGGATCTTCAAGTCAATGCGTAAACCATTTCAGTATTCATATTATTTACCAAATTGGCTGACGACGAAGAAATAACCCATTGCTTCAATTTGCATCCATTTTATTATTTCCAATTTTCAATTATATAGATGGATTTAAATTGGTATATGATATGGGCACATAGTGCCCTACACACACATAATAGATCATCGCCTCGAGATATTTACGAATAATGAATTTAATAAGGAATAACCAGAGAATTGGAAATGTGAATCACTATTTATTGTGTGGTTAACAAGGTGTGAATTGAATGCGAATTGAACAAAAAAGGCACGCAGGAAATCATTAATTAATGCTATTAAGCTTTGCATGTCTGGCGCGAATAACGTGTAGGTATATGCTGCTTACCGGATGAAATAACTGAAAAGAAAAGGCGTCGTACGCAGTTTGCTAAACAATGCAGCACACGTGGCCTTCGAAGCCGCGAACTTTCCTCCTTTTACGGAAATGACCTGTTTTCGCCGTTAATACTTGCGTAAATTGCTGCTCTTGTTCAGACAAAGACAGACTTTTTACACAACGTATTCTCTCTGTCTACAACTAAGAATACGTGAAATAAATACAGAATCAGTCGTTGGAAAAAGTTATGCGTTTCGCCAACTATTGAATACTTTAGATGTTCTCTTAATTACGGTATTTTTTTCTATTTCTATTGACTTCCAAACTTGTTAAAGAACTAAGCTATTTCATTAATATTTTTCGTACGTTTTAACGGAATTTGCCCAAAATTACACTATGAACTGAAGCGTATTTACATGTGTAGAAAAAGCTAGAACTATATTCAGATATATTTTAACGAGCCAATTATAGAATACTTCAAATAAAAATGCTTCTAAGCTGCTTTGATCGTAAAACTGTACGTTTCCTTTTTGCTTGTGATCTTTTTTATTTGTTTTTATTCGAAGCTTTTTGAGCAATATCGCGTTTGATACGAGCTTTATAATTTCTGTTTCAGGCTCAATCAGCAACATCGATGGCGCCGAGTACCACTGCAATAAGACGCAGGTGCGCAAAGTGATTTCCGGCGTTGTGGGGGCCGCCTCCAGCGTCACTTCCATCCAAGTGGCCAATCTGTTGCGGCTATTTAAGATACCACAGGTACGCACGTCAAACTCACTCTTTTAGCTAGAACAGTAATATGTCAAAGCACTCCCAGATAAATGGCCACAATATCTCTTTCTTTTTTGCGATGTTTCGTTTTATTGTAACTCTGCTTTTGGGATTGAATGAAGCCTGGATGCTTCTAGGACATTTAACTAGTAAAATCAGAAGCACTAATGCCTACAGGTTATTCTTATAGTTAATGAAAAATAAACAAAATTATAGTTAAAACTATTAATTATATTAATGAAGAAAACAAATTTCCAAGTATATGCGTTAATAATTTATTAAACTAAGAATGTATCAGACACACAACTGAACACTATAGCTCTTTTATACATGCAGTACGACAAAGTAATAAGTAATAATATAAACGTGCTATCAGTTATTTATAGCAAATATTTCTATAATATAGAAAATAAAAGAAAATAAACACAGTCCAGACAGGACACAAAATATATTGGATTTTACCGGAAATTGAAACGTGTCTTTTTCTCAAAATCTAGTTGGAATCTTTCCGGGCACACCCGGAATCAGACACAATATATTCCGAGCATATATTCACCACAAATAAACTTACATTATTTTTATTTTTAAATGAAACTAAACACAACGTCTAAATTTTGAATTTGTTTCAAAATACAATCTTCTAATTAATCCCAGTTGTTTTAATGGCATATATAGTCGAATATCTTGTTTTCATCATGAAAATCGTACGTATTTAGTTGCTACGTATACATTTTAATAGAGTACGTGCGTTTCTCACCATTAGAACTTTGAACTGTTCCAATTGGAATAATGTTCAGTTAATTCCCAACATGAAGACCGTAGTATGTAAGCTGTGCTTAGTAATTAGTCTGGGTGAATAGTGAAACTATTTGAAGTCTAGTTGAACTAATTTGAAACTTTAGCAATATGTATATTACTGATATTAAACTGCAACTATCTCTGTTGCAACTAAAAAAGAATGGAATAGAAATGCTTAAACAGACATTCTTGTTGTTTGGATACAAAACAATAGTGTCTCGTGGCAACGTATACGTAACATATATCTTAATATGAAAAGACATTGTGTATTTGTTATTCCCTAAGATGCTATCGTTAAATGTAAATTTATTCATGAGTAGACATCAATGCATCTAACATCATTTCCAATAATGGACTTTAAGAGGAGACAATACACTTGCATCTGCAACTGAACGATAATCAGGTCGTCCTTTATATGAAAGAGTTGCAACAATGCTTCCAGTTCACCGTTAATAATTCACAATCTCTTATCTCATATATATATATTTAGTGATTTTTAACAAAATATATTATATTCTTTAATGTAATTAAAAACGAATTACTGTGCCCATATTACATACCTCACCAATTCAGTTCTAAAATTGGAACACACTCAAGACTTTTTAAGCTTATTATATAGAACGTCCAGAGAGCTTAAGCTTAAATTCTGAGAATGGAATAGATCGAACTGTAAAACAAAATAGTGCAACTGAAATAAATTCGTTTTTGCTTTTGTTTCTATCTCTCTCTCAATAACCAAGTCTGTAATTACTGCAAAGACGAAGATGGTGTAACATATATATATATATATATATATATATATATATATATATATATATATATATATATATATATATATATATATATATATATATATATATATATATATATATATATAAAACAAGAGTCTGTCAGTTGATAAATTGAATTTGGAAGCGAAAGCCGATGTGTCGAATTCCCTTTTTTATTTCGCCTCAACGTTATTTCTATTCTGCTGTGCCGACTGTTTATTTATGTGTTTGCGTGTATATTTGTAGCTTTATTTATCACTTGTAACGTCTGTCCTGCCTGTCAATCGCCTATTTTACTGTCACTTTTTCATTCGCAATTCTCGCCATTGTAATTTGCTGACATTTTCAACGGACATATTGTTATCATGCTAAATTATTTTGTATAGTTATGTTTGCGTTTTAATTAAAAGCACATGTTATCACCGATTTTAATTATTTTCAAACTATTGCCCAGTTGTTTTGATGTTTTTTTTTTTTTTTGTACAAGGTGAGTAATCCGTAACTCATACTTGAAACCCATTAAATAATAATAATAATAATAATAATATCGAGCGTGGCGTCCCCGGGAAAAATGCGCTTATCTGCGGCAACCAAGCCCGCCTGTCAAAGCGATTCTCTGCTCAGCCGGCAATTTATAACAACTTGCAATATGTCGCGAAATTTTATTGTGTTCTACGCCCACACACATATCCTACTATACGTATAAAAAGATGGATTTCTTACGCATTTGTTCCGCTCTGTCACACCCAATACACTCGTGGACTTAATTCAGAGAATTAGATTTCATTCAATTCCAATTTGCGAGAATTATTTTACCACATATTCTCCAAACTAAAAAATAAATAGTTTAGGATGTTTAAATTATCGTAAAATAAATAACTTTTAAAATTATGTACTTTTAATTATAACTATGATTTGGAAAGTGGGTCAGTCAGTGTTAATCGCAAAAGTGTATTGATAAAAAATGTAATCCTGTCCTTCTAACGCCAAAAAATAATATACCGACATTAACCAACAGATTTTTGGCTCATAAATATGTAAATTAATACATATTTATATTTATGGAAATTTATTCACAATTTTTATATTTTTTTAATTTTTTGTATATAATATTATTTATGAATACATAATTTGCTTCCTGTCTAGTATTATAGTTCAATTTTATATGTTACATATATTGCCCGTCCTAAAACGTTTTAAACATATTCAAAGTTTAAGTTTCATATAGACAAGTAAATAAATGCAACTTGAACTTCAATTTAATGCAAGTTTTACTATATTTATATATACAAATTTAAAATTCGAAATATTATCTTTGTACACACACACATACACACAGACATCATTGAAAGAAGAATTAAAAATTATTTTGGGACCCTCAAAATTTTTGGGATCACAATTATTTTTCTTGTAAAAATTAAATTAACTATATCAAATAAAATCGGTAGGAAACTAAAAAACACTGTAAATCTAAGAACAAATTCTCCTAAATCCTGGATTACTGGTTAAAATATCTAGAAATTCCTTAAATATGTAATAAAGTTAAATAACTGGCCATTTGTAAATCTCAGCAAGAACAAGGTTGAATTAGACCACGCACAATTTAAAGCCAGCTTTACACCAACGAAACAAGAGGCCCGTAAACGAGGGAAAATGTGGTAACAGTCCCTGATTGCAGCAACGGTCTTGACCAGTTTTCCTCTCGAGAAAACCGGACATTTATTTATATATATATATATAGTATTTTTGTTATCTTTAGCAGCAGAACCCTTTTCCAGTTGAACAATTGCTCAAGGTCTTGACCAAAACAATCAACCTTACTTTAACAACACTGACCTGTGACCAACACTGACCTGCAACCATGCTTCTAGTAACCTTTGGCCTCGGGGACAAACCTTCAAAGTTATTTCACTACACAGTGAAAAATTCGTTGTTTCTTTTGCGTTAAAAAATCAATCAAGCATATTAAATGATTAACTTAACTAAAGGAATATAACAGACAATCGATCGGTGACAAAAATTCCTTTTTTAGGTCCCCCAATACAATTCCAGTTTGTATATATTTGGCCACGTGGCGAACCGCTTCTTTCGCGAGCCAATGTGACCGATATAACCGGCCAACCAACCGTTCGAAACCCGGTTACCCAATAGATAGTCGTATAACTGCGTTATCTGTAACCAGATTGAGTTGTAATTGACAACGGATTGAAATTGAGAACTAATCATCAACCAATCCCTATTGTCAAGCTGCGACTCTTTGTACGTCTGTACACGAATATAAATCTAACCTGAAGATCTCTGAATCCCGACACTATCATTGCGAAAACGTTTAAAAGAAAAATAAACTGAACCAGGACGAATCTACAAGCTTTCGGCGTCTTTGGTGAAACACGGCAAACGGCTTAAAACACAACGTACAGTTAATCGTAAAGATGGAGTATTAAGATTGTGATTTAAGAAAGTGGAATTGTATGTCCCACCCCCCGCGTCCCGCATCTCTGCCATTCCTTTCTCTGAAGCTTTGTTACAAGGGATAACAATCTGGTTCTTGTCGAAACTCTTTGGAACACTGTTTCAAAACGTAATGGCACATTGCAAATATAATCTTTGTTAATTCGGAAAATAAATTCAAATTCTGTTCTTGAAATTAGTTGTATAAACGAACACCTTAAAGATTCCCTAATAATTAGGAATAGTTTCCGTTACGTTTAGGACTTTTAAAAGATAAATTGATGCTGTATCGGTAATATTTCAACGAGGAAATCTATTTCTTATGGTACACGTTGGTTTCAGATCTGTCGTCAGTCCACAGTGCAAAATGACGCATCGAACTCTTAAATCTTATTTTTGGAGGCAAGTCATGTCCAGAGCACACACGCATTTCTGTCTTTGACAGAAATACGGTTTTTCACACATCGATATATCATTTGGAGGCATTCTGTGATTTATACTCATATGCCATATCAAACTCTAGTAATGTGTCCGCTGAACACTGACCATGTTTCAATTATACAATTAAATTTGCATATATATATATATATATATATATATATATATATATATATATATATATATATATATATATATATATATATATATAATATGCAATCTATGATTGTTTGTTTAAATATTCTGTCAACATATTTCATGCTTATAGAAACTTCTGTTTAACTAAACAATGCTTTTGTTTTGAAAGCTTCCTGCATATTTTTGTATACATTTACCTCAAAGAAAATACATTTGAAAGAAGCTTTTCAATTTATTATCTCTAAAAATAAATTCTAAAACTCGCCCTTTCTGTTTCTCTCTACATAAAATGAAACCTATTATTAAATTGCTTTCCGTCTACATTTTTTTTTTTTTCTATTTTTAATATCTTAATTTGTTCTTTTCTTTTTATTTCTAGAATTTTTGCCACACAATTGTCCTAATTTGCATAAAACGTAAAATTAGTCGAATTAAATTGTACAATTGCATTATAGGTTGATACAATGTCGACTGCTTCGTCTTTTCTGCGACAAATATAATTATAAAAATATAATTATCATCATTTTTAATTAACTTAATCATTTCTCAGTCTGAGGATGCATTTTCTTAGATATATATGCATCCTTTTTACAAGAATACACAATCTGCAGTAATTAGTATATTCTATAAATTTTTATAATTTTATCTACCATTATTTCTGTTCACACACTTAAAAATAATATTTCTGTTAAAATGGTTAGAATTTTTTGTTTTCGACTTCGGCGGTGAAAGTATAAAATCAGTAAATCGAGTTTTGAAACAATCAAGTTAGACTATTGGAATATATTATTTGTGAGTGAAAGAAGAGCGTTTTGACCGTTGGCGTGTGTGTCTGTGTGTCTGTGTTCGATCGTAGAGAATACATTAAATTAAATTGATTTTTGCTGAAACCGCTGCTTTTTATTGAACCCTAAGAAAGACAAATTGTTAGTTGAACTTGAATTTGGTATTCAGGCCGTGATTCCCACCGTATCTTATTTCCCCTGCTAATAAACTCTTACCATTTCTTAGTTTTTTACTTAAATTAAATTGTTAACACATCTCCAAACTCCATATATATTTTAATTTGCAGCATAGAACAATATTTACACTTTCTTTGCCATTATTATGTTTTTTTGTATAAACAATATTATATTTTTTATAAATCCCTTTCTTATACGCAGTAATAAGTAATCATGAAAAATATCCAACTCGAGATTTCAACGGAAATACACGTATTGACCCCCCACCTGAATTGAATATTATATTGTCGTCTTTATATATATATATATATATATATATATATATATATATATATATATATATATATATATATATATACTTAAATACAATAAATAAATCAACATTTAGAAAAAGGGACCAATAAAAATATCTGAAATTGTTCGAAAATGAGAAATATAATAATTATCTAACGTGATAAACGTAATATTTTATTTATGACAGTGTATCTGCCCACATATATTCTTAAATATCCCGACATTTATGTATGCAAATTCGTGAAATATGTCGTTAGTTTGACAGTTCTCCCTGTTTCATTATCAGTTTTTCTTTTGTTGTGCGAAATGTCATTTTCGTTATTAAAAGACCTAACGCAAAAGGACCGAAATGTAAATGATGAAATACTTTGTATTATTCATCATCTAGTGATTTGAATTCCTTATCAACATTATGGAGCACAATGGTGACATGCACCAATTTTCAAGTCTTTCTATATCTAATAATGTATTTTGATTCATGGATGGTCATGTATTTTCGTTAAATTCTAGAGTTTTAAAATTTACATAATTACAATACTCCTTTTTGGACTTTATCCATGAATGCAAAAACAAATAGGGAATAATTTAGTTAAATATGGCGACGCTAAGTAGGTAATGCACCACAAAGGTTTGTCGCCTTGTCGTCGCGTAGGTCACATTAAACAAACCGCGCGTTAATAATCGTTAATTAAGTTGGTGGAGCGTTCATTCGCGTTGCAACACACTGTGTCGTTGTTCTCTGCTGTTTCGTTAAATGTCAAGATATCTCTTATGCATATTAAGTTGCTGCAGGCAAGTAAGAAACCCACCACACACAGAGAGAAAGAGAACAATAGAATCTATGCTAAAGACAGATAAATAGTGAATAGTGAAACAAATATCTACAAAGGCCCCAAGCTTTGAGCACTTGTCAACACCGGGTCAAGTCTTATTTGTACAGCACAATTACGGCAAACGTGACATACGTTGCATAATAAATATATTATAACAATAATAGCTTTGTGTATTTATTCGAAAATCAACCCAAAATATTCAAAATTATAATTTATAATAATGTAATACGTCATTCATTTACTTTAAATAATTAAAATCGAATATTTGACACATCACCTTTGTGCCCAAGGAACACATATATAACTAAAAATGTTGAAATTATTAATAACTTTATAGAATATACTACAATTTTGTTTTGTAATTTAATTTTGCACACATGTTTATTTTGGTGAATGTACTTTGTAATTATTCATTATTTGGTGGAGTTGCAATGTTAAATATTTTGTAGTGCAATTAGTAACATGTGTACTTGCACCTAGGATTAACACTGTAATTATCGAAACATAAGTAATTATCGCATACGATATATATAATTAAATTGAACTCTGTGGATATTTAAACACGGTTGACCAACAAATTAATTAACGTTATCCAGAGATAATTAAAACTTTTTGGCACTTCCCAAAATAATTACACAGTGTAACTAAATTTGTTGTATACCATAGTACATGTATATATATATATATATATATATATATATATATATATATATATATATATATATATAAAAACGAAATACATGTAACAATTTTCGTTAAACAGAAGCATATTGGAATGCATTCGTAATTGTACGTTGTTATAACTGCAAAAACAGGAAAACTAAGAAATATTCACAGTTCTACGCCGTATTTAAATGAACTACAAAAGAAGCATTTAGCAGTGCATTGAAGTTGAAGAATAAATAGCTGGAATGTCTAGACAATCAGTTCAAAGTTTCATTCCGTAACGAGGAAAAACTGTTTTATAGCCACTGATCACGCACATGAACCCAGCAATTGTTTTCAACAAGCTATAACTTTGAAACGGACACAAAAGCCTTTTAACGTGCAAATTCACGTACCTATACAAGTTTCAATCATGAAAAATGGCATTATAAAACGATACATATTTTATATTGAAGAAACAGTAACGTAATAAAATAATTAGAGTATTACTGCATATTTCTAGTGTAAACTACGTATAAGAAAGTCGAGAGTTATAATTAAATTTTGAACAAATCTTATTATAAATATATACAAAATATAATTTGAAATCAAATCGTATTTCGAAAATTGATCGAACTTTTCTCATTTATATAAGAAAATTATTTGCAGTATTACCAGAAATAAAAATTTAATTAAAAATAGGGTTTATTTTTAAGAAGTCTGAGCAATAAATTTGCACAGTTTTAATTATGCAAAGCCCACTAATGCCATTCTTTTTTGCAGGTGTCATTTTTCTCGACGAGTCCAGAGTTGAGCAACAAACAGCGTTTCGAGTTCTTTTCACGGACAATCCCGTCCGACCATTACCAAGTTAAAGCGATGGTGGACATTGTTCGCCTTTTGAACTGGAGTTACGTGTCAATCATTTACGAGGAATCCAATTACGGAATTAAGGTAATTTTTAGTAGTCCATAATTGGAATATGTCTGGATTATTTTTGCAATGAAATTCAATGGTTAACAATGAACAAATATTTTGGTTTGAGAGTTCAATATTTTCTGAAATAATAGACGTTTTCAAACGGTTTCCATCGAAAGAGATATTTTCATTTGATTTGCTTAATCTCATTGTGTTTTCGACGTACGAATATTGAATCATCGCGCACGAGACAGATAGTGCTTCTGTAAAACATATATTTCTGTGTTATTCTCTCGTAAATTTAACCCTTAACCAAAGAAATACTTAAACTACAGTCCAAAGTTGAGGAAAATATAGTTTGTTTAGTTTTACAAATTTTTAAAAATAGTTGAACTTGTAAAAGGAAAATAAAAGGTTTTTTTTAAAGAATTCAACCAAAATCTAGTATAATATATATATATATATAAATATAGTAAATATATAATTTTAATGAGGCCAATAAAATTATATTTTATTTCTTGAATCAATAATTCAAACAAAAATCTTCGCATTTCTTTCATTTCCAATTAAATGCTACAGTTACAGCACCTTTAATTTTTTTGTCGACTCATTCTGAAATAACGAAGCTTATTCCCACTTGAATAATTACGAATAATAATTGATATTTGTAATTAAACGCAAAAGAAAAAATCGCACCGTATATATTTTAATATACAATTTATTTTTCCAAACCATTACCCATATTTCCGCCCATCAATAAATTTTAGTGATCGTTTTTGAATCCTCCTTGAAGTATAAGTGCTTATTTTGCGCATTTTTTGTCTCCCTGTGGTCATGTCCAGAGAGAAAACATCGAAAGGGTGAAACCGTGTTCGCGTGTTGGACACAAGGGCCTTTAGGCTTGTGGCGAGCACTGGCCCTGTCAGCTGCAGACATACATACATACATATATGCCCGAACGCAAGTTCGAATTATTGCCGCGTAGGCACATACGTTCAGAAATTGCGATTAGTTTTGAGTTAAACGAATGGTGAGCTTTATTTATGGGGTTGGTTGGCCTGCGAAGAAGAACAATTCGTGTTAAAGTTATTAGGACATTTTTATATTTGTCATTGTGCAACCAAGCCTAGTTGGTATATTGGTACAATTTACGAACGTCCTTTATATAAATTTATGTATATACTGACAAAACAATTGTCTTTATGGTTCGTCAATTTATTTGCTGGAGGCATTATTTGTTACTAAACTTTAACGCTAATATTAATTTGCTATGATTAAATTGATATTTACCAAAATGCGGTTACTGTAAAACTTTTGGAAACTAAAATCATATAATTTATACTCCTAATATTTATGACGAAGTTTTAGTTTGGCGGTAATGTTGGAAAATCTTAAATAATAGTAGGAAATCGTATAAAATTTGCACAGAAATGGCAATTCGATATCTACCGGAATTAGGTGTATGCATAAGGTTCGAATGTTATCATCGGTGGTTGGAGATTATTCGCGGCACATAGTTTGTTGTGGAACTTTGCCGATTATATTCGAAAATAAAAGCAAAAACGTCACTGCCTGCAACATTGCTTTTATAAATGTGAAAAGTTTCCGTATATATAAATATCACTTGCGAACAATCTCGCCAAAAAGGAACACCCGGCTTGTTCTTGCAACAAATTTATTTTTGGAATCTGTCCGTGATTTTTTAACTGCTGTGAAACATTATTTATTACTGTACGAATTCATATTTTATTTAATAAATTGCACTATACACCTTTTGTGCACCAATGGCACTCAGCATGTTAAGCTGTATTAATCTATAATAAGAAATAATTCAATTTGTATATGCATTGTCGCAAATATTGCCAAAAAAAGTAGACACATATTGGTTTATGATATATTTTTTGAATACGTAGTTTTAACCCCCAAATTTTTCCTTAATCCTCAATACATTTGAATAAGAAATGATTAATATAATTTACTACAAAATATGTACACTTTTTCGATATGTACTAAAAAGACCAGTGTAGACCACCCCAGTTTTCAAATAAGCACTTTTATGCTCCAAGCAAAAATATAAGTAAAATTAAATTTTAATTTAATTCCGATTTTCCGTGCGTGAAATTCCTGATGAAAACTGATTTAATATTTCAATCACGTAGTGAACGTTTGTAGACCTAAGAATTTCATTATTAGGAAATCCAAGATTTATTATTATATTCCAAGTTTTATTTTCATTTACCTTCGTGTTTGTGACGAGAATAACTTATTTTTCAATTGTCCCCCATAACCATATTATATATTAACGAATTCGTTAAATTATGCAAATTAACTAATCCAATATTACACAATTGAAATTAGACCAACAATAAATGAGATTATTTGTTTCAAAGCTTTGATTTTAGTGAAAATAGGATTAAAATGCGTCATAACGGAATAAAGTATACGAATATGTTAATGTATTTCATGATAAAAACAGTATGAGCATTGGTAACTAGTATTTACGGTACACTATTTGTTATAATGCATATATTGTGTTATATATAATTTGTTATGCAAATTTTTCTACTTGGAATTTTATTTTCAAATTAATTCTATATTATTTTATATATGTACTTGATATATTGTTTCATAAATAAATATATTAACTCTTAGTGATATTTCTATTGATTCTATGCCAACCGGCAACGTTACACCTGCATAAACATTAATTTTCTTGATTTTTAACGTTGACTGTTTTAAATTCATTAATAAAAACACGTCTAGCGTAGTGGCAAAGACATAAATGCATCTAAAATGTATAAACTTATATAAACACGTAATATGTATGCAGATATTGCTGAAAGGATCTACCCAGAATGCAATAAATCTCGTAGGGGTTACTCTAGAGATCACTGGAGCTAAACTCGATCCATCTGCTTATATTTTGACAGCGTAAACAGTTTACACAAATATTTACGTTCAACAAACAACAATTCTCTGAACACCGGCAGAATTATGTGAATATTAAAACGTGTTTTGATTACAAACTTATTCTTCAAGATTCTACGAACATGTCTTACTCTAGCAAAAACTAGCTAAAAGTATCTTTAACAAAATAACAAATTAGTTGGAAAGGTATACGGTATTTAGTATTTAGCTCCACTGGAGATGTAACCAATGGGCTCTAACGACGCTATGTATTTAAAGAAAAATTACAGTTATAGTTTTAGTAGCAAAGAATTAGATAAAACTTGCGTTTAGTAATTCGTATCGGGTCTACAACACCTCATATATCTGCTGATGCATCTTGGATACTATCGACAGTTGAGCAAACACAATTACATTTCTGATAAATAACTTTCACATAATAATAGACAAGTTAAACTATATATCTATGTAGTAAAGTTTTAACCACAACATACAGGAATATTTGTTGTTTTGCTGCGTAACTTTCCCCACAACATATTGTTCTGACAACTGAAATCGTGTATACTCGTACAGTTACCACTTTTGACATTTGAATTATTTGTTTCTTTACAACATATTCGTCCAAGAAACAATTTTAAATTATAGTCCAGTGAAAGCCTTTCTTTAGAATCCAGACAATGTGTGAGATTAATTTTGTTCGTAAAGTAATTTTTTTTTTTAAATCTGAATAAAAAGTGGCAATATTTCTCCGAATGAGTTTGGAATTTATCGCTCACTTTAAATCAGAAATTTCGCCGACGAAACTACAATAGTCCAGCTGCGTGTATTCATCGGTGATTTATTGATTGGCTATTCACATAAATCTTCAATTTTATTTGCTGCATCAGTTAATTTTGTAACTTCGTTGCATGTTTTACACATTCTGGTAACAACTTACAACTGAGGTAGCAACCCTTTTCAATCTTACATTCTAACAATTCCTATCTTCGTTACTAAAATTAAATGTAGGCCTTAACAAGCAAATTATATAGCGTATATGATTAGTATTGTTAAGGAAAGTCATAGATTTGTAAACATTAGCAAAGTTCGTAAGGGATAGCATTGTTTGTTGAAATTTCATTGTATTTCTCTCAAATAGCAGCGTGTGTTTATTTCTCATAAATCGCTCAATGTTTCGCACAAAGATGAAACTGAAGCACATGCCTCGAGATATCTTTTGTTGTCTTTATACAACGTGTATGTATTACGAAATTAAATGTGTATATTCTGTAAGATAATATCAACAGTTACATGGATATTCTACAGAATTAAACGAATTTTTAAACATTGTTGCTATATGAAAACATTTATTACTTTCTGTCGAACGTAAACTTGTATATGTTTGAAAGAAAAACTACGTATGAAATAGTCGAGTACAGCTCCAGCTTTATTTTAATATATATATATATATATAGTTAAGTATAGTAAAGCGGTTGATAGTGTTGTTGTAAAATTAGAATTGTTAAAAAGTTTTAAATTCCAGTAAACTATGAAATCCAGTAGATATTCAGAGTGCTTGTTAATCTGGTATTTGGTGGACATTCCATTAGCAGTAGCAGCGACCACAACCAGAAATAATATATCCACAGATAAACTTTGGTGAATGGTCGAGTTCTGGAAATGCAACGCGCATCTTATGAACGCTGTCAGCCACAGGTTTTGCTATTTCAAACTATGTATAACAACCGCGTATATTCAAACTAAACATGTCTAATATATTGTCTTTATTGCCTATTTTCGTATTTGCCTGAAGCTCTTCATCATCAAATATTTAAGACTCTCGATCCGAGCGCCGAAATATTTTGACAACGGTTGTCCTCTTAACTTTGGAATCAACGTGTTCTCTGCAGAAGTTACGAAATTACTTCTAAAACACAGAATACACGCACGCACGTACAAAACACACGCAGAAAATACGAGCACGTCTAAAGTTTGCCTGCTTAAGGCTTCTGCAAGGGTGCACGGTGTGGTTTAGCTGAATTTCATATTTTTTTATTATACTTGTATAGTTCGTTGTAGGAATTCAATGTATTTGTTACGGAAAATGTTCAATTACAGTCCGTACGTATATACAAAGCCGTTTTCAATTGCCAACTTTTGTAAACGATATTTCAACAAAATTGTAGCAATTGATACAGCGGTTTTTCTAAAATATATTTGGGGGCTTAGTTTTGATGTCCTAATTTTCTAAATTAATGTAATAATGATTAAATATAATATGCATTAAAAACCTTTTATACTTTCTTATACATAATGTATACACAAAAGTATTTTGATGACAAAAAAATTAATAACGAAATATTAATTTTTACTATTTTCGTAATGGCGCCTATGTCGTTTGTCTGTCTATCTGTGTGTGTCCATGTGTGTGTGTGTATATTACATACAAAGTAAAAACTAAGTAAAGGTCGAGTGTAGACCACTCCAGATATTGCATGGCAGCATTGAAATATATGTATAAATACAGTCATGAAATTGGTATTGGAAAATGGATACACTTGCAATACGCTTTTAACTATATATAATATGCATAGAATTTTGTTATTTTGCAACGAAAAAGGCTTTCGTCATATTGCAAGTGTCCAAATAGGATTGCTTTAAAATACTGCAGGTGTGTTTGACAGATGTCAGAGTTTATTTTTATGTATTTCACTACATATAAACTACATCGATATAGGTACGACTGCGTTTGACAACATTATTTCCATCTATAAGTTTTATATAAGCTCACAGACACACAGGCACACATAAAAGCATGTATCTACCTCTGATTTCTACTATACAGAATGAATAAATACGGAATATACAAATGGATCATTCTAGGACATTATAGAGCAAATAAAAATATTATTTAGTTTTGTAATCGATCAAAAGATATAAATAAAAAGTATTATTTTATTAACGATTTTATTTACAAGTCAAGGACGATATATATATATATATATATAAATATATATATATATATATATATATATATATATATATATATATATATATATATATATATATATATATATAAGAAACTAAACACCACACAATAGCAAATAATTTTATGTTTCATTTCAGGCATTTGAGGAATTGGAGGACCTTCTCCAAAAGTACGATATTTGCATAGCAGTCAAAGAGAAACTGGTTAAAGATTCTGGAGTCGCTGGCGAAAAGGCGTATGACATAATCGTTCATAAACTACTCACTAAGCCTCGAGCAAGAGGTAAGTGTAACACAAACTGTTAAGCTCTACTTAAAATTCTAGAGCCATACGAAAACTTTCATACTTTTTCGTACGATATTTATTTCGTAAACGATGTTCCGTTTATTTTGGCATAAAAATAATTCAAGCGCGAAATTTATACTTTATAAATATTAATAAAACTGTTTATACATATTTATACTTTATGATGATTTTTGATACTGGGCGAAATTATTTTTAATTCTGAATTCGCCAGTTTGATTATTTTTGTGTTTCTCGTGGGATTTTCTTATTTGTAGATTCACTAATAATATTATAATTTATACGAAAAGTTAGAAATTAGTTTGGAGAAACTTGATAGTCGCCGGTAATAAATCTAAAATCACAGGAGATCTGATTCTAATGTCGAGCACTTCCCAGGAGTCCCCAAAATGATCTATGCATATCCCAACTACTAATTGTATACAACAAATACATTAACATACTGATCAAATTACCAGCGGTAATAAATCACATTGTGACAACATTACAACTATAAATTAGCGGCGATATGTTTAGCAACAAAATTTGTCAGCTTACAGAATGTCGTCAACATTAAAATACAAAGTTGGGCTCCTCTAGTAATCCACCCAGTAAGCCGATTACTTGTGTTTAGTTAACTACAAGAGTCGAATCAGATGACTTATGCACGCCTCACTGCGCTAATACAGGAGTTACGCCCATTTGGAAACTAATAGCGTCAATTTAAACCGATTACGAACACTGACAGCTTTTCATATTAACAGCAATTATTTCGTATTTGTTTGAATTTATGTATTTAAATGAAATAATCATTTTTGCTTTTGTATTCAGAGTGCGAAAACATTAAACGAAGCACGACGATTAAAGTGTTTTAAAATCCCAGTGTGCTCTGCTATTACAGTAAAAACAAATAGCCATGATAACAATAACAAAAGAAATATTCAACCTTCCTTGCTCTTTGTTGTTGATGTTAAATCTAAACTTAAAAATAACAACGAGACTCTTGAAAGAAATTGTGGAAATTTATATAGTATAAAATAATAATAATAATAATAACGGTCGTGTGTCTGTAGCATTCTCAGATTAAAACATTTACTTAACAAAAAGTGTTTGTGTTTCGTCGTCCTGAATCCAAACATATATATAACTTATATACTTGGATGTTAATCGTCGCTCTATCGTAAGACCAAATTTGAGCCCACTACTCCTCTGAAGGTACTTAACTGACAGGGAAGCAAAATAGCTACTAAAAATTTGATATTTGTTATTTGACCGTATAACTAAGTTTTGTGCTGCCACAACCGATTTATTTTATATTTTTACGGGGTAGAAAGAAATAAATGGATCTAAAGTGTGACTAGAATATATTCCAGTGACAGCATTAAGAATATATTTTTATGATTCTGTCATGAAATGCGCTGTGGGCATTGGGGGTAATAGTGTATATTTTAAAAATTATTTCACCATCTCGTTCGACGTGACATGATTTGCGAATAGTGCACCTGCGGTACGGTACTACCGTGAATATTAAATCCTGTTTCTTTCCAAATAATAATCCTTTCACGTCGTCGTATTCCGTCCATCTAGATGACCTCCTCAAGACTCTGTTTTGTCCTGCTACAAATAATCCACAATACCCAATAATACAGTATATAGTGCTGAGCACTACTACTAACAATTGTGGTCCAGCACTAAATAAACAATAAAATATTTGATTGAGTTTGCTACGGTGTCGTTTGTTATATATGCCAATTTTTTATTTGCGAGTTGAAACACGTAGCTGTGCGTGCGGGTGCGGGTGCGGATGCGGCAGAGCATTATGGGGAAGATCTACGCGTGAACAAACATCTAGAACTTTCCTGAAAAGCATCCTGCGTTGAAAACCTGCTAGTATAAAAAATAAAACATCATATATAAGTACATGTAAAAAATAAAACATGAAATATAAAAATTCTGTTTGGAAATATAAATAAAACTAAACAATATCCTTGTCTTCTAAGAATTTCTATATTAATTATTTAGTTGGAAACTAGAACAAATATTCAGAGTTGCTCTTCCTAGTAAGAAAACATAGAAAGTATAAATTAAATAATATATATATTAATTTTATGTCAGTGCTTCTAAAATAATAACAGAATGCATCCAATTACAATTGTCTTCGTTCCATTGAGGGAACAATATTGAATTCTTCCGTTTGATTTCGATTGACCGTTTTATATTATTGGTTCGTTGTGTAACAGTCTGGATTCTATTGATCCTTGAATTTACCTTAAGGAAGTTCTCTTGTAACTTGGTATTGTTGTTTTTGTTTCGAATTCCGCCTATAAAATCTTATCCAAAAACGAGCACACCAAAATCCATTCCAATTCCGCACAGTAAATAAAATGCTTCAACTGTTTTCGATTAGTTTTACAAGTTTTGCAACATAATACATTTTATTTACTACCGACCAAAAGTTATTTACATTTACCAACGATTTCATTCCTGAATTAACTAAACTATGCTTTATTTACAAGGAGTATCAATATCTTGAGAATGTCATCAGGATATTGCAATTAAGGTCGCACATGTTACTGGGAATATAGTTGATTAGCATTGGCACTAGATACATGAATATGTCTGATGTGACGACAATAATAATTACGAACGTGGTACTCGTCGCCGAATTTAATTTGATATGACAATTTCATCTTAATCTTGAATATATGTCAGTTCACTTGTTACATTTCCCACATATACAGTTTTAACACTGTAATTCTAGTGAATTTACGATTATTTACAACTACTATAATCATATTTATAAACTAACGTAAATTACACTGAATTATTAATTAACTAGTCGAAGAACAACCAATTTCTTTTTGAAGATTATTCTCATTCTTAGTACTAATTTATGTATTCTGTATATGATATGGGCACATAGTGCCTTCCGGTTTTATAAACACATACGTTACATTATAATTGCAATGGAATTCCATCACATTAATTAAGAAAGCAAATAAAATTGAATTAAAACTCTTTCGGAAAATACGGCAGATACAAATAAACTTCGTCTTTGTAATTAACTGAAAATTAAATTAAGCAAGGAAACACTTCCACTGAATATATTATTAAAAATGTATTTGTCCCAAGAACAATTCCTAGTAATTTTGCAATTTAAACAATACCAATTTCAAAATACTTTTGGTATGCTTTTCTATTTAAATCTGTATTTTATTTACTTTCATATACGTACCCTTTTGTTGTGGAAGCAATAATATTACAGTAAATCGTATTTTATCCTCAGCGAAGACAAAATTGTTGTTAAATAGATATTTATATTCAACTACGTAGAGGAAATATCTCGTGCTCGGATTCTATAAGCGCGAGACTCGTATAGTACATTCATGAAAGTGATTTTTTATAGGATAAAAATGGAAATCTAGATAAATATAGGAAAAGAAGTATATCTTAGACATGACGACCAGTTAGAACACAATAGTAACATAACCACGATATTTCTAAATGCCTTTTGTAGTTAATATTTTTTGAGAAATTTCTGTTTGAAAATTCACTACAATTTATTGTAAAGTACAATTGCAATTTTAAAACCAAATGAAGTATTTCTTAACTGGTTACAAAAATAGAATAAACTTTTCAATTTAATCTAGCAAAATTGTTGCTAAAAATAAAATATTAAGTAAATTTTCTATTTGCATATTTATATATTTTCTTACACGACAATCTATGACACAAAATATTGCAAACCATAACATTTTATGTGTAATATTTTTTCCATATTTTATATATATTATATATTCTTTTTTCTTTGATTTATGCTCAGTTTTATGTGAAATACGTCAATAAATAAACTGTATTTTTGAAAACAAGTGACGAAGAAAATGGCTTATATAAGTTAAGCTGTGTTTGACGCCCAAACTGACAAACGATGTTTTTATCGAGAGATGTGGGCGTTGCGACGCCCTGACAACGGCGTCAATGAAAAATCAGAATTTATTAATAATAAGAAAAAATGAAACCTCACGTATATTTATTGATTACGTTATTCTTGGGTACATTCAAAAATTTAATTGAAAATTTAATTAGCATATTCAACCTTCTTTTAGTATTTTTATTCTTTCACTTTATAAAATAAATTAAGCTAACAAACTAATTACTACGTCTCTGAGCACAAAGGTGACATGTCCATATATATATATATATATATATATATATATATATATATATATATATATATATATATATATATATATATATATATATATATATATATACATATAATCGTACGTAATAGTTCATTTGTCTTTCGCTGTCTGTATTTATTTTAATCTTTAATTTGTTATTATTTAACCCTACGATAGCTATAAAACCAAATCAATAAATATTGTAACTAATGGGGAAACGTAAATATAAAAAATAATTTTCAGTAAATAACTTTACAATATTAAATATGTAAACACCGTAAAAATTATATTAATTAAAATATTGGTATTTTTTTTTTTTTTTAATGATTTATTGGTACTTCAACAGCTAGGGTTATTAGTACCATGGTTTGGTTAGGTAATTATATGAATGTGTGTTTTTGTTGTTAATATTGTTATTGTGTGTATATTAGTGGTTTTTTTATATTTCGGTTATTAAATCTGTTTCTTTTAGATATTTGAAGAGTCTTTGTGTTGTTTGGTGATTGTTAGCCAGAGCGTCTGGCAGTTGGTCCGGTATATGGTTTCTCTCTCGGGCTTCGGTGTATTTGGGGCAGTCTATAATAAGGTGTTGTACTGTGATGTTGGTGTCGCATAAGTCACATTTGTCTGCATCGGCTCTACGGAATAAGTGACTGTGTGTAATGCGTGTATGTCCAATTCTTAGTCTTGTGAGGCTGACTTGTTGTTTCCTTATTATATTGGTATTCAACTGGAATATTGTAGATTTAAAATATATGCAAATTTCCTGTACTACTTTGTTAGAACATTGTATAAAACTACATGATTTTTTTACAGAAGCGCGTAAGTGCAGTAATCTGTAGCTACGCTGTTATAATAAATTGCGAATTAATCAGTAAAAAATTATGTATGCTAAACACTTAAATATAGTGCGAACGTATATTAGTTTATTTATCATAAATTTCCATGTAAATAACTTTGCCGTGCGCATAAGTAAATTTTATAATTTAAAAAATGTTAAAACATGCATTCAAAACTGTTATGAAAGGGCTGTATAGTTTGAGTGACTAATTAAAAAGTTTCGTAATTAGCTGTCAGTATTTTTGCAGTCATTTTGTTCATATAATAATTGTCTGTATAATTAATTACATTTTTAGAGGCGCGTACAATCTCTGTATTCCAGTTTTATTCCTATTCTATTTACATATATAAGTGCAACTGGGAATAAAATCAAATTTTAATATCTTAAAATGAAATCACTTTTCTTGGAGAAGTTCTTTTCGCTGGCTCGTGTATTTGCACAGCTGCGATTGACACACAGACACACATGTATACGTACACGAATACACGCACTGTTATGTTGATTCTTGATATTACATTTTCTTCGCATGAATTCTTATATTTATATATTTACAAAAGCAGAAAAGACCTCGCAGAAAATCGTAATATAATATATTTGTATTAAGATATCACGCATGTTTTTTCATATTTTATGAAAATAAAACATAACGTTACACCTTTCCCTTAATGGTGGTGGCACACAATTTTACAGTTCAGCATATATCCCACTTCTGAAACATTGAGTTTTAAAGTTTGATAACTCGAATCTTCATTAAGATTGATGACAGAGTGATCTGCCGGTACTCCCTAAAAGTGTTTTATCTTTGCTAACATGTCACGTCTGTCCGAGATTGTCTCTAGTGACTTTTTACAGCAAAAAGAGCACGTCAACATATTGTTGTACCAATGTAGACGATATTAATCCATGTTACGATATTATTTTAGTTTCAACAGCTTTACTACGTGACACTCATTTGTAATTGCATTACAAATACATTTGTTTCAGGAATTATTTTAGAAGAGAACAAATTTTAAATGGATTGAATCCTCTTTTGTTGCAGGAGCAATAGTGTTCGGTTCGGATCAAGAAGTTGCAGGAGTAATGCGAGCAGTCCGCCGGAGCAACGCCACCGGCAGTTTCTCCTGGATCGGCTCAGACGGATGGAGCGCTAGATCCCTGGTTTCTGATGGAAACGAGGCCGAGGTGGAAGGTACACTGTCGGTACAGCCCCAGGCGAACCCCGTGCAAGGGTTCGAAGAGTATTTCTTAGGGTTGACCGTGGAGAACAACCGGCGGAACCCTTGGTTTGTCGGTAAGTATTCTAATATTTTATTACGGACGGATTCAGCACTTTTATCAAAAGAAAATCTGACCCAAGATGTCTTCAAACATACACAATCTTACAAGACGAATTCGTCGTTTGTAGCTTGTTTAACCGTGTGTCTGTAACTGTCTCGGAATAGGATATAAATTTAATATAAAAAAAAATATATTTTAAGAAATTATACATTTATAATTTTATTGCTATTTAAAAACTAGTTTGCATATTTTATTTTACATTATTAGTTTACAATATAATCAAATCTGTGAGGAAAAAATCTGGAGTGCCCTTCACTCGACTCATACTTAGATTTCAGTAATAGTAAACGTAAATGTAATTTGCATATTTTCTAAGATATTTTAAGAATAATAAAAATAATTACTTCTGACTAAATTATTATTTTTGAATTAAATTGAATCTTTTTAGACACATGTAATAAGATATGAGGAATTTAATTTAGTTAATGCTTTCGTGTGATCGATTGGTGTAAGGTAAAGATTAGGCCTCGTCTGTAGTAGAAAAAGGTTCGTTCACGCATTACGGGTCCCAATGCCGGTTATGGCGGCTGCTTGGGATCATCAGGGCGGGGGTGGGGTGGTGTAGGGTGCATCAGGAAAAGAAGCAGAAGAAGAAGAAAAGTAGGCTGTATGAAACGAAAAACGTTATTATGTTGGTGTGGCTGGGTTAGGCGACACACACGAACCAGCAGAACCTCATCTTGACGAATATACACAATACACACAGACACACACACACACACGTAAACGATTTCTTTGCATGATTGTGCAAAATAGAAACTTATATAGAAAAATTGTAGCATCAAACAAAATTGTACCGATTTTAAATGTTTAAAACAAACTAGCGAAAGGACAAGAAAGTCGAGTGAAGGCTACTCCAGTTTATATATATATACATATATATGTATTTCAATTCACTATCTTTCATGGCACGTTCGTTGCTCATAGTTTCTTTTGTGTTTCTTTTTGAGGAAGCGATTTAGTCGCAGACGATATTTGTCACTGAGATATTCAAATGTGTCGATTGATTCAAAAATATATTCAAGTCACGACAAACTATCTATTTCATTCGCTTCGTACACATAAATGAAACTATGTCATTTACCCAACATTTATTTCGGTTGAATTGACTTTGTTATTTTTCATCATTACTTATTTATTACTGCGTATAAGAAAGTAAAAAGTCCCACTTAACATTGAGTGAATTAAGCGTCAGTGCTTGAAAAACAAGTAGGCTGTGAAAAATACCATCAAATTAAAAAGATGCACTTTTTCAGCGAAAGTTTCTACGCAGAAAATAATTACCCGTGCATTTGCCATTTTGTTGAGTTCATTCATTCATTAAGACTGTGCTTTTTAAAAGGTTCATTTATCTTCTGGTTGAAACGGACGAGGTATTAAAAATGTGTGTTTCTTTCATTTCGACTCTGAAATGTTTGCATCATTACCACTGTTTTTTTGCTTCTTATAATAAATTTCTATTAGCAAGAATCTTGAGCAAGCAAAATATGTCACCCCGTAATTATTCTTTTTCATAACGTACTGGCCGCTTAACGATAACTAATGTGGCAGACTACGTGTTACTGTTTACTAAATTATAATATACGTAACTAGTTAAAAAGCTTTATGGTGTTTTTAGCTTGTAGCTTGTTTAATTGTATATCTGCTTCTACTTAGATTACTCTACTAGTAAACGTAAATATATTTTGCCTATTGTCAAGGTCGATTTTCTTGAAAATGGAACATTTCGCGTAAAAACTTTTCAAATAAAAAGTACTTTAAATTTTAATATCTTTAACTTTAATATACATAAATTTTTCTCTAACTCATGGCGTTTACGAGTTTTACGAGTAAACAAGCACTACCAGTTGAAAGTTCAGTTTCAAAAATACGAAGGTGTCTTTCTTGGGATGCAAAAATCTTAAATTCGAAACAACATATTTGCTGTAGAGCGTTCATTAGTGAATCAACAATCCTGTCTTTAAAAATATATTATTATTTATATGAACTTGTATAATTTAAGAGAAAACTCAGGCAGTGATTAAAAAAAGAGATGGCAAAGCCAAATAAAAACAAACCTGTGTGATAGCATCGGCTTATTGTTGGTAAACTCTATTTTCCTTGGCGTGAATCCAATCCAATTTTATATAATACCATTGTGACATTGTCTTCTCTACGTACATGTGCTGCCCGTGCATTTTATATAAACTAAACTCCCACTGCAACCGCATAGAATATCTTTTTGTGCAAAATAGTTTTTTTGGTGCCGAAAACATAAAATAAGATAAAATCCCAAAATTAAAATTACTGTAAAACGAACACAGTTTTATTTTGTACGCAAACACAAATTTAAATAGAATTTCAATTAATATTTGCATACATCAAGGATGATTTAAAAAAATTAATTTGGTAAACATATTGAAATAAATGTATTTTGTGAATTTTAAAATGCATATCAATTTTTTATATTATGCAAAAAGTGGAATTTAGCCTAAATAAGGAATATTTTTAATATTTTGGAAAAGCAACGAAATATAAATAAATAAGAAATAAATTCAAATAAATACTTATAACGATGTATACTTTGTGTGCGAGTGTGTACGTACCTACGTACCTACGTAAATTGGACGTCTAGAGACCTCTCATCAAAGTAATATCTGTAATACATGAAGTCTTCTGATTATGACAGACGTCGCGTCGCATATCTCGTTTGACATCGACTTTGACGATGAAGCAATTTTAGATTTTAATAAGCTACCGCACTGCGTATTACATACTACGTGCCATTCCTTTGCCAAAACAACATTCTTTCTTGTATGCACATCACGAAAAGAAGCAGCAGAAGCAGAAGAAGAAGAAGCAGCAGCAGAAGCAGCAGAAAACTTATTTCATATTTTTCTTACACCTCCAACACTCAGTAAACATTCAATATTCAATTTTATAAACATATATTTCTCTCTACCTCATCATTTAGATAAAAATGCTTTGTTCACATTTCGCACATAAATAAATTGTATCTTTTGTATTTATTTTTAATCGAAACGCGAGACAAGTATTAAATTATTTAAGACTATTTTTGCCATAAGTGCAGCCATTTTCGTGTTATTGAAGAAAAAAGAAAGAACAATATTATTTTCTAAAATATGTCTTAAATTTATAGTTACACAATTTTACGTTTACGTTATTGGCTCTAGAGCTTTCACAGACAGTCACACATTTGTGACAATCTACTAGAAACAGATAAATATTTCTAAACAAATGTTCATTGTAATAAAACAAGACAGGTGACAAAATGAGAATTTGTTTTGAAGTAGAATAGCTTAATGAGTCGTTTAAAAGAAAAGTTAGCATATAGAACAAGTTCTAACAAGTCTGTCTATATATTACAAAATCCAGCGACAACTTGTACCAGTTTCTAAACTGCAATAACTACAAATTTAAACTTTACATCGACATCTGTTCCTTTAACGGTGTGTGTGTGTATTGTTGCAGAGTTTTGGGAGGCTCACTTCCACTGTCGTTACCCGAACAGTTCAAAAACTCCGTACAACTCAAAATACAAACGGTTGTGCACCGCCCGGGAGCGACTCAGCAAACAGAACACCGTGTTCGAGGACCAGCTGCAATTCGTCAGCGACGCTGTTATGGCCTTTGCTTACGCTATTCGGTGAGTTACACAAGCGACACTTTATTAAAATGCATTATTTTTAAAGAATAATTGTTTTTAATTATTATGACCTTTAGATTCACATATTGATTAAATGTAATAGGTATAAAAAGTCTTAAAACTCAATTAGAAAATTAGTGTATATTTTAAAATTCATAATTGTATTTTTGGTTACTAATTTGAAGAAATGATGTACATATAATTTTTTTTAGAATTTCTGGATGTGTTCTGTATGTTCCTAAACAGGAACATTTACTGTGTCGTACCAGAACTGTTTAATATGAAATGAAAAGTTTTTGTAATACAGAAATTGTAGAAATGTTTTCGTTTAATAAGATCAAACGTAACAAACCATCGTTGCATTCCAGGAATAACGTGAATATACGTTGTTTTTTATTTTTTAGTTCGGAGAAATAAAAATTACAACGTTTGTTATTTATTAGAGTAGCCAACAAGTAAATTGAAATATGGCAATTTAATTTACAAAAGCAATTTATTTAATCAAAGGCTTAAAGTACAAATAACAATATGCATTTATGTTACATGTAAAATGTTTTTAGGCAAATATAGACCTAAAACTCATTTTATATTAAAACAATTTGCCAAAATTAAAATAGTTTTCGGTTAATTAATTCTAGATATACACTTAATACCCATAATATAACACTAAGCACGGCTTAAACTTAAGTCCTAATAGTGCAACTAGTCATGGTTTAATTAATTAGAATCAATTTTAACTTATTAGAGAGTTGCCTAATGCGTACCTGTTATTTGTTCAATAAAGTAAATTTTTAGAGTGATGAATGTAAATGTAATTTTCTAAGCAGTACGATTTCAGCAACTCTCCCAGCGTTCAGGGATAAACCGAATGAAATAAATCCGTTTGAATCGGACACCGTAAAATTGCACTGGGTTTAAGTGCAGTTCTAGTGCAGGAACACGATAATTACAGTGCACCAAAACGAGTAACTGACCTAATTTTCAGCTAGACACAATAGCTTTAAGTTTTTGAGTGATATTGATACAGAACCAGCTTTGTTTTGAATGAAAAGTTTAACTGGGGTAGAAAAGGGGTGACGGGGGTTTGTTTCACATATAATACAAGTGTGTTGTATTGTTATATGTCCAGGGATATGCATAAGGACCTCTGTAATGGCCGCCCAGGACTATGCGATGCGATGAAACCCACCAAAGGGACCGAGCTGCTAAAATATTTACGTAAAGTTGATTTTCAAGGTATTCCATTTCATTATGTTTCCATATAATGTTATCGCATCTACACTGTAATTTATATGCTTACATGTACACTGTTAAACATTGAATTTGTGTTTAATTACCAAGTTTGGAATAATTCCTTTAATTATTAATTTAAAAGAAAATAGTTTACATTAATTTGGTTAAGATATTAATATTTAATAAATATACGCCCCATTTTACAAGTTTAATCTTGCTGCTTGAAGTTAATGTTGTATTATACATAAATTCTCATTAAGTATCAGAATACGAATTATTAATTTTAATTGTCTTTTTAGGGCAAAATTAATAATTAAATCTTTACTGACATAATAAAATTATTAACTATATTCAACAAATGCTCATAAATAATATATTTTATGCAGTTAAATTAATTGTTTTGTGTATTTCAATTAACTTTATTTTGTAATTTGTTATGGCTGCGGATAGAATACGTATTAAATGTCATAATATATGCGTATTATATATAGTTTATTTAGAGCAGATTGCCAATTTCCTATAAAAATATTATTTTAATGTTAATATGTAAATTTACGTATATTTATTTATTTTGTAGAGTGTGTAATGTTGCTGCAATGTTTGTTATAATATTTGTTTTATTTATAAATGTTTCGAACTGATTTTATTTATTTATCTATTCAAACATTTTTTGTCTGGTAACATATATAATAATTCCTCATAATTTACCGTTATTTTTTTATTTAACTCTTTTTAAAATTGTCGCTAATTTGGGAAAATCGTTTCCTTCGGAGAAAATTCAATTATGAATTTACCAAACCCATGATTTTTAACGCTGATTCAGTACAACGCTTTTTATACCACAACGCGTTGAAGTTGAGCGTAAAATATTTTATGGTTTGACCACGTTTTAGCGTGAATTCGAAAAATACAATTTTTTATACCGTACCATAAAAAGATAATTGGTTGTATTTGTAAATTTTTATGGTATCATTGATTCTAAAGGATACGTCGTTATTTTCATGTTACTGTCGAATATTTTTTATGTTTTATATTTTATTAGGGCCATCAAATATTTGGCGTGTCGTCAGAATACATCGTGATCAAATATTTATGATTTTTGGCAATGCTGAATCTTACACATTTTTATATCAACGAATTTCTACCCGAACTTTATACAAACTTACTTTAAAGTTTCGTAATTTTAACTTCTACAATTTTTGCTGCACACACGTTAAAAACGGATACTTACAAGTAAAAATGTGAAATTCCATATTTTTCATTATTACAATACGTCCTTTTAGACTTTACCCACGAAAGTAAAATACGTTAACGTAATAATGAATCTTAACTGGTTACCAAATTTTTTGTTGCTAACAATATAAATTAAAAATGTTTATTCCACTATAATAAAAGTAATATATATATGTATATATATTTGTAAAAGTAGGAACTCTTGTTCAGGCAATCTATAAAAATTTAATATCATGAAAACGTCTTTCTTGCTTATACAAACTTCAGCTCTTTCTCATTTCTCGAGTGCATTCTTAGTTTTCTTCTGTATTTGCTATCTATTCAAAGAGCTATTTATATAATACACTACATGAAAGTACATGCAGCAGTATTCCGTAATATTATTTAGATATGTTTCTCAGTTTAAATCAAATTTCTTCACCAAGTTCTAGAATCTTTGACAACACTATACACTGAGAAAATGATTTAGGACACTTATAAAAAATCTAGAGTGGCCTTTCAAAGGCGATTTTTCAGTAAATGGTACATTTTTCGAAATAACTTTTCAAACAAAAGTTGCTGGAAATATATATATCTTTAACTTTTATATAAGTCATATTTCTGTAATTCATGCCGTTTTGGAGATATTCACAAAATGAAACTTACCAATATCTATAGTCGAAAAAGAAACCAATTGAGTGAATAATGTGTTTGGTCGGTTGCAGGTTTAAGTGGGGACTGGTTTCGTTTCGATTTGAACGGCGATGGTCCTGCTCGGTACAACATAATCCACTTCAAACAGGTAGCGCCAGGCAAATATCGTTGGATACGCGTTGGAGAGTACATTGAGGGCGCCCTCAACTTGAACATGACGGGTAAGGAACCTTAGTTCTAAATCCAATTAATCTTTCATACAGTACAACATCTACCTCATTATCCTATACGATACTCTGTGATCTTGAACCACCCAACTTTCCTAAAGCTTACGCTATTAACTATCTTATTGTAGTACAGCTTAAGGCTGTCCTTATCGAAGTAAAGTATTTTTCGATTCCTATTAAAATTAGGAAAAGGGTCAGTTAATAATATTTTACGATAATAATTAATTTAAATATGTTGAAACGAAAATTAAATGTAACATCTTTGTATTCCAAGTTTTAAGTACTTAAATTTTAAATTGCCAGAAAGAGAATGGAAAACGACCCTTTGTAAATGGGATTTTCATTGCTACAAAATAATTAACGATACAACGACATTTTCTATAAATTTTCCAATTTACGAAAATTGCTTTCAATTTAAGTGGATTTTATATATTTCTGCGCAGGGTTAGGGGGTTGAAATTTTTACAGGTTGTTGCCCTAAGTATATGAAGTGTAAGGCAGCAAAAAATTTTTAGGTACTAGCCCATTTACAATGTCAAAAAAATTGCTAAAGTTTGATAAAAAAATTCTGATGATTCTCTGTATGTATAATTTTAAAATGCATGCAGTATATATGAATACGATATATCTTTGTGGTAGTTTGAATAAAATTCAAATCCGTTAGTTCCAAACAAAAACAATTTGATTTGATAGATTTGAATATAGAATTGCACGTGATGATAAATTCAATATTATTATACGTGGGTTTCGTGTTCGCTAGAAATTCAATTCAAATTGGGCCACCCAAAACCCCCGGAATCTGTATGCAGTCTGCCATGCGATATGGGACAAGCTAAGAAGTACGTCGAGGGCGAAATGTGCTGTTGGCACTGCTTCAACTGCACCCAATATCAAGTATAAAACACTCATATTTTATTTCTATTTTAATGGGATTATTCAAGTTATTTAAAAATTATTATTATTGTTATTTGTTATGTTTTAATAGGAAAATAAATGTTTTGTTTTAGATCCGGCACGCGACCGATGAAACGCAGTGCGTAGTATGTCTTCCGGGTACCTTACCGGATTCAACCCACGTTTACTGCAACGATATACCGGAGGAGTTCCTGCGTCCGGAAAGCGGATGGGCCATCGGTGCCATGGCGCTCTCGTTTACCGGAATATTAGTTACAATGTTCGTTGCTGGTGTTTTTATAAGGTAAAAGAAACTATTTATTAACCAATTTTTAACTCGCCGGACGAAGTACCAAAGAAGCAAAAACATTCGATCGTGTGTCTGTAGCATTCTGAACTCAATTATTAATTTACTGTAATTCGACAGAATTCGGCCAAAACGATTAACTTCCGAAACTGTAACTTATTTGTCTAAATAAATGAGAAATATATGCAAATTTAACAATTGCAACTTTAAGGTATTAAAATATAATTATGCAATATTCATATATAAATTGAAAGAGATTCTAAATGTGTATTGTTTAAAGTCAAAACGTGTTTTCAACAAATATGGTTTTATTTTTACATTACAAAAACTAATACGTGCGCAGCGTCAAGTTTATTTGGTGTTTTGTTTACATTTAAATAGATTCAACGATACTCCGGTGGTGCGAGCCTCCGGGCGAGAGTTAAGCTACGTCCTGCTCGCCGGAATTCTAATGTGCTACTGCGTTACATTTGCATTGGTAATGAAACCCACTGATATCGTTTGCGGTATTCAAAGGTCAGTGCCAAATTATATAAACATATCACAGTTTTTTTGTATCACTCCTCAAACATAAGTTACACCATAAAAACACTAGAGTCTCCTGTAGTCAACTTCCTCGTAATTTATCGATTGTAGTGTTTGTCTGTGGCTGTGTGTGTGTGTTGAAAGCAAAATTGGTATATAACTGGATGTACCAGTTAACTTTTATTATTTTTATATCTTGAAAACGGCTTAAGTTACAGAAAAATGGTTTATATAAATTTCAAAGATATTTAAATTTCAAGCAACTTTTGTTCGAGAAGTATTTTCGAAAAACGTACCATTTACTAAAAAATTCATTTTTAAAAACGTGTACGTTTCTCTAGTTACAATACATATTGATTGATTTTTTTATAGATTTTTAAAACAAAATAAAGCATTATAATAAATACAATAGTTGTTTTAGAGTAAAAAAAACACTTGTAATTGTACAGTAGATTGTTTTACGAGTATTCAAATTGTTCACACAGGCAAAAATGTGTATGATTACAATAGATCCTTTAGTGCCACATCCAAAAAAGGTAATTACGTAACAGTAATTAATACTATTTTTATGTATGGCAGATTCGGCGCCGGTTTTTGTTTCACGGTCGTCTATGCCGCACTGTTAACAAAGACTAACCGAATTTCCCGGATTTTCAACGCGGGAAAACACTCCGCGAAGCGTCCCAGCTTTATTTCCCCCCGCTCCCAACTTATTATCTGTAGTTTCATGGTGTTCGTGCAGGTAAAACAAATTAGTAGTGTCAGCCCAGCGATTTATAGTGATTGCAAATAAATACGTGTGTGTTTTTTTGTTTTTTTTTTTTTCGTAGATGATAATAAATGGGGCTTGGGTGCTAGTGTCGCCAGCGCGCGCCATTCATCATTATCCAACGCGGGAGGATAATTTGCTGGTGTGCTCGTCGCATGTGGACGCATCGTACATGATCGCGTTTGGATATCCAATATTCCTTATCGTCATTTGCACCATATACGCGGTGCTAACAAGAAAGATACCGGAAGCGTTCAATGAGTCGAAGCATATTGGTAAGAAACACATTTATTTCTTAGTACTACGCATGCAAACCGAATAACATCGCTACAGTCGAGATACTAAACGTATGGACTGACGTCATCGACCCGCAAAGAACCGTAACAAAATATATGTTGTACAAACTAATATTAAATATTTTAAAATTGAATAAATCATTTTAAAAGATGGTTATTATATGCATTTTTTAATATCTCGAAAACGGCATGATTTACAGAAAATTTATTTATATAAAACTCGAAGATATTAAAATTTCAAGCAACTTTTGTTCGAAAAGTATTTTCGAAAAACGTACCATTTACTAATAAATCGTGTTTAAAAATTGTTATTATATTCATTTTCTTATATCTCGAAAACGGGATAAGTTAGAAAAAAATTATTTACATAAAACTCGAAGATATTTAAATTTCAAGCAACTTTTGTTCGAAAAGTATTTTCGAAAAACGTACCATTTACTAATAAATCATTTTTAAATATGGTAATTATATGCATTTTTTTATATCTCGAAAACGGCACGAGTTAGAGAAAAATAATTTATATAAAACTCGAAGATATTAAAATTTCAAGCAACTTTTGTTCGAAACATTTTTTCGAAAAACGTACCATTTACTAAAAAATCGTTTTTAAAACTTAAAAATAATAAAAATCTCAAATGAGTTCTTTTAATTACGTGGACTTGTCACCTTTGTGTTCTAATTGAAATTAAATTAAACTATTTATATCTAGTGATATTTTATGATTAAACAATGAATTTTTTTTTATTATGTGAAAAAACTTGTTTTTACTAAAGTTTTTAAATCAATCATCAATTTTAATTAAGAAAGTTAATTAACGCAGCACCGTACGACAAATTAATTTATAGGAAGATTTATAAGATTTTTTTTTCCAAGGTTTCACCATGTATACAACTTGTGTGATTTGGCTGGCATTTGTACCACTTTACTTCGGAACCGCAAACAACGTAGCACTACGAATCACGAGTATGTCTGTAACAATTAGCCTGTCTGCCAGTGTCACTGTCGCTTGTCTGTTTTCCCCAAAGGTAATTATAATAACATAATGAATTTATAAATGATTTAATGAATTAAAAATTAGGCCCTAAAAATGTCTGAAGGTACCCAGGCGATTTACACCAAATTTAGTACACATATTATTCAGCACCCAATTTGTATCCGTTCTCAATTTAAATCCAATCGCTCATATACTTCCCGAGTTATAGGGCCCCAAAATTTAGAACCCCCCTTAATACTGCCCTTATAAAAATAATTAAAACATCTAAAAATTCTACTAATTATTTTAAGTTATTTTATGTCTACAAGATTTTTTCATATTGTTAACCCAAAGGCTATAAAAAATTATTAAATATAATTTTTTAATTAAAAGGTCATTTAAAGGCGACTTTAAATATAATCTTTGTTTTGTTTCTCAGTTATATATAATTCTAATTCGCCCCGAGAGAAATGTCCGGCAAAGTATGATGCCTGTCCGGTACAGTGCTATCAACAAGAGTTCCGGTACCACTAACTCCGGTGCCGGAAGCATGATGGCCGCGGTCCGGGTAACTGCAGTTACTTGCAACCAACAGTCGCAGATACAGAAACTTGTTCCGGAGAAAGATAGTAAGTTATAATTTTCTAATTAATCATTTCTCGTGCGCACTGTGCCCGTATCATATACCAGAACCAAGAAATAAACTTTCAGATATAGAGCTCAGCGCAAATGGAAAGACTAAGCCGGTAATGGTGGATAGTGGTACCCAAACTGTTGCTCCACCGCCTGTCAACGGCAACTTGCACAACACTGACGAACAGAAATTGAATAACAACTGTACGCCGTTGGGTAATGGGCCGTTGCTTACGCAACTAAAGGACGTCACTTTATAGCAAGCAGACGTCGAAAATATTGAGACGCGATCTCGTGATTCGAGCATTAAATCCAGACGCCTACCAGTTCAAGTGTAAATATATTTAATATAAAAAAAAAACTTTGTAATTGGGTTGAGTCATCCATGATTGCGAACAGAATAAAATTTATTCTGGATTTGTAATTATTGAATTTACTAAATGGTATTTTTAACGGTGCTGTGACTAATAGATGTATAAAATATTCTATTATTATATATTAAAAAGGAAAACATTTCTATGCTGTAGATGTTATAAATATGTTTAAAGTATTAGGGTATGTGTATGGATTATTGCGGTAATTTTGTTGTGAGTTTGCGCATGCGCGAAGTACATACAAAGAATGAACCGATTCGGCTAAGTTCGCTTGAACTCGTAATAAAACTTACAACATAATTATTAGTATACGAAACAAGTGTTGTAAAACTGTAAAATTTCTATAAATTATAATAATAAACTGTAGTAACTGTTACAAAACATATCTAAAGACATGAATGTGAGAAAATGTGTAAATACTCTTAAGTTTTTTTATATTAATTATATTCAGGTTTCTTCCATTAAACAAATAGGTTTTTAAATATGATATATAATTTAATTATTTATATTTTACGAGATACAAAAAATACACAAATACATATACAAGGCGTCCATGCTAGAAATTGAATTTTAATCAGTCCACGGACGAAGTGTTCTGTTTATTATATAAATATATTAAATTATAATATAAATATGTGTATTATAATGTGAAGAGTTGCTGAAATAGAAGCAGGGTGGGGTAGGGCTTCGCCTGGGGGGGTGCAGGGAGCACATTTGAGCCCCATGTGCCCCACTGCACTACCGCGATCTCCTTGCTTCACCGCTGAAGTTTAACACTACCTAAAAACAAAATTTTAAAAAAATACCAAACAAAAAAAAACAATATACATAATAAAAATTAAATAACTCTTGTATTACATGTCGAACAGGGAAAATAAAAATTATCAAATGTTAAAACATTGTTTATTCATTTATATCCCATTTTAAATGCAGTATTATTTCGTTTAAATAACGTTTTAAAGGTTTTAAATACCGCACATCTACAGTTTTTAAATATATTAATAGACACAACGCATGCGCGTATAACATACTCAGAATGAACACATTCGGCTATCATCGGTAGAACTCGTTATTAAAACATATGTAATATTTATATTAATTAGAGCAAACATAATTAAATAGCATTTAAAACAACGAATTTAATACTTTATACGTTTTAAAAATTGTTAAATATTCTCAATACATTTCACAGTGTACTAGTATCGTGGTAATACAATCAGAGTCGGTCATTATGAACGTTAGTTTCGCATATTTCTAGTGTTAAAATCAGTGTATTTTATTCGGGCAAAGATAATTAAATAGTATTTACACAACATATTTAATACTTTATACGTTTTAAAAATGTTGTGTATATTCAAAATACTTTTTACAGTGTACTAGTATTGTAATGGGATCAGAGTAAGCTTTGGTCGGCCATTATAAATGTTCGCGTAAAGTTCGATGAAACTTCGTATATGTTTAAAGTGTTTTCACAACGAAATAATTAGTAATTATTCGTAGAAATTACTAGTAATGAACCCAGTTTGTTTTATATCAAACAATACTAACGTTGACAACAACAAAATGTATAATTCATTGTTGCTGTGAATGATAGAATTGCTTGTATAATAGCAACTGGATTATTATTTGTAATTTATCTTAATTACAAATTGGTTCGCTAATACTGTAAAATATGTAATAGTTATATCGTTAAAAATAGATCTTTAGTGTAAAAATGAGTGAAAATGTGTTTTTACGCGGTAAAACAGTGCGGGAAAACGCGAGTGACTCTAACAAAAGACAGAACAAAAACAAAGTGTACCAGTGAGCTACGGGTTGAATAAAAGGTAAGATTACTCAACTTTCAATAATATTTATTAATTATTTAATATAAATTAGAATAATTACTGTACATAACGAAAACTAAGTTGAATGCTAGGTTAAGGCGCTATACTTGCATGCTCAACATTTTTTAGAGCTACAAATTTATTATGTTTAGAATTTTAAGGTGATTTATAACGGATTGATCTAACACACTTTTATAACGGTTATTTTCGGTAATAATTTTATTCTAGAAAACGGGCGATTGTACGGTTTTTACCGTAATTCTTTTCGTTTCGATTCAATTAAAAACTGAATCAGTTCGGTTCCGGAAATAATAACGGTTTTTTGCGGTTTTCGTTTCAGCTCCGAATAATTAATTAATTTTTTTTTAACATTTACCTAACCGAAATAAACCGTTCTTTATTGGTTCAATTCCGGTTTTCGTTCAACCGAATTCACAAAAAACTTCATATTAATCGAATATTAGACAAAATTTCGTAATTATGTTCCAAAATGTTACCATAATTACTTATTATTCGTGGTTTTATGGTTATTGAACCAAATCTCGAAACTTAACCAGAGAAACCAAAGTTCTAATTGTTTTTGGTTATATTCCGGTCACAAAAAATTACAACTTAACCGCAAATAATAATACAGAGTTCCTAAACTATTATGGTTATGTTTCGGTCACCTAAAGTTGGAAACAGATAACCATCCTTCTAGATTAGTAACCAAGAACCTACATTATTATTCTTGGTTATGTTCCGGTCACAAAAAAATACTACTTAATCTCAGATAACCAGAATCCCTAAACTATTATGGTTATGTTTCGGTCACCTAAAGAGTTAGAAACCGATAACCATCCTTCTAGATTAGTTAACCAAGTACCTAAATTATGTTTTGGAACACGCTATAGATCAAAAACATATGTAACATTTACGTATTTATGACTTATCGCAAGTATAATGCCTTTATTTACACATATTGCTAGAGAATTACAATTCTGGTTAATAACAATGTTACGATTTTTGCCAAAACTTACCACTGCTACGAACACTTTTTGCTTTCGCTGGTTTCTTGCCCTTTTCCGTGCCGGGCAACGCCTCTCGACTATCCGTAGTCATCGCTTCATCCGTATCGAGTGTAACTTGAGACTGTGCTTGGCTTTTAAGCGTTTTCTTAATATTTACGATCTAAATACAAAACCACTTGATTAGTAACTCAAAAATCCCTATTTGGTACAATTATACTTCGTTTTCGATTGCCTCTTTGTGTTTAACATTTTTATTCTTTTCGGTGTTCGCTCGCAATATTTGTACTTCTACACATCCCAAAACTGCGTCACAGGCGTTGCACCATTCTTGTAAAGTTGACACAATAACACCGACGTCCCCTGGACGAATATCACGTCCAATTGCGTAATCAATTTCGAGTAACGCATTTTTTTGGTCCAATTTACCATGGATTATATCTGAATACAATAAAAAGTGTTACGCCGCCCTGGTGGCCAAAGCTAGCAACTCATTTAACACATGGCACTTACCAGCATAAATCGCTTCAATAATCAAATCTTCTAAATCTCGCACATTTTTAATATCCAATTCATCCAAAAGCACCGAATATGGAATATACTAAAACGTATTAAAAATATAATAAAATTACAAGAAAATAGTGTTAAATTACCTTAGTACGTGTTGCTAGCGTAACGATAGTTAAATGTTGTAATTTCTTCGCTTGTACCGGCGACAATTCTAATAGTTTCGCCTTATTCTCTATATATTGTCTGTAAGTACCGTAAGCGAATAGGTTTAGAGTGTTGTAATAGTTGCTTTGTGGGCCGTTTTGAAGCTAAAAAATAACTTAAGTAAATTCTGGACATATCTTAGTTTATAAGAGTTTACCTCGGACACATTAGGCATATCGAGTAATTCCCCAAACACATGCACACCTGGCGCTTCCAATACTTGTTTAATTAGCTCTAAACATGCGGCCCCTTTCGCCGATTTAGCTAATAACACAAATTGTTCTAACGGGTTGTTAGAGGTAGTCACTGGCTTATCCGTAACCATTTTAAAGCCAAATTATACTTAAAGAATTAACGAATTTACAATCAAATGAACTGTGTTTATATTAAACTGACAGATTTACTAGCACGAATGTAGCTACAAGTATTTAAAAATAGGAATAGGGTTAGCTTGTATATACAGCAGTCGTAACATAACCAGATGGGCCTGGTTTGTTATGGTAAGGTTTGGCCTTTCGTTACTAGAGGACAGATTAAAAATGCTACTAAACTCAATGTCACCAAATAAGCAAAATGTTCATTATTTAATGATTGTTGAAACGTTTTGATTAATTCATACATTCAATTCTTTGAATTGAATTCAATTCCATAGCGTTAAATGTAGGGCATCAATTTAATTAATTCAAATCCCTGAATGTGTTTTTAATTTAGGCTTAAGAGGGCAAAATCAATTCCTAGTGGAATTGAATTCATAATGCACAATTCATGAATTAGAATTAGACAATTCACAAGCTCAAATCACCTACAATTGTTGTTGAAGCTATTTTGATTAATTCATACATTCAATTCTTTGAATTGAATTCAATTCCATAGCGTTAAATGTAGGGCATCTATTTAATTAATTAAAATCTGTAAATCTCTGCATAAAAATGGAATTTATGATAGTCTAAACTGTTATTTTAATTAATTAAACCTATTGAATTGAAGATATGGTTTATTTAGTTGTTGACACTGGTTTAACTTCTTCGCTTGACAGCTGACAGTTATGAATTGACGTTTTGTGGTGATTCAACTTAGAGGAATGTTCAAATACTAATTAAATTAAATAATATTCGTGCATTTAAAACTTAACAATGAAGTGTAAAATTGAATTAGAAGAATGTCTGCGAGATTCACCAAAGTTTCGGTAATATACGTGTTTCCTACAAGAAATAGTCCATTAATTTTTTTGCTGCAATTAGAAACTATTTAGAAGACGAAGAATCCAACATCGAAAACCTAGAACAAAAATTAGACAAAGTCTTGAAGCAATGTGGCTTAATGATTGATACTGGTAAATCGTATGTCGCTCACCAAAGGTATAATTAATAAGAATTACTGCGTTATTGTTATAAAAATACTTGGTGAAAATTGCAGTTTATTTGCAAACAGTCTTTGGGATTTAACGATGCATTTTCGTGAAGATTCGGATGTAATGGCTACTTTAAATAAATTGATACATGCTTTACAAGAAATGAATAAGTTTCATACGATCTTATTAGACCAAGCGTCGAGGACTGTGTTAAAAAATTTAACTTCGTTTATTAAAAAGTTCGTATTTAGAGTTAAGGACACCATTGGGTTAAATCAATTCCTAGTGGAATTGAATTCATAGTGCACAAGTCAAGAATTAGGTCGATTCACACGGATAGAGCGAAGCAAAATCAATTCCAAGTGGAATTGAATTCAGAATTGTCAATTCAAGTTAAGAATTAGTTGTCTTTATTAACAATTGTATATTTTACTGGCTTGTAACCTTCAAATGAATTCAATTCGTCAATTGAATTGATTAAAATCCCCCTAAATGTGGATGGAATTAACCATAACGCAAACCATTTTTAATAGTGATATTAAAGAGGTAAAAGAGCATAAACATCATTTTGAGAAAATCTCAACCGAATTAGACAATACTCTGTTGAGAAATTCGCAAGTTGCTCGAAGCCGTCAACCGGAAGTAGAGGAAGTGCAAAATTTATTACTCGCAACTCGCTCATGTTTCAGCCACACTGCATTAGATTACGTGTATAAAGTGTCTATGCTACAAACACGTAAACGACATGAAATTATTGGCACTGTACGTGTTAAATACACCTAAGTTCTTAAATGCAACATTAAAATCCTTAAACTTACAGATGTTATCGTATATGCATGCATGCAGTACTTATTATCACCAAGGATCAGATCTTTGTGAAGATCTGGATTCGTTTTTAAAATCTTTAGCTGATGAGGTATTATTTAAATATCTTAAATAATTATTTTGTTAATTTTAAGCACTTAGAGCGCAAAGGGCATTCATTTATCCGTTATAATTTTTTTGGTCCAATTTATCATGAATTATATCTGAATACAACGAAAAGTATTACGCCGCCCTGGTGGCCAAAGCTAGTAACTAATTTAACACGTATACCAAAATACAAATGTGTTATGCCGCCCTGGTGCCCAAACCTACCAACTAATTCAACACATATCAAATTATAAATTAGTTTCCTCTGTTTTTGAGATGTCCCTATTGTGCTCTAAGGAGTTCTTTGCTCATTCATTTAACTTTACATAATTTATAAAAAAGGTTGGAGTTATGAGAGAATCAACATCAAAGTTAGAAAAAGAATTGGAAAATCGACACTCAATTGTACAAAATAAAGAAAATATTCCAGACATTAACGATAAATGTGCACCAAAAATGGAGGGGTATTTATTTAAAAGGACCTCGAATGCGTTTAAAACGTGGAACCGAAGGTGGTTCTACTTATATGACAATCAATTAGTTTACAGGTATTGAAAACGAGTTATAAACCGTCCATTTTGATTGCCAATATTCTAAAATATACACCCTGCATTTAAATTAACTATAGGAAGTTTACACAATACATAGACCGTATCGCTTAAGCCATGGCGTCCATTTTGTTTACCACATAACTAAAATGGCGTCAAAACACACCTCACATTTTAAACATTGAATTTCCCGTTTACTTTTAATATAATCTATGTTATTCATGCGCTAATTTATAAAGCAACTTAGTAGAATCCCTTTTTGCGCTTAGGAAACGTACAGGCGAGGAAAACGTAACAGTAATGGAAGAAGATCTGAGATTATGTTCAGTTAAACCTCTGTTTGAGGGTGAACGACGTTTTTGTTTCGAGGTTTTATCTCCGCTAAAGTAATTTGCAACTAGTGTTTAATTAGTTCTGTTAGTTATATTGCGTTTATTTATTAGAAGTCATATTTTACAAGCTGATTCAGCAGAAATGTTTGAAGCTTGGATTTCGGCAATGCAGCGCGGCATTGGCGCTGCAATTCAACAAAGTTTATCCGAATCTAGCGCTAGGGAAGATAATAAATCGAATGAGGCGATTAATTCGTCGTCGTCGACGCTGGACATCGAAAAAATGATCGCGCGTAAACAAACCAAAGAGAAGAAAGCTAGGTACTAAGATATTTAAATTACGCACAACTTTTGTTGAAAAAGTTTTTTTATAAAATGTAACAGTTACGAGAAAACTGCTACGGAAAATCTTAAATATTTATGTTGCCATATGCATGTATGTTTAAAGTATTAAATATTTAAATACAGCGTGTAGACCTAACAATATTCATATTTAAATTATTATAAAATAACTACAATTCTAGAATGTGGGAACAGTTACTAAAAATACCAGGAAATAATTATTGTTGTGATTGTGGAAGTCCAAATCCGCATTGGGCGAGTATTAATCTAGGAATTACGTTATGTATTGGTTAGTTATCGCATTCATAACTTTAATTCGCGTATTAAAATTAATTGAAATTCTAAAGAGTGTTCCGGCGTACATAGAAGCCTCGGAGTACATTATAGCAAAGTAAGATCATTAACTTTAGACGACTGGGAGCCAGAAATCGTGAAAGTAATGGCAGAATTAGGGAATACAATCGTTAATAAAGTCTACGAAGCGAACATCACAGGTAACATCACTAAAGCGACGCCAAAATGCATCGGGTGAGTCTATTTTATAGAAAATCGTCGAGGAGAAAAGAAATTTCACTCCCCCATTACAGTAATATCCGTGAATCTTGGATCAAAGCAAAATACGTGGAACGCCGCTTCGTTCGTGATCTTCGCTCATTCGCTTCGCCGTCGCCGCGATCGTCTCGAGCGACAGAGATCGGGGTTCGGAAATGGTCAGTTCGTAAATTAAGGCGTAGACCAAGAAGTTGTGATAATAATCAGAAACGTAAAAAGGACAAACGGGCGTTATCTATGATAAATCCAATAGCTGAGCATATTGATAAACGGGCTAGCTCAGCGGATAATTTCGATGAGAAATCGAATACGGAAAATAACGATGAGAAATCGTGTAAAACGGATGTATTGTTGTTTGGTGGAGATTTGGATAAGCAGTTGTCTGGTTCAATTGACTTGAGCAGTGACCAGGATTCCACTGGTGGAGAGGATAATGAAATTATTGGTTTGTTTCTGGAATTAATCGAGCGTTTAGACAATTATGGGATTCTTTTTATAGATGAAGAGGATATATCTAAGTTGCACGCGGATTTATTACTGTATAAAGCAGCTTTTGCTCATAATATACCAGTTATGTGTGAAGCGTTTGCTTTAGGAGCAGACAAACTATGGACGAATTTGGAGGATAAAGGGCGGAGCGCTATACACCAAGCGATTTTAAGCGTAATTATATTTATATACGTGTTCAGAGATACACTATGTGCCCATATCATATACAGAATCCAATCAATTCCTTACCAATCCATCTAATTGAATTATTGTAGGGATCTGTGATGTCTTGTGAATACTTAATTTTAAACGGTGCCAAAATAAACGCTCAAGACGAGGAAGGAAGTACGCCACTACACTTAGCCGTACTGTTAAGTCATACGGCGCAAGTGTGTTTATTGCTAAAACATCGGGCAGATCAACATTTGAAGGATCACACGGGAACTGAAGCACTAGCGATCGCGATTACTGAGGCAAACGCAGATATTGTAACTTTGTTACGATTAGGTCGGTTAAATGAGGAAATGAAAGATTCGGAACAAGGTAGTACAGGTGATGATACGTTTAATGATGTTGTACGCGATTTTTCGCAATTAGCCTGTTCGCATCCGGAACGTTTGCAAAGGGCGAAAACTGAACCGGAATAATCTCATTTTTATATAGTTACATTGATCGAATTACTTCTTAAGCGAAATTACACCAATTAGCAATTTTACTGAATTTAATTCACTTAAAATCAAGAAATATTCTAATTTTAGTAAATAAACTTGATAAATCATGCAAAATATATGAAACTCGTTAAAATTACTTGGTGTAATTCTGGAAGTGATGCCAATTTTTAATAGTTAAGAGATATTAGCACAATTGTGATATGTTCACAATTTGTTACGAATACATTAAGCTCATTACGTGCATAATTAAGCGTTTTTTATAATATTGGATTGTTGATTTTGTAATGATTAAGATTTTTACCCTTAAGTATTTTTTATAACAAATGTTTTTAAACAAATGATATAATAATGGCATTTTATACTCAATAAAAATTGTTAGCATTCCGAATATCAATATATTTGGTTTCTTATTATAATTAAATATAAATGTACTTGGAAATTTTTATATACAATTTTATATCATGTATGACAATTATTAATTACAGGCAAATAAATGTTTAAAATAAAATAAATTATTGGTTTTATTTTGTTGATAACGAGTTCGTTTACAAAAAATATTCTATGCGTTTACTCAATTCTAAAACGTCAATTTATTTTATTTCTTTATGCATTGAGTTAAAACAACATATTTAAAATTGTGGTAAACGCATTGAAAGTACTTATTGGTAAAATTACGCCGCCCTGGTGTCAAACAGTTGAAGCTTATTAAGGTGGCCTCCATTTTGGTTTTAATTCGACAGCTAGACATGTAACAGTGGTACACGTGTGGTCCAGAGCGCGTTAATTGTCAATTTAATAACAAAAATACTGAATAAAAATACACAAATGTAAAAAATATAGAACAAATAAATATATTATTTTAATTTTTCTAACCCAAATTGATGAATGAATTTTCTACATTAATATTAGTCTTAAATTTGGCTTAACAAAGTTACACAGAAAAATATGTTGATAATTACGCATATTTTTAATTTTGAAAACTTGCTATTTTTTTCTTAGTTCATTTCGTTGTGTAACAAATGTTCGTTTAGGCCTAAAACTTAGAAATAAAGGTGTATTCATAGCACAATTAGCAATTAAGCTTAGAAATTATGAATAATTTCAGTTTATTGTTGAACAAAACTTCTAATTGTGTTAATGCTTTGATTATTTGTAATTGCCTAATCTTAATTACTAATTGGTTCGCTTAATTGTAACACTATTGCACTAAAACATGCATTTAACATAAAATAAAAAATTAGTTGACTCATATTCTCTTTAAATAATTAGGAGAATCTACAATTTAAATGAATGGTCTTATAGCTATTGAATTGTATCGACACATCGAAAGCCAATCAATTGATAAGTACTATTAAAACATAGTTTTGAATACTGAATGAATGAATATTATATACATGATGCATTCTCACGCACGGACTCATAAATAATTGTTAAGGGTCATGATTGTCTATTAGGGAAGTTTGTTAGGGGGGTGCGAGCGGCGAGGGGATGACGAAATGCACTTTACACTGTCTGTATGTAGGCAATATGTCACTCTTCCACTCGGCAACGGTAAACGTAAGCCGATATTGACACGTCGTCTTCGACACGCACGCATTTCTTACCCTGGGGACATTCGCATCTAAAAAAAAACACAAATATATTACAATTTTTGAAAAAAAAAAGTATATATATATATAAATTTCTTTAAAATAAAAAAACTTACTCATTTTTCATGAAATACAGCATATTCCTGTGAAAAGGCTTATAAACTCCCCAACCACAAGGCGCTAAATTTTCACAAACTACGACTTTGTTATCCGTTACATTAAATTTTCTCGTATTATCGTCCAAATGATTTCTTTCCTGCAATAAAACAAACATTACTAATTAATTAATTTTTTTTTATGGTAATGTATTAAAACAAGCTTAAATCTAATGCACCTATGCGTCCAGCTTGCCATATAAGTAATATATACGGATACAAATGGGGTACCAAATAATATGTGTACTAAATTTTAATATATTTTTGGATTCAGAACGACGAGACAAACACTCATTGTTAATGAATTTTTTTAATCTGAGAATGCTACAGACACACAGAATACATTTTTTTAATTTGTACTAAGACAGTCTTTGAATGGAATATTATCCGAGTAGTGAGATTATTTATAAGTCTAAGCGAGTATATTTTTATATGCGAATTGTCTAAATATCTAGACGATATGTTCACCGTCTAAACATCCGATCGATTTAAAATTATCCCGTGTCGGAAAATGCAACGCAGTTGCCTTTTTTATTAATTTTATTTTCGTCTGACCGGCGATCGCGAACCGGTGAACGAGAACGCGAACGCGCTCATCTGAAATACTTGTTTACAAGTTATAACATTCTCCCGATTTTAATGAACGCCATGCCCGAGCCAAGCCAGAGCCAGTGCCTGAGCTGTTGACTCGTTTCCCGCCAAACCATCATCGGTGCCGCGTAGTAAGAATGGCCTTGAATTATTCAACCAAAAAATACATCGAAACTTTTATGAATTACATTCAACAACCAAAAAGTGCAAGTTGTATATTACAAAAAATGGAATAAATTAAGGCTTATTTTATTATTTTCTTTCAACAAATTAATTTAAATAAATATTTTATGCTACCGCAGTAGAATGTTTACGATTCGTGCGTGTGTTTCGTTACTAGTAAGGAAATAGGCTTTTCCTTTATCCTAGTTACGAATTATGATATTTCGCAACTTAAATAATTTTTTAGCAAATTAAATTTTATTATATTCGTAAATGTGACCTAGTATGAGGTCTACTAGATCTACTATTATTATTATTTTTTACAAATCTTGATTTTCTTCAAGGGTGAATATTTTTTCCCTTAAAATTAAATTTATTATAAATAATATATTTTAGTCGTCATTAAATAATAATTTTCACATAATTAGTTAACAGAAAAATACAAATTACTTTTAAGGGAGACTAGAAAAATTATTCATTATTACAGCTCAACCTTCAGTGAAACATATTTTGGTAAGATTAGTTAAATATTTATTAATTTATGAATAATATACACATATGTTCCTTGAGTTGCATCATTTAGATATATAATAAAAGTGCAACATGCATGCAGCTTACCGGCGAACATAATCAATACGTAATTAAAATATATTTTTAACCTTTTGTTTTAATTAAACCTCTGATTTTTGCATACAAACTACGAATTGTACAAACATTAGCAGACATCAAAATTATTCGAGACTCAAAAATAAAAATAATTATTATTTTTATATATATATATATATTAAATTTAAAAATTGTAATTTTTAATTAACTTTTGAGTTCATTCTAAATAAAATTTATATATATCTTATGTTTTTGTAGATTTCTTTATATATATAATAGAAAATTAAACTATATATATTATATAAAAATAAATATTTTGAGAAATAACGCAGTTTTTAAAAATATCCTATTTTTAATCATGTATTTTTACAAAGTAACCAAATCATGAATGCTGCAGTCTAAATAATAATACTTCATTTTGAAATATTCTTTTTTTTTTATTGTTTAATAAAAATATATTACAGAAATAACAAATTTAATTTTTCACTCTAGTCTAAAACTGAAATAATTATATATTTTATTATTAATTGTTTTACAAATAGTTTCCTTATACCATTGTAAATGTATGGAGCTTAAATAAATAATAATAATATAAAAATGTCACTTACTTTTCTGAGTAAACTCGCCGCGAACGTATTAACGAATAGGGTAGTTAGCACAAGAACAACAATGACCTTCGAAATTGCCATTTTCCACACGTTTGAGTCAAACCGAACAAATAAAATTTAGCTCCAAAATGCGAATAATCGCCGAAATACAGAATACGAATGAATAAATAAAGGACAGAAACAATAACAAAAAATATGTTGTTGAATTTGTTTTCTCAACCACAACACAGTTGATGTCTGCTCAGGCACGAACTTGTCAGTTTTGAGAGCCCGCCACGGCAGCGAAATATTTATATATGGCGGGTGGTCCCCTCCATAGGCTTCCGAGGCAAAGCAAACGGCGGTAGTCGGTAGATACAGAAAATATATAAGTCCGTAATGGAAAAGGAAGCGATACGTACATTACACACGGACACCACACGCACCCAACAACCGTCGATATAATATCGGATTTATCCCACTCCCGCGTCGAAATGGAGATGACCGGCGAAGATAAGTCATGTCGAGAGGGCCGAGTGCGTCCCACAGTCTCGAAGATGTGTGCGTTTGCACGTAATAATGAAATTTATTGATCATTTTAATAAAAATGATTCGCTGCGAATTGTGTCGCTCAACTATTCATATCCTAAACAATACAAGAACCAAGGCTAAACCGGGCATCATCTTTTATTTTATATAGGTTGACATTTTCGTAATGTCTCTTGCATTTCTTATTAGGCTCATACACATACAACGATGTAGAAACAACGTTATTAATCATAAGTGTCCTGGAACTTCATAAAACACAGATTCCTTGTAAATTAAATTGCAGAATACATTTCACAAACTATATCAAAGATCTTCGTTGGTATAACGTTGTAGAAATAACGTAAGTTCAACGTTATTAATCATAAGTGTCCTAGCACTTCATAAATAGCAGATTCTTTACCTAAAGGTTGTAAATAACATTGTAGATAAGGAAAATGCATCATATTCACAAATTGCATAAACTATATCATAGATCTTTGTTGGTATAACGTTGTAGAAATAACTTGAATACAACGTTATTCATATATAAGTGTTCTGGAACTTCATAAAACACTGATTGAGTAACTTATAGGTTATAAGAAATGTATCAGATAAAGAAAATTCATTTTATAATTCATATCGAAGAGCTTCATTGTTATAACGTTATAGAAATAACTTGAATTCAACGTTATTAATATATAAGTGATCTGGAATTTCATAAAAAACAGTTTCTGTAGCTATAATTGTTAAAACGTTATTAAAACGGAATCAATTCAACATTTAGTGTAAATTATTACATACAAATATTATAAAATTGCGCAATAATTAAGTATCTTTTAAACGTCATTTTACTAGGAAATTTTCTAATAATTATTCGCATATTTACAACTCGCAATATTTTAGCGATTTATAAAGTAGTAAAAGAGTAATTTTCGACTATTACTGATTTTTTTTTGTTGACCGGTGAAACTGATAGTAGATGTTGCATCATATTTGGTTGGGTGAGAATGAGATGCCTACGTGCGATTAGTGGAGCGAAGGAAATGCGTGTTCGTGTGTAAAATACCCCCCGTGCCTGCTGCGCTACTTTTTTTCAATTCATTCATGGGAAACCCAAACTCCCTGAGACCTAATCTTATTCTACACTCAATTCCACAAATTTACTTTCTTATACACAGTAATAGTAATAAAAAAAAAACGAATTGGTTGCATAATGAAAGTAGGGCGTTCACCGGGCCACGCTACGTGACAAACCCCACGGAGAAGCCCCTCTCGTGCATCACATCGCACATCTGCATACATTTCATTATTACAAGTGCATTGGTTTCAATGAAGATTGACCATAGTTTAATTTATAAAATTCTTTATCAATTCCACTTACTTTACATTTTTTTTTACTGTCCAGAATTTCTCGGAATGAAATTTAAACTATTCAAATACAAGTTCTCAACTTCTGCAAATTACTGCAAAAAAATTCTGTGCGATTTACAACAAAAAAGGATGGGTATAGTAATGCTCTATCTTTATCTGTTGTGTGTGTTGACGCAGAGAAAAAAATGAATGAATGAAAATGCCGTTATCAATCCGAGAAAAACAAAAAATTATACAATGAAATCACATTTTTGTGAAACTTAATTAATCATTGATTCTAGTAACTATTTTGCTATTATAATGATTCATTTTCCGACTGAGTTTCTGATACCAAAAATAATTAATAAACAAGATTCAGGGCGACGAGACAAGCACTTTTTGTTAATGAAATGTTTTGATCCGAGAATGCTACAGACACACGATTGAAAGCGTTAGCGCCTTCGGTGAGCTAAAAAGGTAAAGCATTTTCTAGGAAGTGTTCGGGGCTGACGTAACAAAAATGTGTAAACGCATCGAGAATTGCATCAGTTATGTCCATGCCCATTGCCCATATGATAGTAAATCGGCGCGACCTTCGTTCTGAACGCGGCATCGGGCCACGTCATAGTTCGGCCCCTAAAATAACTTTACAGTGGCACAGCACAGGCCAGACCAGACGTCGACAGAAATCCCATTTCAAATTTGGCATCTGTCGCATAAGAAACTAGAAACACACGTACACGTATACGCAGGTAACACACGTCTGGAGCACTTTTGATACGCGGCCAACGAAAACAAAATGCGCTTAGTCATTCGAGCAAATACATTTCAAACCCGCTTATATTTCAAAAGCAGCCAACATCGGAGCCATTTAACACTGAGTAATATTTAAAAGAAAATAATAATATCGCTTTTATTGCATTGGACCATTTTATTTAACACGTCAAAAGCCATAAATCTTGTACGAGGCAACAAAACAGGTAATAAATTGTGAATGCAATAGAACCGCAGTGGTAGTGTTTTTCCACTCTTTCCTTTTGTTTTACCTGCTGTAAAAGTGCGTTGATCTCAATGCGAGATACTGAGTTACTTTCATATGTAATTAAACTATAATTTCCCCCCTCATCGCGCTCATGACTCATTCATCCATGTGCTTATTTCTATAGAGAAAGAGAGACACTAAAAAAACTTCCATTCCATTCACTAAATGGAAAATTACCCATATCAATGTTTGACATTCACGTGATTACACGAAAAAAAATAAGTATTCCGACATTATATGAACGTTTGAAACAGTTTTTTAGAATCCTCACTCATAGTAATCTATGTACTAAGCTGTAAATAATTATTCGGTGGCACCAAATCGTTTTTACTTTCTTATACGTTAGGTACAGACCCCTTGGTTTGGTTTGGCGGCAATATAATAACCGTTTTCGTAGAAGGTTATCTAGAGCAGCTGAAATATCTCTTTTGGCTTTTGAAACAAACATTTTTTGGGTTTGAAATACGTAGAACACTTAATCGGTTCCCAGTAGAATTAAAATCGATTTTCTTGGAATCAAAGCACCCCATGTTTTACAACGAAAAAATACCAAAATTGGTGATTTTTATTTACTTTGATGAAGTGTAAAAATTGTATTAGCGGTAGAATAATAAGAAAAATAAATAAGTAGTAAATAAAAATCAAATGATTTTTCGACAGTTTTAATTTACAACAATAAATTTTAATTCATGTAATAAATGTCGAGAATACCATAAAATTTCAACTGACCAGCGCATCTCTTTGCCAAATTAATGACCTATAGTAGCTACATGCCCATAAAATTTAGTAACGAACATTAAAAATTTAACTGTGTATAATAAATCTTACGCGCGCATGATTTAAAAATTTTATTCCCCTACATTGGGATAAGGGTTCGAATTGTTATCGTTAAAAAAATAATTTTAAATATATAAGCATAGGTAACAGGCACCATTGTCTTTTAATGCGATTTTATTTATATAGATAATAGTTTTTGCCACAATAATCATTACAGTTGGATACTGATTGCAACAATACCCAGTCTTTTCATGCGATTAAACGACCTTAGAAAATAATTAACTAATATTATTTTTATACAAATATTTCTAGTACCAATACTAGGTAACCCATGGGCACTATGTGCCCATATCATATACATAATACAGTCAACCGATCAATTCATGCAAAGGTGACTCATATTTGCACGTGCAAATATGTAGTAAAAACTGTAACACGAACTCTGCGGTAATATAATTTTTTCTTTCTGCAAACTTCCATCGTAAAAACTTTTATTTAACTTCCTCGAGATTAACAAGCTTAGGTACAACGTACCTATGCGTCCAGCTCGCCTTATAAGTAATATATACGTTGCATAATTTTTTATGACCTTTTGGTTAACAATTTGAAAATATCTTGTAGATATAAAATCTGTTAGAATTATAGTAGAATTTTTGAGTGTTTTAATTATATTTATAAGAGCAGTATTAAGGGGAGTTTTAAATAACCGATTACCATAATTCTTGCAAGTCGTGCATCGTGGTGTACAGTTTCGGGACCACTGGTGTACAGTGTCTGAATGGCCGATTATGTGATTGTAGGCATTGGGTGTTCTGAATTTAAATGGTACAAGAATTTGTGAGCTGTCAATAACGTCGAGTTGTTTGATTAAAATTTACGTAAGATTCTTTCACCAATTAAATATTAAGGAACATACGTCATATCTACGACACACACACACACACATATTCTGTGAGAAATAGTGAATGTGTGAATGAGATAGAATATCTAGAGCACGCATGGTTCCACAGACAGTATGGTGCCACTTAGTTATGTCGTCTCGTTCTCGTGATCGAGCCACGCAACGTACGCAGATGAGAAAATAGATTTATACATCTTATTATATGTCTTTAATTTATTTCCGAGAAGCGACAGCTTGTCAGGGTCGCGACAATCGTAATAATAATAATATTAATAAAATCATTTAATATAAATTGCATTCGCTGCAGTACCCACCGCAGGCATTGGCGCCCTTACACAATATATTCTTCAGTATCGAATTTACTATTCCCAAATCATTTTATAGCCTATTTTAGTTGAGAACACCTTTTCATCCTGGATGTTAAGACAATTTCGAACATTTGGTTTTAAAATTGTTTGATTAATTGCGTACAGCTTGTATTGGCGCAGTTAATACTTGTTTCTTTTTCAATGTGTCAATTAATAATAATACAAGTTTATAAATATGTCAAATGATATCGACGTAAAGTGTAAATCATTTTGATAGACTTCTAAGAAATTTGTATATTCGTTGATAAAATTATTCATAAATTTCATCAAACTGATCCTAGATTTATCTAAGAGTAAAAAATGAATGAATTTCTTATAAAATACGTTATTATAATTACTATATAGTTAAGAGAAATTATTTGAGCTGAAAACTAACAAAACATATAATAAATAAATCGAGTGGTGGCCACTTCAATTTTTTTTTTTACAGTATTAAGTTTATAAAATAATTTTTCATCTATGGTAAATAATGAAATAAACTCGAATAGTTAAAATATGTGAAAGATAAATAAATTAAATATTTTAAAATAGTGCGTAGTTTGGAAATATACGCATAACTTTATCGGACTTTGATTCTTGTTCATTATCAACAATTTCAAGGGACGGCCATTGACTCAAATAATTCTCCACTATCTATAAACTAATTTTTTTTTAATTTATCAAAAAATTATCTTAACTCGCGTAATTGTAATTCGAGAAATAATATTTAATACATGACTAATGAATTGATTTGATGGTAATCACTGATTCAGATAAGTGTAAAAAATATAAAATCGCTTTTGAATAAGATGTACGACATCCTGTGTGACATCTGGTGATTGAGGTCGGGTGAAATCAATAAATTTAATATTTTATTTCGTTCGCAACATTATCTCAAAAATATATAGTATATTTATTATACACTGATAGTGATAATGCGTTATAATTTATGAATGGGCGAGATTAGAAAGACGCTGGGATGGAAAAGTGCCATTGGGAATCTGTACTTCAATATTTAATAGGTCATCGACCATCACTTGACTTATTTATACTCGAAAATTGCCGCTAATATCAAAATTAAATCAAGACAATTTATTTATTGTTTTAAACTAATTATAAACCTACAAATTATACCTCGTCTAAAGCCAAAACGAGCAGAAAATCGAGTGAAGGCCACTACAGCATGTGCAGATTGTAAACGCAAAAGAAAATGGAGATTTAGTATTGTTGAAATCAATTTCATTTTATATTTTGAAAATGCAGTGTTTATATTTTTATTTTCATTTAAACAATAGTTAAAAATTGTTTTTATATAAATTAAATAGATTATACAGTGAGGCATTGGTGCTTGCACCTATGCTAAAGTGTTATTGTAACCTGAGCTAAACATATTATTATATACGTAAAAGACCAGTGAAAATAAAGACTTTTCATTAAAATTAATTATATTCTTATCTTAGTATTATAATTATGTAATTTAGTAATTTTGCATTTTAAATTTAAATATATGTCATTGAAACTCAAAAAAAATTGATCAATCATTATCAAACCTAATTAATTAATTATTAACCAGGAAGTGTGCCATGAGTGATAAGACAAACTAGTAAATTTTCTAATAGGGCAAAGGCACTAATTATTGCATTTTTTTTAGGTCATTTGTTATTCTGTGAATTACTTTAAAACCGGACGATTTTAAAAATAGTCATTTAAAATAAAAGAAAAAATTGTGTACGGTCCTGGAACGTTGTTTAGCGTAAATTTGCCATATCAAATCCTTAATTTATTTCAATGAAATTAATTTGCCTTTTGACGTAGAATAAAAAAATAGAATTATTATTGTTATTTTTGGTTTTAAAACTGGTTTAGGAGTTTAGTAAGGTCACCTTTACGCATTAGGAGGTCTAACATTGCACAATAACGTACGTTGACCGATGTTTTTGGACGAATTCGCGATATTTTCTACGCAATATTATAACAATTACATAATCGGAAAACAAAAAAGTTATTTTCCTCTCAAATTATTAAAATCTTCCCAATAAATTAAGTAGAAAAAAATCTTCCATAAAAAATATTGGTTGTTTACTACTGCACTATTTTCTTAGTTAATGATCTTATATTGATTATTGGTTACGTCATAAATGACGTACAACTCTATTTTCGTAATTTACGCGTAAATAATTATTGAATAATATTATTCCCAAATATAAAAAATTTTAAATTATAAAATTATTTGTTTCTTTATAAAAATGTATAACTGTTTGCTGCATTTAATATTTATTAAATTAAGACAGTTGTAGGAATAACATATTTAATTAGATGTACAACATTTTTTTTATTGTGAACATATTTATTTATAATCTCGCGTAAATATTTACCACATAAAACATGTGATTGAATTATGTAAACAATATTATTATACCTAATCAAAGATGAATCAGTATAAATGCATTCGTCTTTCTGTCCTATATGATAAAATACGCATAAGAACAGTGGATCTAAACATGTGTTTCCTAAGACACATAATTATATTAAACGATAAGTTTATTTTGATTTTAATAATTATGTGGACGTTTAAGAATGTAGCATTTGTCTTTAATAAATAATGATTTAGTTTTGGGCAAAATTAGGGTAAGCTGGAAGCATTTGTGGTAATATTACCACTACATTTAATTAAATTAGGAAGAGTTTATTTTTCGTAAAACTCACTACGTAGAAGCTGGAAGCATTAATGCTTGTATTTAGAACATGCTTTATTGTTTGATATGTATAATAAAATTATCTTATTTGATTAAGTTTACAATAATCATTTTAGAAAAGTTCATTAAATCATTTATCAATGTATAAATAAATCGAAAAATATGAAACGAATAAAACAATATTATCAATCGCTTTACAAATCATATGACGCACGGAGTTTGGATAAGTGAATTAGTTGAGGAAAAATTGGAGGACGATTGCTTCATTTTTAACACTGTATCCAAAGTTTATTTTACAGTCTATGCATTTTATAATTTATTACTTTCAACTTTCAATAATTAATATTACTCAATACTGCACTCTATGTCGAGCAAAAAATAAATCTTATCAAAATGTTACTATTTTTATTCATTATAATTCTTAAATCAAAAGAATCACGTTGTCGTGTTGATTTATATTTATCTCGGGGCGAAAAGGCTATTCTAATTAGCTAAAAATACGTGTTTATTTCAAATTAGCATAGGTCAGTTAAATCGCGAAATTAACCACGATAAGATGTTTATTATATATAGTAAAAACTGATTTATTATTCTATTATTGTTTACAAAATATACTCTAATAATAATTATAATCATTATGTCATAATTAAATCAAAAACAAAACTCATCGATCTGAATTCTCAACTTAGGTGGCATCTATAAGGCATATCTCGTACTTCGAACACAGTTCAATAGGAATCTACTTTTAAATATTTTGTTTATTTATTTAAAACGTGTTTTGTTGTTTAATAACTAAATAAACAGTATTTATTGAATAAGTATTAAGTTCACAACGTATATAATGGCGTCTATTCGTGATTTAGTCACCTCTGTGTGACCTTAAGTGAGTTGAAGGTCATACGAACATTCACGTTTTGACCGAATTTGTAAAATCAGTTGACATCCTGACGCTGTTGGGTGTGAATCGTATTTACCGGTTTTGGTAAGTAAAACTATTAGTTATTGTGTTTATTTGGTAACATTATTTATATAATCGCCAGTTTATGTAATTCATTCGGTTTGAAGTTTGATTTCAACATTTTTAGACACGTACACATATTTCTATCTCTCTTTGAAATACATCGCCCACAAGTAGTTCATTACAACAAGATTAATCTTATTTTATTTTAAATCTTACTGTTGGAAATAATTTTAAAGTAATTTTATTTTGAAGTTTCATACATAAAACAATATATATATATATATATATATATATATATATATATATATATATATATATATATATATACATATATATGTGTGTGTGTGCAAGCGCCAGTGCTTTCAGCTCGCCGTTTCGGCTAGCCACAATCGCAATATATACAATACTAAAAGCGATAGCTATTAGAGTACAAAATTTACTGTTATTTGCACGGGCGTGGAAATTATATATATATATATATATATATATATATATATATATATATATATATATATATATATATATATATATCAAATTTTATTAAAATCGGCCCGGTACCTTCAGGGAGATACACGTCCACAAAGTCTTAAACGACATAATCCAATGATAGTTATATACATTTTCGTAATTAGGGAGACAAATGAAACACTTTTATTTAATAAAATTGATCCGAGAATGTTTCAGACACATGACCCAACACTTGTCTTGTACTATCGTACGATTAGTCCTGGTTACCAAACGGTTTCAGTTCGAATCCCGGTCGCACTAAAACAACTAATCCTCATCTAATTAAATAACTACAAACTCTAAATTCCAGGAAGCAATACCATAAACTATCAACAATGCCTCTTCAGAGCATACACGCCCGTCAAATCTTCGACTCCCGTGGTAACCCCACGGTGGAAGTCGACCTAACCACCGACCTAGGTCTCTTCCGGGCGGCAGTCCCATCGGGAGCGAGCACCGGAGTTCACGAAGCATTAGAACTTCGCGATAACGACAAAAACAATTACCACGGCAAAGGCGTACTGCAAGCAATTGCTCATATTAACAACACAATCGGGCCTGAGTTATTAAAACAAAATTTCGACGCTACTCAACAAACTGAAATCGACCAGTTCATGTTAGCGCTTGATGGGACTGAAAACAAGTCCAAATTCGGTGCTAACGCACTTTTAGGCGTATCTCTAGCGGTTTGCAAAGCTGGGGCGGCTATGAAAAAAACCCCATTGTACAAACATATCGCGGATTTAGCAGGGAACGGGAATATTATTTTGCCGTGTCCAGCTTTTAATGTGATAAATGGGGGGTCACACGCTGGAAATAAACTGGCAATGCAAGAGTTCATGATTTTGCCGACTGGGGCTTCCAGTTTTACTGAAGCTATGAAAATGGGGAGTGAGATTTACCACCACTTAAAGAAAGTTATTAACGCGAAGTTTGGACTTGATGCGACTGCTGTTGGGGATGAAGGGGGCTTCGCCCCTAACATCCTAAACAACAAAGACGCCCTGGACTTAATTCAAGACGCTATTGCTAAAGCTGGATACACCGGAAAAATAGAAATAGGCATGGATGTCGCAGCGTCTGAGTTCCACAAAGATGGTTTATACGATTTAGACTTTAAAAACCCACAATCTGATAAATCCAAATGGCTTACCCCAGACCAATTGACTGATTTGTATCAAGCATACATTAAAGACTTTCCAATCACTTCAATTGAAGATCCTTTTGATCAAGACCATTGGGATGCATGGTCTAATATGACTGCTAAGACAACTATCCAAATCGTTGGAGATGATCTAACGGTTACTAATCCAAAACGTATCCAAACTGCTGTAGATAAGAAAGCTTGCAATTGTCTGCTGTTGAAGGTGAACCAAATTGGGACAGTGACTGAGTCGATTGCTGCACATAATCTGGCGAAGTCTAATGGTTGGGGTACTATGGTTTCTCATAGATCTGGAGAAACTGAAGATACCTTTATTGCTGATTTAGTGGTGGGTTTAAGCACTGGGCAGATAAAGACTGGAGCTCCTTGCCGCTCCGAGCGATTGGCGAAGTATAATCAAATTCTTCGCATTGAAGAGGAATTGGGAGCTAAAGCTAAGTTTGCAGGGAAGAACTTCCGTAAACCACAATAAAGTAATTAGATGTATGTCTGTTAAGTGTAAAATGTAGGGTCTAAATTATATATGAGAGCCAAATGTTGTATTTGTTTAATAAAATATTTCGTTTTAAATTGTTATATTGGGTTTATTTTGAATTAGGTAACCGATATTTCTATAATATATATGTAAATTTTACGAAAATAGCAATTTTTTTCTATCAAATTTTGCGATCGCGTAAATCATGATACTATGTTATTAATGTAATAACCATAGGTACAAAATATATATAAAGCGTTCCGGATACACACATACAGCTGTATATATAATGTCCTTTCCACAATCATAGATTCTAAAAATATATATATTTTTTTTAATTTATAGAATTTTTTAAACTAACGTCTCCGTTTCCTTTTAACAGTGTAGACATTTTTAATGTAGGAAGACCTCGAAATTCTATTAAATTTTAATTGAAACTGCACTCAAGTTAACTAGAAACATCGTAAACATATTTATTATTTATCTAAATGATTAAATTTGGTACTAATATATTTTTTAAATAAAATTTTAATGTACCTATAACCTTTTGCTTTCTACGTAATAGTGTACAATTACAGAAGAATGTTCTAGAATAATCTAGAAGATACCTGTAAAGTCTACAATTATGGTAGATATCTTTTTACTGAAACATAAGTATGTCTGTAGTTCAGTAATTCAGTAATAGATGTCAGACAACTGTAAGAAGTTAGTTTAACCCTTTAAGCTCTACTAAGGGAACTTACAGTTCATTGAAGTACAAACCTTACAATTCTAAATTTTACACTCACTTTAGTTAAAATTATTTATTTTTGCAAGATTTTTAATATCTCGGAAACGATACTAATTAAAGTTAAAGTTAATAAATTTTCTAGCAACTTTACGTATTTAATTTAAAGCAACATAAAGCAATTTAAATATAAGTCGAGTGTAGGCCACAATTATAATTATTTTTATTTTCCCTCATGGGTTAAATAATATAACAATATATTATTATTATTTATTTGATACTAATTACACATATAAAAACAATTTTTGATTGTATGTACTAATTAGTATGTTATAGTTAAAATATTTACAATAATTAATATTACGTACAAAAATCTAGCCTTAACATTAGTATATAATACTGTTACAAATAAATATGTACACAAAACCCAGCGTTTTAACACGTTAATTTGTAAAAATACACGTAGGTGCAACCTTCAAGGCGCTACGCGGGATCCTAATAATAAATTATAAAAAATTGTATAGCCACCATTTGGCAGTAAACGTGTTAAAACCGAGCTGCCATTAAAAGAACGTAATTTTATCATCAATTGCGTTTAATTGGTGTAGCTGTAAAATGATAATTTCGATAAAACCTAAACCACTTGGTTATCCTTCATATTTTTCCGTTCCCACTCCTTATCCCTAGTAATCCACAAGAAATTCTTTTCAAGGAAATAATCCTCAATTTGGCTCAAAGTCCGTTCTTTCGTCTCTGGTAAAGTTAAATACAGAAAGACACAAGCTATCAACGAACTACCACCAAACAACCAAAAGACCCCATGCAATCCTAACCCATGTTTGATAGCTGGGAACATTTTGGTAGTTCCAAACAGAGCAAAATGGAAAAACATGAAAGTAAGCCCCCCAGCAAAACCCCGTATTTTCGCTGGGTAAAGCTCCCCTAACATAACTCCTGGTAAAATCATGAACCCAACCGTGTTTGCTGCAACATACAGCAAGACTAAAATTGCTGGTAAATAGTAATCGGTATTTCCTGTGTATAAACAAAATCCTAAGGATATTGCTGTAATAGCTGTCCCTAAACCGGAGCTTAATGCAAGGGTCCTTCGTCCTATAATGGCTAGTAGAATACTAGCGACGATTGTGAATAAAAATCGTACTCCAGAAGTTAGACAAGCTGCTAGGAAATTGTCGAAGATATCGTCACTGATTAAAGCTAGAATGTCAACGGCGTAAAAGACAACGATGTAAGTCCCAGAGAAGACTTGCATAAAATTAAATACGTTTATAACAATGAAAGGCTTTAAAACTTGAGGTTTTATTAGCATCCGCCAAAGGCTTTGGGAGTGTTTCTGGGTTTTCTCGTTCTGGATACGTAAGACTAGTTGATCAGTTTCTCGTTTAGCCTAAAGGAAAATAATGGTTTAATATCTGGTAAATATAGAATCTGTTCCACGGTTAATAAAATCCAGAAAGATTTTTTCCCGTGGAACTGACAATGTAGTGACAAGTACTTGTAAAAAATCTCCACCGCGAAGCCACGTTAAGGATCTAGTCGCCTCTTCAACGTGTCCTTGACGCACTAACCAGACCGGACTCTCGGGCAAGAAGAAGAACACCACTGCGGCAATTGTGGGTAGGATTATGCTGACGCCTGCAACTATACGCCAATGCGTAACTGAACCCAGTGCGTACACCAGTAAAATACCAAACGCATAACTAGCGAATGGGACACTACTGAATATTCCACGTACGAACGGCTGCGATATTTCCCCTATTATTACCTGAATAATAAAAGAATACTCTGAGTAAGAAAAGAAAAAACAGACGGTTCTTTTAACTCTCGTGATAATAGAATTAAAACCGAGTTTAGGGTGAATAATGTTTACCTGCGCAGGTGCCGCGGTCAGTCCTATCGTGGTGCCGGCAATGAGACGACCAGCTAGCAAAACGGCGTGGTTTCCTACGCAATAAATTAACAATTTTACCCCATGTTCCCATGTAGTTTACGTTGATTCTATTCAAATGCAAATATTCTAATATACAGTACAAAGGACATTGTGTTCTTACTAAATCAATACACATATAGTTAATTATCTTTAATTTAATTAAATATCCCAAAGCATATTAATTATTAATAGCAATAAATAAAAACAAGCTTAGATACAACACACCTAGGCATCCAGCTCGCCTTATGTGAGCAGCAGTTTTCAATTATTATGGCCTTTTAGTTAACAATTTAGAAAAATAGATATAAAAAGTCGTACAATTCTTAAAATTCAAAATAATAATATTTAGTAATTGTTTTCTGGCTTTGAGTTAACAATAAGAAAAAATCTTGTAGATATAAAATATCTTAGAATTATTAGTAGAATTTTTGAGTGTTTTTATTATTTTTATAAGGGCAGTATTAAGGAGGATTCCAAATTTTGGGGCCATATAACTCGGGAAGTATATGAGCGATTTGATTTAAACTGTGAATGGATTCAAATAGGGTGCTAAATAATATGTGTACTAAATTTGGTGTGAATCGCTCCGGTACCTTCAGAGGAGTAGAGTGCACAAATTTGGTCTCGCCGTACGAAGTAACGAAGAAGTTGTGTATGTGTCTGTAGCATTCTTGGATCAAAAAAATATTTGTTTCGTCGCCCTGAATCCAAAAATATATATAACTGGATGGTTAGTCGTCACGAGTAAGACAAAATTTGTGCCCTTTACTCCTCTGAAGGTATCGGAGCGATTCACACCAAATTTAGTACACATATTATTTAGTACTCTATTTGTATCCGCTCGCAGTTTAAATCTAATCGCTCTTATACTTCCAGAGTTATAGGGCCCCAAAATTTAGAACCCCCCTTAATACTGCTCTTACAAAAATAAATAAAACACCCAAAAATTCTACTAATAATTCTAAGATATTTTATATCTACAAGATTTTTTCATATTGTTAACCCAATTGCTATAAAAAATTATTGAATATTTTATAAATTTGCATTTTTTATCAAACTGAACATACAGTTAAAAATATTTCCTAATAATTGAACAAGTCTTGCCATGACTCGCATTTATCGAAATGCTATCCAAATAAAATAAACCCTTACATATAGATGTTATAAGGTTCAAATTCGTTTCAATTCACATTTAACTAGCTGTATACAAGGTACGTACAGGTTCTAGAAGTTTTTCTTTTCATTGTGAGTTGTGAGGCCTTGTTGAAATGTTAAACTTTTATCTGTTCGGGAGATGAATCGGTATATTTTGTGAAATAGTGAACTTTGAAACGAACATTTGATGGTAAGTGGTTTTTATTTAATTACACATTATTTTAATAAACTGTACATAAATGTTTTCTACATAAACGGCGATCTAAAGACATTGGTCCATGCACCCATGCATGCTTTTTATTGAAGATAAGGATAACCATGTTAAAATTATAATTTAGTTTAGTTTGTGGGATGCGTTACAGACAGACGGACGTATCTGTTAAATTATGCCGGTAATATGAATAGTTAATAAGTTTACCTGCGGAAGCGATCATAATCCAGCCTATGATCAGTGGTATGACAGACATTTGTAGTGCTGGCTTTCGCCCAAATCGATCCATTAGTATCCCACTAAAGAAAGATCCGGCTGGCGTCGCCGCCGAATGGATGCTAGCTAAAATAGACACAAATTATATCGTTAATTTATACATTGATACAATTTTATTTTATTTCACACGCATGCGCAGATCTACTAAGAGGGCATACGTGTTTATCTCGTCACTCTGATTATGTAAATGTACATTTAAGTTATGGCACGCGTGATATGATTTATGGATTTCTTTATATCTCAACGAACAGAATAATAATGCTGTCTTGACATAATAGATCATTTTTTATTTTGATCTTATTACGTTTATTGGAGCGTAAAATTATTTTTGTTTTTCTATACTATAAGAGAATTCTGTTTTTCTTTTATTTTTTTCATTCCCGATTATCGCATAGGCGCCTAAGCTTATTTATTTCCCCTTTAACGAAATACCAAACAACGAAATTACTATCACAATTACAGACATACATTAAGTATATGCAGGTTATTTAAAGATTAGGTACATCATCTGTCGTAGTAGTAATAAAAAAACTAATAAAACAAATAAAATTATTAAACATAAATACAAGTGTTGACATCCTATTTAAAGAATCGTAAAATCAGGACACAAAAGAAATGAAAGAAAGTTGATTCATGTGCGAAAAGGGCATTGTCCACGGTTACAATAACAGTGCCCAAAGCCGAGTCATTACCCGGTGAAGTGGGTCTGTCTGCACACAGCTGCGGTGGGACGCGACTGCGGTACTGTTGTACTAAAAGTATTTAAACGCCCCCATAATGCGTACGTTACAAACGTTGTTGTTGTTGTTGTTAAACATTACTGCAATGTTGTTTAACCTTGGATGAAAGAAAATAACTTTAATTTCTTCCCAACTACTTTCGCTTTTAGACGTTAAAAATCGGCCTTGCTCGCCGTAATTTTCGCACACTTGTAACTCTGATTCAGGGACACACAAAGAATATAATTTTGGTCCGTTTATTTTTTAAATGAGATGTGACCAACGCGACCAGTTAGAGACCGTAAATGACACTTGACCCGATTCCATATGTAATTTGCGGGTGAGATGGTTAGACGGTAAGAGGTCCGCGGCATATGCTAACGACCTCAATCGAAACACATATTCAAAATAACGATATTCATATTGTCACAGTCATACGGTCACATTATGTATTTATTGTGTGTCTGCAACCGTATCGGATTCAACAATTGTGTTTTACTTACCGATCCACGATCCGATATTCTCGTCGATGTGCATCGACCCATTCGTGGCCTCGAGTTGGGGTAGCAGGATGGCAGAGTATCCAATGGGCATACCACATGACGCGGTCATTAGCATTACAGCCCCGGTCAACATACACTGAAAATTATAATCAATTTTCTTACATTAGTTTTCTCATTTATAAAAAAAAAAAAAAAAACGGAGAAACACTTAACCTTGCGCAGACAACATTAAAAATAAATATGTATTCGATTAGAAATAGGTTAAATATACGTTGTGAAACATATTTTATTTATTTTATTCAAAAGTGATTTATTAGTACCTGTTTTAATATTTTTCATAATTTAATAAATCATATAAATGTTGTTTTTAATCGCATTCAAAAAATGACATTGACATTGTTACTTTAATATTTTAATAAAATCAATGTCAAATTCTACTTTCATTTACGAATGTATATCAGGAAGTATACACATTTTGGCCATCCCTGAATCGAATCTAACTAGTTTTGGAATTACGTCTGTATGTGTAGAACGATTTGTTTTCGTAAACGTATTACTTTAGGAAGAAAGGCATTTTGATTTTCGTTATTACTACTGTATTTCTTAGACGTGGAAGAATTCATGAAAAATATCATTATTGTTACGTTTGGTGACATGAAAATATTTTTTTACCTGTGCAAAAATTCCTTTCGCTGAAGAATTTTCATTTGGATACTGCTTCGCCTTTTCAGATGTTCCATTTATTTTGCAATTTATAATTTTAACATTTTGTGGTTTCTCTTTCAACATAGATTCCTCCTCTTTGGAACTGTAACATAATTATTACATTTTATGTACTTACAGAATGTTAATTTAGGCAAAAAAAATCTATAAATATTGTAGCAAATTTAATTATTAATTAATTTAAATATATAGTCCTTTTTGGACAAATTAAAAATGCCTACTACAGATAGAGACATTTCCAATTGTGATAAATTAGAATTTTAATTTTTTGAGTATATAAAATAAGTTATCGATTTATTGTACAATTGTTTCCAATATCTAATATCAATCATAAATGATTTTGGTTATCTGTGACACCTGAGAGCCTAAAGGTGACAAAGATGTCGTGATATATTAATATTTGTAAAGAATTTCATATTAAATATTTATTAACAAATAGAATAATTCAAATTATTTCCCGAAATAAAAATAAGTAAGGAAATGAAACAACGAGGAGAAAAAAATAGTAAACATACCTCCAGACATGTTCGTTGGTCATCTTGGAATGAATCACAAACAATAATCACAAATCTTGCGCAAACCTCACTGAGTGATGTGTGTGACTGACAAAATCATAATAATAATAATAAGAAAGTCAAGTCCGAAAGTGAATCGCTCCCCCTTATAGCGCTGGGTCCGTCCGCGTAGGTCGAAGACTAAAGGTCACGGTTGACCGGAAGACGTTGTTGACCTGGATTCAGCCGCAGACGGACATACACGATCTTGACCACTAGAAGGGCTCTAATTCTAAACTAAGGTTACATTCTAATACGTAAGGACACTGCAATTTTATTTACACTACATTAATACGTGATTTGAGTCTAACTCAAAATTTGTTGAGGGGTTTTAGGCCTATTTGTGGTGTAACCAGAGAAGATAGAATTATCAAAGTGGAGAAAATTGATTTATGAAATTTAATTTGCACAATATAATAACGTAATTTGATTATAACTCAAAATATTGTTGAGGGGGTTGAGGCATATTTATGGTGTAACTAGGGAAGATAGAACTATCAAAATATGGTGGAAATTACACTGTAGAAATTCATACTACTTTACTAGGTACAATTAAACTAATGATGTCAATTAAAAATCTTATCAATAATTTCGCGTGGTCATTACACTGATAAGGCACTTGAACGTCATAAACTAATCCTAATCAGCACGAAATGAACCATTTATTTTCACAATAATTTATTGACCTCTTAGAGCACAATGGTGATTTATCCTAATCAGTTTAATATATGGTATTATTACATGAATTTTGTAAATTTAAAATATTCAATTTCAAATAATAATAATTTTATGTAATATTTTATTAATTACAGTGAATTACGTATTTATCAGGAAAATTTATAGAGTTGAGAACACCTTTTTGACCTTTGTAAAAAATAAAAATTTGCAATGTCAAGTCTAACGAATTATCATATTTCTTTCGACCTTGTGATAAACTTACACTTTTTTTTTTTTAAATATTTGGCGATATAATTTATTTAATTTCAAGATTTGTACTAGTCCTTAATACGCTCCTGTCAATTATGTGTATTTTTATAAATGCATTTGTGTTTAATATTAGATTTAGGTTAATAAATGGATTCACAAACAATTAGATAAAATAACATAGATAAGCAATAATTAAAATGTGCCTTTTAATTCCAATTCAATTCAACCTTTTCGTATTCTATTCAACCTTACATTGCACTTGCATCAAAACTTTTTAATTCAAATGAATTACTGAAGTAGACCTTCTCTGCGACGTGTTCCAAATACTAAACATTCTCGGGCTTCTGCAATTTGTCCGTCCACGAGATGGCAGCGATAAATGTACCTTTCCAGGGCGACAATCAACTTACAAAGTTACGTTTTGTTTACCTTCACATCAGTTTCGCTTCGCGCTGGCATCAGCGATATACTGTAGTATTGCCCGGATTCTCTTCAGAATCTAGATGCTTTCCCCGATAAAATTTATGGTCTCTATACCCTGATTGATATGTTCCTGCACCACAAACCGCACATTTGGGGACCACTGATTATTTACCGAAAAGGTTAGTTCAAGGTTCAAGCCCTTAGAGAATATCTACTGTTGGTTAGAATATATTTTAAACTACGTTTGGGACAATTGGTCTTTAAACAAGCATAGGTATATGCACCAATGCCTGCAGTTGTATTAAATTTAATAATTATCGGTATAACATAGTACTGAATACTGTAGCCCCTTTTTATTTATAATGTACAACAAGCTAAAAATAGCATGTACCAACATCCGGTATAAAATCGTTTCCGAAACACATAGAATAGTTGGAAATGGATATATCAAATAGATTATGTTTCTTTTATTTTATGTTCGTATTTTCCCGTATTCCATGAAAAACAAATACAATTATTTGATTGGAAAATCTTGTATGGTGGATTTCATTTTAATGAACCTTGTTTTACGATGACAACGTCAATATTTAGAAAAATAACGTTTAAATGCAAATGCTTTCAAATCTACGATTGCGATTTGATAAAAGGAATTTTATTTATTTTGATGAAACCTTTTACGTGATGAAACATTTTATCTATATATTTATTTGGATTCCTTTATCATTTTTATCAGATGTTTTTAAAATAAATATTGCATTTATTTGTAAAAATAAATTATTTCCAATGATTTATAAAATTATCTGAATAATGTACAAATAGATCTTCGTGTTTCAAGCATATACATATTGAAATAAATATTGAATACGGTACAATCTATATTTAATTTTGAAGAAACAGTAATTCTTACGTTTCTGGTGATATGTACAGATCTGTTTATAATGCGGAAGATGATCACGGAAGCCGCACTCTGTCTCTGTGTATGAGTGACTCATAGATTCAATTAGAGATGTAGGACATTCGTCTAAGAGGAGATTGAACCGAAACTAATTTTGCGCTTGATTGAAAAATTATATTCTCTTTCATACGACCGACGAAAATTAACCAATTCTATTATTTGAACGCATTTCAATACATAAATTGAACCCAAGGAATTCAATTTAATACATATTCAGAGATAAATTTTACTGTCGATGAAATTAATACATATTTTATTTTTTTGTTATTGCCTTTCGGCTCCCAATTTAAAAATATAAAATGTCTTAGATTTTTTTTGTGGAATCTTTTAGTATTTTAAAAAATTTCTAAAGGCAGTAAAATTGAGAAATATTACAAAAATGTCGGATTAGGAGTAGAAATATATTGTTTATACACTTTATTTAGCTGTAATCCTATAATTAAATTATAGCTAAGTGTTAGGGGTTTGATTTACGTCACCAAGCTAGGGTTGGGCTATCTGTCACGTGCACTCGGACAACTGTGTTTCCGGGTTTGGCGATTAACAATACAGCATGTCATCAACGAGGCTTCGCCATTACTAGCAATGGTCATCGTGTTTTTGTATACGTGGACACGGTCCACTACGAGTTAAAAAGCCGTTTACTAATTATTATAATATATATAATAATCATACACAGAAAATTCATATTGTTTCATAAATATTTTTACTTCAATTCTGTTTACTATCCATTTTTTACAGTGTAGAGCACTGCAGATTTTTATAACGCATAAGATTTGACCTACATTAATTTAAATTAATTATTCAAATATTCAAAAATAGTCAATAATAAGTATAATGACTTTAAAATTATAATTGAGAATACACATTTATAATTTTAATAATAAATAGGTTAATTTTAGGCCATGTGCTCTTAGTCACAGACGTAACACAAAAGTTTTTGTTTGTATTTTAAAAGTACAAACATACAAACGTTGGGTATTGTTTAAAATTCAAATTATTTTAATTTTAAACTACTATAATTGTAATTAAAGTTTCACCTTCATAAACTATGTGTCAAAACAAATTAAAGCATTACATTTTCAGAATACGTAATCATAAATTAATACCTATTGTTATCAAATGACCACAAGGATAGAATAATTTCACTTATTTTTTTCTTATTTTAGTTGGTTTTTAAAACAAAGAAAATATATTCAACCTTTTGTTTGCACGAAATAGAAAACCGGCAACACTTTAAACGATTTCTCTTCGTCAGGAGAAACTTCTGTTTTCCTGTTACAGGAATCCACGAATAATAAATCCCCTATTGTATACAAGGCTTATCTGTACCTCAACTTTTCAGAAATAAAAATATATACTCCAGTCGATAACTTTGAAACACATATTTAGTGATCAAAACCACAAAAAGAATTTTTAGTACCCTTATAATAATTAGTAATTATGTGATACTGGTATTTATAATATTTATTTATTAAAATGAAAGTATTTCTGGTGTTAAGGGAAACTCCACCATATAATAAATAAAATTAATTTAAAAAATATATATTTCTATACGTTTGAAAATATTCAAGTTACATTTTACGTTCAACTAAAACTATGTTCCTAAAGTTTGCTTATTATTTCCTTTGCCATTTGGTTTAATCTAAGGTTAATTAGTACTTTGTTTGATGTTTGCTGTATTAGCGTAGTACACCATTAAAATGTTCAAAATCAATGAATACCCTGGAACATGAATAGCGGTAGTCACTGAATATCGTCATTAACCGACGAACGCCGCCGCGGCGCACTCGAATTTACAAAGCAATCGTTAAAGCATACGTGTATTTTCGTCGAACGTATAAAAGAAATGAAAAGCTCGTCAAAATACTCACTGAAACACACGATAAAGAAACGGGAAAGTCATAACTTAAATTGTCTCGTATTTTAGATTAAATCTTTCAGATGTTCTTTTTATGTTTATGTGCAAACGTGTTTAACATAACGATGGGTCTACACACAGATACACACATTGACAGAAACACTTTTTTTCCGTTTTACTTTTACGTTTTCTCTCTCCATGTTTTATTTTTACTTATTGTCTCTTTATCTCTCTTTATTTGCACTTCTTTTTCGGTTTAACTGCCACTTTTCGTAGACAGGTTCATTAATTCTTCTTTGTTTTATAATTATTATAAATTGAGTAAAGGTACGATAGTACGTATAGCTAAAAATCGTACGAAGTACCGAAGAAGCGAAAGCATTCGGTCGTGTGTCTGTAGCATTCTCGGATCAAAACAAAAAGTCGCCCTGAATTCATATTTTCATATTGTTAAGTCAAAGGCCGTAAAAAATTATTAAATATTTTAATTTTACATTTTCAAATATGCACTAAGCTTGTAAGCTTACTGGTAAGCGGCAGGCATTAGTGCTTGCACCTATATGTGTTATTATTCTCTTTTGAATCTTTTTATTTTATACCAGACAATACACTAATTTTTCTTTCTTTTACTTTCTTTGTGTGTTCTCGTTTCTCTACTTCTATTACACACACACACACAGGTTACAAACACATACAAACTTTGTTGGAATTGGCAATTTGCCAATGGCATTGGATGCCTCCTTCGCTTCTATCCTGATAACCACCGGCGTCGTACTGCGATTCAAGTTATTGTCGACCGGTAACGGTGACTTCCGAAACTCATGCACTCTATGGTTATATACGTTTTATATATATACATATATATATATATATATATATATATATATATATATATATATATATATATATATATATATATATATATATATAATAGTATATTTTTGTTCAATCGTCTAGCAAAGGTTAACATTATTCTGCACAGAAATCGTTTTGCGCCAAATCATCAACTTGCGCACCCGTTAAAATAAAGTAGTACTAACAGTTCTGTAGAATGGAGCATTTCTGGAGAGATTGTGTTATTCTGATCACCCTGAAGCATGATTGTAGAAAGATTGTGTTTTCAAGAACAGAATTACATATTTTAAAGTTCTAAAATATATTGAAACATTATTAAAATGATTTTCTTAACTCGCAAATACATAAAAACCAGACTTTTTCGAAATATGGTATTTTTAGTAAATATTTCTGTTAATAATTGCAAGTAAAACGTTCAATCTAGGCTTGTACAGCCGTAAATTGTTCTTCAATTATTAATAATCTTCTTAGAAAAAGCAACAATTTTTAATGGAAAATGTTTAATTTATTTTATATGTAAAATAGATATTTTGTAATATTTCGTACCTGTGCACTTGTGCAGTAGATCATACTTAAGCGATATATATTTTTTTTTGGAACGTATATATTTTAATTTAAGGTAAAAAAACGTAAAAAACGGAACGTGTATTCCCGTTAAATTGCCATGATAAGAATGTTAACAAATGTAATATCGATCGTAGCGACCTTGTGCAGTGGTCAGGTCAATAACCACTGCATTTAGTTTACTGCGTCAGTGACCTGTGCACTTGTAATTACCTAAGTGCACTATTAAATACGTAAAAGTGCACTTGAAACCCTTAAAAATTATTTTATACTTTCACATACGCAGTAATAATAAAAAGCCTGAATTGAATGTGACTTTTTTTGGAATGACGTTTGTGGTGTAACAAGAATACTTCAGCTCTTTTATACTTCGTACGGCGAGCTAAAAATAAATGCATGTTTTCTCTATAGGTAAATTACCCTCTTTGTACTTGTAAAAGCCTAATAAATATTTGATATAATCATCATTATCGCGAATGGAAACCAACAATATTGCGTTTTAAAAATAGCAATCGAAAATGGGTGGTACAATTGTTTTAATCAAAAACACGAACGTAATTTTCGTTCTCGCTGCGTTTGAATTTCATTTTCTGCCATATAAATAAACGAAAAAAAAAAAAAACACCGACACGATATAAAACCCGCTTCATTTTTTATTACCAGTTTTTTCTTTGCATATATAAAAAGAATCTGGAGTGCCCTTTACTCTACTAATCCATTTAATATAGTAGAATATGGTTATTAACTCGCCGCATAGGTGTGTTTTATCTAAGCTTGTTCAATACTCAGTTTCGAAGATATAAAATATAATAATGTAATTTCACAATAAATATCAGAAATGCCTTTATTGAATTTGTAAATTAGGATTTGGATATGGTTAAAGGCGATTTCAATATAATCGGTAAAATAGAGTATTACCTGCTCTATTTTTATTTGCTCAAACATAGCGTATGTCGGTTCGGACCATCCGTATTTGCATATGTAAATATACGGATAGAAATGCAAATGTTTTTATCTCGCACAAAAGAATATTGAAAATTTACACTTTTACGGCGTTATTTTTGCATTTTTATCTCTTGTAAAACATATTAAGGGTTTATTGTCTGCTGTTCGAACTCAAAACAACCAAACTATTAACTTTTGCGTTATAATTTAAATTATTCGAAATTTATTCACTCTTGATAAGCATTTTTCCTCATCTTACGATTTGTTATTTTTGAAACTCTTTGCTGCTTAATAAGTTTTGAACTCTCTTCAGTTTGTTAACTTTAATCCCAGCCTTAATCCTTATGCCGGCTTTAATATCGAGTTCATTTTTATTCTCTTTATCTTCTGTATTTGTCAACGAACTGGAAAGCAATTTTATTTATAGTGATTCAGCTAGACAATTTTATATTTTGTTTTATGATCTTATCTCCGATCAAGGTAGCTTTGGGACAATTTGCTGGACCATCAAATTGCTTGAAATTGAATTTAACCATTGCAGGGGTACCCAACATTTATTTACTATTCATTCTTCTTCGAAATTAAAATCTGGAGTGCCCTTCCTACGACTATCTAATACGTATTGTGAGTTAATGAAAAGTGAAGGAATTCCTTGGGTCTAAATTTTAATTAGACTGAATAAAAAATGCAGCAAGTCAGGAAGTATGAAGAAGAAGAAGAGTAGTTTAGGTGTAACCTCAACAAGGAGGAGGAGGAGGCATCAAGTTTCCTTGAGTAATGAGAAACTCTCTCTCTCTCTCTCTCTCCTCTGACGTGAACCTCGTTAATCACGGGGTACAAAATGCATGTACATAATAATACTATACAACATATACTGTCCTCGGAACAACAAAAACGGAGTTCTTTTTTTGCAATCTGAGAATTTTATTTTTAGAATACACTGGGGTAACATTTCTCATTTTAAAACAACAGAATTATTTGTCATACAGTCACTGCGCACACATTACTTTTAAGAGGTAATATATGTTATGTAAATATAAACTCAATTTTAGCTCGCAGAAGTACTGAAGAAGGTAAAGCATTCGGTCGTGTGTCTGTAGCATTCTCGGATCCAAAAATATTCTTAACTAAAAGTGTTTGTCTCGTCGCCCTGAATCTGAATATACTCGGTTGCTCGTAAGACCAAATTTACTATACTTCTCTGAAGGTACAGGACAGATTCACACCAAATTTGCTACACATATTAATTGGTATCCCGTTTGAAACGACTCGCAGTTTAAATCCAATCACTTGTATACTTCTCGAGTTATAGGGCCGTAAAGTTTGGAGCTCCCCTTAATACTGCCCTTATAAAAATAATTAAAACACTCAATAATTCTACTAATAATTCTAAGATATTTTATGTTCATAAGATTTTTTCATTTTGTTCCCCCAAAGGCCATAAAAAATTATTTAATATAATTTTGAATTTTAAATTTGCACTAAAATATTTTTCATGTATTTTATAGTATTAATATAAACTTTATCACGTTTCAAAAATACAGTAAAGTCAAGATATATGTGTATGACAATTGGTGCTCAGTCATAAACTTCTTGGTTAGAACTATAACAGCGTCTAATTTAATCGTACGTAAATATTTTAAAGTTCATAAAATATTATTTATTGCACATAAAATGGATGATGCATTTTCCAATTTCTAATTCCATCAACTTTATATACTCCGTAATAGGTTTACGAGAATTGAAGCCTTAATAATATATGCCCTTATAATGAAATTACTCATTATACATGATAATATTTCAGCAGCCGTTTTAATTATTTATTTTTATGAATAAAAAATAAAGAAGTATTATAAATAAATGATTGTTGTGGTACAGAAATTATGTATTTTTATGTACGCTACTGTAGGTTGGTTTCGTGTATCAAACTAGGCATAACACACGAAATCCTTAATCTCAAGTTTTATAGCAACAGTAGAATCTTATCCGGTGCCCGTTCAATGTTCATGTTTGGTAGAAAGCTTGTTTTCAGTTTATCGCAATGGAGTGATAAAGTTGGAAGCCGTTTGACGCGATGCGTCCATTGGGTGTCATTCGACGCTCACGCTCCGTCGGGCGACAATTCGCTATTTCCACCATCTGAACCTAGATATCCTTTTATCCAGAAACTTATATAAGAACCAGACTCGACAAAACTCAATTAAAGATACAACTTTTAATCTCTTATGAACTTAACAATAGCTGCAGTTACTTTAATACCAAATATGACGCTATTGTTGTAATCAGGGCCGTCTTAAACCCCTAGGGCCCAAGCCAATGATATATGAGGGTCTTTCACAAAAGAAAATCGTTAGTTATCTTGACTAGACTTCTTCGTACATAGGTACGACAGTATCAGACAGCGTTGTGTGTCTGTAACAGACGCTACGAATAAATATGTTTACGCATTTAGAAAATGTATAATATTTTAACAGTATTTTTATTTCGTTTATGCGTCATTTCCATGTATATTGCATTTTATATTCATGTTAAACGTAGAAAACGAAAAAGTTTTCCTCGCAACAAGTTTAGTACATGTTTGCATGTCAATGCAATTTCAATTACAAAATCAATATTACTTATTCTTATAATTATTATGATCCAAACTTTGGCATAGAGAAATTTGTTTTGTGATCATTTTCAATTCCACAATTGCAGTATTGAAGATAAAAGTAACTTTTTTATGGGTTCAGACGTAAACTGAGCCATTTTAAAGGCGTAATTCTATTGTGCAGTATATTGATTGATATCTCTCGGTCCGTGTGGGATAAAGGAAGGAAAAATGCTGTTGTTGATGGAAAAGCAACGTAACGGGAACAAAAGAAGTTTTCCTTGGAAATTGTAAAAATATTCAATAGCAGCGGAAAATTTGACCTTAAAGTCTCGCAAAGATAAAAATAATTAGAAAAACTAAATTGAAACCATTGTAGATAAAAACCAGATTAATATTCATCCGTCTAAACGAGTAAAAAACTACATTTATTTCTTTCGTTTACACTATACAGTAGAAAGAGACAAACCTTATGCATAACAAGTGGGTAGGAACGAGACACTAGATTCGTGTCTGGATAATGATACATCTGCGCGAGTTCTTCACTCCGTTGGGGAATTAAACATGTGAAGCTTCTGCAACACTTGACAAAACAGGACAAGAAGTAGGGTGACAGATACTGTTCGTAGAAAACCGTCCCATAACGTATAAAAACCACATATTATAATATTTAATAATCCCAAGAATGCTACAGACACACAGATTGCTTTAGCTTCTTAGGTACTTCGTACAGCGAGCTAAAAATATTGTAGTTTTATTATTTTTAAAGCTATATCCCACGATTAGCAAGAATATGATTTTTGTGGAACGGCACATGAATAAACCGCTCGATACAAAATACATTTCAGCGCAATGTGTCCTTTATTTGATTATAGCGCCCTGAGTTGAACTGCTAAGCATGCAGAAGAGGAATTGTTTTATCTCCTGGCTCTGCTCATTGTTCAAACGAATCCTTTCTGTCTGTGTGTCTGTGTGTCTGTGTGTGTGTGTGTCTGTGTGTGTTTTATGAACCATTTGGGGGGATGAGATTTTTAGTACGCTCTGAGGATGTCACTACGTGAACTGAACGCTGATGCTAAGCTTAGTAGAAATAAAAAGAACTTAACTAAATTAAAATGCAAATACAAAACACAATTTTATTTAAGACTGTTTCTTACGAATAATTAGCCGTTGCATAATTTTGAATTTACAATGTTTCAATGTTCCCTAGTATCTAGACAACAAAGTTTCCAAGACTTCTGAGTATATGGCCAAGTTTCTCTATTGTTCGTAATGCTATTACTAAAACATAATTATAGCTGTCTTACATGTAAGCTCTGAACTATATGTATATATATATATACAAAATGCTACAATTTAATTTATAGAAGGCCATGCATATATACACTGAAAGAAAAATTGTGCTTTTATTCGTATAAGATAGTAAAATGTTCACATAAACTAACTGCGACATGCTATAAACGTGTAGTAACGATTTTATATTGTAAACACCTTATGTTTTTGACATATATTCAGTAGAGACCTTTTCAAAAACATTCATACGTATATATATAATATGAAATATATAAAAACAAAAATGTCATATTCATTGCATGCCGATGATAGGTTTGCAATTCTATGAAACTCTGCCTTTATAGCGAAATTCATTACATGCATTATTATTTTCCATTATTTGCTATTTTTAATGAAGTCTAAATTAAAGTATTATATTCATACATTTATTTAACTTGAGTTTTGGTACCGAAAATCACATTTTGGCCATCCTTGAATCTAATTTCGTCTTTGTGCATGTGTGTGAACGCTCTAGAGCCAAAAATCGTCTTTGAAAATCATTATTTTATATTTTTTTGTAGAGGGAAATTAAAACAAAATAAAGCATTATTATGAATGATTATGTAAATCAATTGTAGGCCACCTCAAATGGTACTAAATATGGATTTAAAAATCATCTTAATATAATAGTAATTTTGTATTTTTTGTAGGGTGAAATTAAAACAAAATAATGCATTATTATGAATGACTATGATAGTCGAGTGTAGGCTACTCCAGATGTTACTAAATATTGATTTTAGAATCCTTTTAATATAAAGGGATGAATGGTGTATATGTGGAATAGTGGATATAAAAGCATTAGTAACTTCTAATTAAGTTAATTAGTTCTGTGTTTGAAAAGAAATTTTAGCCTTTTCTGCACTTAGATGTAAATAATACATATATATATATATATATATATATATATATATATATATATATATATATATATATATATATATATATATATATATATATATATATATAAAACTAAAACCCACGCCATTCCCCATAAATGTAGTGGCAAAAACCCGTTATCTAGGAATTAATACGTATATTAATTTTTAACTATTTTGAAAATAAAACAACGAATTTGTGTTTAACGTTTAAGCTTTGCCTTTGACTGTCCATAAAAAACGTAAAACCCGCGTTTAAAAAATACTTTCAGATAACAAAGTTTGGAATATATGTCACAAACACGTCCAACGATAAATATTGCGTAATGTGAAATTTGTTTGTGATAAATCTGATATATATCTAAATTTACGCCGTTGGCACAGACCATAAATATAGCAAATTACATCATTTACACTTGTACATATATTTAAATTGAATTATAAATTCAAATTCACATAATTAAATTAATTTCGTTCACGAATTCTATAGAGTATTAGTTTTTGTAGTAACTTTTAACCCACGTTTACAATAATATTATTTTTGTAGAACGGCACATTAATAAACTGCTCTCTAGTAAATACATTTTATTCTAGTTGAGTTTTTAACTATACTTACCAGATTGCTAAATTTAATAGAATGCGTAGATGTTTTCAATAATTACTTAAAAGTTAGTTTGATAAATATTTGTCGATTACTTATCAAATTAGCTTTCAATTAATTACCCACTTAGTGCCGTTGTGGAAATAAGACTTGAAATTCTCAATTAATTATGATCAAACTTCTTAAGAGTCTCGCGAACAATTGCTATCCATTACCAGAGACGGGTGGGGGAAAGGGGAGCTTTGATGTCTTTATGTGCAGAAATATTTTTTTTTTTTGTAAATAAATTACTGTACGTCAACATATTTTTCTTCTGTCGGACAAGAATATATTTTTACACGTTTCTTGGAAATTATATTTAATATACTCAGTGGAGAATTTTAGTTTCTGAATTAATTAGGCATTAAATACGTGAAATGTCGTTACACTTAATTGAATGCAAATTCGAAAATAGGTTTTTCTCTCTAGTGTTAATTTTGCCTAAATAGATTAAGGGGTAAGTCTATTGTTGAAATCATGTCGTCATTCAAGAAATATACGCGCATGACAACCGTTAGTCACGTACAAGCGATTACCGTCAAACGCAAACGTAATGAGCAATCGAATACGTTTTAAGACGTCTTCAAAGTGGGTAATATTATCTAAGTATAGCAAAGTTAGATTGGACGGGGTATGAAATACGTTATCCAATTATTGAAGTACATGATTGAGGCAATTAAATACAGACGTATAGTTGACCCATATAAATAAATATATATATGTAACCTAGTAATTATTTTTGTAACGATTTTATAATTATTTTTATCTCAATGTTGCACAAGTAAGATCAAACGGCACGAAGCTTTTACGAAATGTATAAAGGAGGCTTCAAATTTTGGTGCCCTATAACTCGAGAAGTATACGGGCGATTGGATTTAAACTGCGAGTAGAGTCAAATGGGTTGTTAGAGAATACGTGTAGCAAATTTGGTTTAAATCGCTCGGGTACCTTCAGAGGAGTAGGGGCACAAATTTGGTCTTACGTGCTACGACTAATATCCAAGTAGACACGTTTGAATGTTTTAACTCACCTGTAAAATGAACTGTATATGATATGGGCATAATAAATAATTAAAGATTAATTATATTATTGTATTTTATTGACACAATATTACAGTAACAATTTTTAATATTACACTGATATTTTGTAGCGTTATATACAGAATGTATTTGAATATATTTAATATCGAATATGTATGAAATAATTGATAATATAGAAATTTTTATTTTATATATATATATATATATATATATTTACTAATATTCATATATTGGTATATAAATGTACAGTCTACAATATTTCGGTCCCACAAAATAATTTGTTGTTCTCTATTTTACAGCAATTTTGTTATATAACAATTGTATATCTATAACTAATGTATCATATGTTTCCATAATTGGTCGTAGACAAGCATTTTTTAGTACCATATTTGTTGCCCAATGCCCATCTTCCCATATAAATCTCCTACGTTTATAAAAGAGACCTAATCAGGCATCTTTAGGCTCTTGAGCATCGAATTTTAATATGAAACCAACACAATGTTTTTGTATCACAATTTACAATTTATTTGCACAATTTGACGAAGGATGGATTTTATTTCTAACGAGTGTGTAAAAGCCAAATTAACCTATTCTTGAAACAAAACGTATTCCAGAGTTTCAAGAATATAAGTCCAAGAGTGGAATCATATATTTCGTAACGATTCAATCTTTTGGTCAGGTTATATTATGTATTAAAGATGTATCAAACCCCCCTTACAATCTACAAGTCCAACGAACCTACAGAATCCCACCCTAGTTCCTGGAATTGGCAATTACACATCGGAAACCTTAGAGTACTCCAGATTACTTAAGTTACTCAGTTTCATTTGGGTCTCATCAAAACTAGTACTGACTGGACTTCTTGATCGATTATCTTGCAAAGCCCTCCGTTCCATCCGGCCAGCAGTGTGTTCGAGGCTTACCGATAACCGATGCCGATTCCGACTTACCGGAGGCATGTCCAGATGGAAGGAAGGTCTTCGGATATACGATACTGGATGGTGCAAATTCATGGATTCTGGACAACTGCGCCCGTGCAAATTGGAGCTGCCCTCCGCTATGGACGTAGGTGGGTGCTCCTGGCTAGTGGATGGCGGCTCGATGATCAGACTCGGCTGCTCCAGACTCACACAAGGCCTGTCAAACACTCTGCTTGTGGAAGGCCGCTCGATAGTAATTGACGTCCGCCGGTCCCAACTCGTCGTCGGCTGGTCGAAGCTTATAAAGTGTCTATGACGACCCATAACCGGCCTACCCAAGGAATATTAAAACAGCATGCGCTACACATTCGGCCATCTTCGACTTACCTATCGACTAGGCATGAAGGTCTCCTAAGATACGTTTTGGACGGGTGATTATGGTGTGCAATGAAGGGGTGGTCCAGCATGACTGAGGCTCTATGTTGGCGCGCCTTATCGACCGCGATTGAAGGTCTTTTGGTGTTTAGAGTCCCTAGCATCGGGAGTAGGGAGCTGCAGCCGCTTAGGGAGCTAGGGCTGTAGTCTGAGAGCACCATGTGTTGGATGTCAATGGCTGATTTGACGCGTCGCGGCGGGTTCATGACGGCCATTGTTGAACTGCCGACGAACACCGAGTTCTGGCGAGGGCGGCGTTGCGAGCTCGGGGATGGGAGGGTTGTATACAGGTTGCCTTCGCCGAGGCAGTTAACGTTGTATTTGGAAAAGGACATTCGTTGCTACACACAGAAATCAAATGTTTGATTGCTACGTTCAATCTTGGCGTACCGCATTTTCCAGAGATATTTGATGGTTACGGGATTGTGGTTTAAATCATTAATAAATTTAAAATTTTAAAACAATAGGTTTAATCTGGAAAATACGTTACTTTTACGCACTAATACACCGATATATAAAGTATTTCATATCCATGCGATACAAACATATCTGTAGAGACTTCTATAATATGAAAGTATCTAACCTTTCACGCGATCTCTTTGTGTGTGTGTTTAAATCAATCATATATGTTTGAACAATAACGGTTTTATCAGTTATTTGGTATTTATTTAGATTCCGTATCATTATACATACATTATCGAAATATTCCTATATCTAAGCGATTTCATCGGAAAATTTTCATGAAATTAGTTCTAAATCGTCAAATAATCGTTTATTTTTTACTTTAACTGCATTATTTAACTAACAATGAACAAACAAGCGACATTTATAAGCTTTACCTAATCAGGGAGATCTAAGATAATATGAATTAAGTTTAAAAATAAAAAACATCAATTTACATGCTTCATGCCCTTTTCTTTACGTTCACGTTCCGGTTTGTCGCTCACTTGTGGCGAAATCACGGCTTCGCCCATCGGGCAACTCGTACGGTGTTCCTGCGTGAACTTCGGTTGATACGGTTCTAGCATTCGGATTTTCCCCCATCGGTTAAAAAACAAAGCTATTGCTGCTACCCATATCATTAGCACGAGGGCTACGAGTAAGACTTCCTCGGCGCGGACAATAACTTCCGTCGGGATTTCTGGAACCATAACTTTATTTTGCAATATTTAATTAAACATATTTATCCTTAAAATAGATAATAAATATTTATTTCGCAAAATAAATGATATTACAAAAACTTAAAAATATAATAATTTGTAATTTAACTTGGTTAAAAGAAAAGTTATTGATCTCAAGATGTAATAAGGGTATTGCTCTCATAAAGTAATATATTTAAAAATAAGTTGATTTGATAAGAATTGAAAGAAGCCAAAAGAAAATTTACTTTCATAAATGGTTATGAAAAGGCGTATTCAATTTTATTTGAAAACTGTTTACTCGATGTAATGAAAATCATAAGTATACAAGAAAATATACCAATTTTTTTTTAATTTGTGACCAAATATTTGTAATTTAAAAATACTATTAGGATGATATATGCAGTATGTAAATTTCAATCGATTTTTTACAGTGTACTGTATATTAAGCCATATATTATATTATAAAATAAATGACATTATGGAAATGTGAGGAAGAAATATGTATATAACATTAGTTATACGTAACAAAAATATTATCGATGATAAATTATGGAAATAATTATTTTAAGGGTACAAAATCAACATATCGAGTTCCCTACGTAGGAATTTATAATGATTGATTGAATCAATAAGTCATTACAATGACAGACAGCATATATATACTATAATACCTGTATTTTTCTATAGAAAAGTTACAAATTCACAAGTTTTATTTGTAAAAGAATAAGTCATTGTTTGCGTGCACTATGTACATAGTATATAAATTTTTAAATCTTATATTTCATATTTTCTATTCAATCGTCATA